>JAGDQO010000563.1:600000-1032197 GCA_018342035.1 Solanum appendiculatum | reverse complement strand
CTTCTGATTAATGTTAAATCTCTATTTTTGAAGCGTTGCTATGATAATCCGAAATCCCCCTAAAATATATACATTTTCAATCTCTTTTAAATCGTCTTCTGAAAATTTGAAGAGGTTCATTATAGCAACAAAGAAAGCTTATAGAGGGGTGGTTTTACTATGACGAGTAGTCAAGCTTTCATTAAGAATAAGAAACAACTCTATGTGATGATTTTATAGAGAGATCTAAAGAAATGTAATTAAGGAGACAGATTTACGAGGACTATACTACTTACCAAGAAATCTAGCTAATTTTAATTTCTTGTTTTTTTTTTTTTTTTGCAACTCTCTTGACAAGAACTATATATTTTTTGTCTTTTTAAAATAAAAATATTAAAAACTAATAAATATTTCAGTGAGAGAAATAAAACTATTTAATTTCTTATTTTTTTCCCGGGAGTACTCAGAAACAAAAAAGTGTCAAAAATCACTCAAGTATATTAGAGCATTGACTTTTAAGTGCAACATGTAATCAAAACATTTAGCAAGGAAAAAACACCAATGAAGAAAAAATAAAATGGAAATGTAATGCAAGAAAATATACCCATAAATACACACAAAAATAAAATAAATTTGGATAAAATAATGAAAATAAAATAAAATTAACTTATGTATATTTATCGATAAAAGTGCACTCAAATTTGATGAAGTTCATAACCTGATTTAACAATGTATACTGTCTTTCAACTATTTAACATTAAAAATAATTATACATTATGAATAAAAACTACATCTAAATACAATTACTAATAAAAACATTATTTCCTTTTTACCAAATGATCAATATTCAGTTTTACAAGACTTTATTGTTGGTGTAATATACCACAAATACAAAATATTACAGTTGAAAATAAAAGGAACAAAAATGAATGAATAAATCTTTAGGCTTAGGCGTGGATATCTCGCTCTCTTTAAGTAGATTCAAGCCCACTGCGGCATAATCTACACCGATCCAGCAGTATCACTCTTGACTTTTCCCCTCCAGGATACAACAGCCCAACAACGTCGTACAACTCAAGCAACTCCGGATTAGTTGAAGAGTCCAAAGCTCCACAAAAGAAACACCTTCCTTCAACATAAAGTTACTCTCTTTTGTATAGCGAGTATAGTTAAAGACTTAGAATATTATTTTTTGTCTAAACTCTCTCTTTCACTACACTAACTCATTATATATACAATACAACACTTCTCATATTAGGCTAATACTCTACCTCATATTCCCTTGTTATATTTCTTTTTGTACACAACTCAAAGAAAGACCATCACTATTTATAGGGGTATAAATCCTCCTAGTAATGAATGGGAAGATAATGGGGTAGTTACTAGGATAAAATTGTAACACCCCGAAAATTTCTAAAGTTAAAATCCGAACCGTTCTTGAATTGCGAATAAGGTCGTACCGAGTGATTCTAAATTTTTCTTAGATTCTAAGTCAATTCATTAGTGTGGAACTGATTTTGGATATCAATTTGGGTCACTAGAGCCCCTAGTACAAAGTTGAGTTAGAAGATTCCCTACCGAGTGAGTTTTGACCTAAGATTCTACTTAGGTTAACTTCAAACAATCATATCTTTTAGCACATAATGAGTTAGGTGGTCCATGAACTATCAAATCGAAGGTCTTTGAGTCCTCTTTCCAACACCGCCAAGTTTGCTCCAATTGAAGCTTGGAGTAAAAATTTATGCTCGTTTGAGTGAAGCCTCTCTAGTTAAGGCTTTTAATCCGTTGAAGGAAAGGGTAGTTTGGTCTTTTCCTTACCCCAATAGGACTACCCACGTTTTTCCTCACCCAATTAAGGGTCTAATCAGATGCTAAACCACTCTTGGTCATTCTCAAACCCTTAGAAAAATAAGAGAAGAGTTCAAGAGGAGAAAGACCTAGGTTTCTTAGCGTTCATCAAGATCCAGTCGATTCTCGCCAAAAACATTGTTCTTTCCAGGTATGTAAGGCTTCCCATAGTGATGGATTTGTTCATCCTCACGCCAAGCATGAAATTATTTCGTTAATTCACCCATATAATCATTTATGTAAGTATTCTTGAAGAGTTCTTGAGTTTTAAGCTTCATTCTTTATCAATGGAGGTTTTGAGTTCTTGAGATGAGGGTTTTGCGAATGAGTGGTGGTTCTTGATAGAATTTGAGTGGGATTTTAATAATTTCATGTTGGGTTTGTGAATCAAAGAGAGTTTGAAAGAAATCAATCGATTCTAGATGAGTTAGGACCTGAAATTGAGCAAGAAAATTAGTCAAAAATTCTGGGTAAGGGGCTGGCGTGGCACGCCACCATAGCGCCAAAGAGTTTCATCTGAAGTTTGGGGCCTGGCGCCCCGCGCCAGCAGTGCG
Source organism: Solanum appendiculatum (assembly GCA_018342035.1). NCBI lineage: Eukaryota > Viridiplantae > Streptophyta > Magnoliopsida > Solanales > Solanaceae > Solanum > Solanum appendiculatum. The sequence continues at coordinate 1,029,816 of JAGDQO010000563.1, read as the reverse complement.
CCCCAAACTTCAGAACCATGCCAGCAGTGCGCCAAGGGTCGCCAGGGCCCATTTCTTCTCCGTTCTTTTAGGTGTGTTCCTTTAAGTTGTGGCTATGCTTTTCCACTCTATATTAGCTCCTATAGGCTCCATTTACCATTGAAAATTCATGCCTTATCCTACTCATATGTCTTAATTTACATTCCAAACTAAAGTAAGTTTAAGAGGAAAGTTCAAGAGGTCTTTTTGAGTCGTTTTGAGAATTCTTTTGTAATTATCAATGGTTTTGAACTAATTCTTGAGAAAGTAAATACAAGAATGAGAAGAGTTGTATTCAAGATTGAAAGAGAGTATAAGGGAACTAAGTATTCCCAAATGTAACACTTTTACATTTAAAAGAGAGAAGCATTGATCTTTAAATGAGTTTATGAGTTCTTTGAGTAATTACCTCAAATTGAGAAAGAGTTATGTTTTATACATTTGAGCATGAGTATATATTGTTGGGAGTAGTATTGAGCACCGATATGGGGAGGAGTTCAGACAACTCAATGTCCTCATAAACCATGTATGCCAACATGGATAAATGATTCATACTTTTTAGATGATTTGCTTAGTGCCTTCGGGCAGAGCTTAGTGGATCCATTTAGTTGAGAGGTTCTATACCCCGGCAAGGTATAGGACAGTTCTGGCAGCGTGGGTGAGACGATGTATCATCACGTAGCTCATAGTGATGGTTGTCGGTTAGAGAAACTCCCAAATAGAGTAAAGAGTATTTTTCAATGTATTTCACATATAATTTTCTTTGAGTTATTATATTATACTTTGTGAAGCTTAAATTGATATTATTCTATTTATGTTTTACGTTGAGTTAAGTTGAGTTGAGTTGAGTTGAGTTTAGTTGAGTTGAGTTGAGTATTTCTTTCATCTTGTTCAGTTCAATATATGCTTTTATTACATTCTTTCGGTAAGAGTTTAAATGAGTTTTTCATCATGATTTATATTATATTTCAGTTGAGTTACTGCCAGAGTTTCAATTCAGTTACTTTGTTATTCAGCTATATTACATACTCGTACTTTCAATGTACTGACGTCATTCTAACTGCATCTTTTAATGATGCAGATACAGGTACTTAGGATCATCAACAGGAGTTCCGTTGAGATCACTTCATCCGCTTGTCAGCTTTTGAGTAAGACCTCCTTGGTTCCGGAGGACCAGTTATATAGGTTGTCAGTAGTAGTTCTTTGAGGTGTCGTGGGTCTTGTCCCGATACCCTTCCTTAATAGTAGCTCTTTGAGGTGTTGGGTCTTGTCCCGATACCCTTCCTTAATAGTAGAGGCTTCATAGATAGACAGAGTCGAGGTGTTCCTCAGCATTCACTTTCTTTTGCATTGTTTTGTAAACTATAAGTATTGCTATTAAGTATTTTCCAGACTTTATGAGTTGAGTATTTGAGTTCCATGGATCTCATTCGGTTTTAAGCTTATTATTGCTTGAGTTAGTTTTCCGCTTGTAGTCAGCCAAGATGAGGGTTCGCTTTGGGACCAGCAATGGTTCTCGAGTGCCGGCCACGTCCAGGATGTAGGCTTGGGTCGTGACAAAAGTAATGGCCTATAGGTTACAAGAGTTACATAGGTTACAAGAATAAAGAGGTAGAATAATGGGTAAAATGAAGAGTTGGTGGTTACATAAGTTACTAACAACTAATGACCACTTTCTTCCACAATTGATAAGAGTAAAGAGGCACAAATGTAATGTCCACCAATAGACATAACATGATACATAATGTGGCATATGATATATTTTTATTAATATTAAAATGTCACACTAACAATCTCCCACTCATTTTAATATTAATATAAGAGAGTGTTTCACAATTTAGTTGAAGGTAGACTATCATGCATAATGAAGGTGTGTTCTGCATTGAACCTTCACTTAGTAAAACAATAACCTTTACTCCAGAGTCAGTAGTGGGATCTCATCACCGGTTAAAAACAATAGTCAAAAATATGTCATTCAATATGATAACAAGGAAAAATTAAAATAATAATAACTATACATAAAAAGTAATATATATATATATATATATATATATATATTACTTTTATGTATAGTTATTATTATTTTAATTTTAATATCTAAGGTCAACATAATATTAAAATAAATTATCATAATAAACCAACAGTTGCAGTAGAATTCATCCAAGAATTTAAAATGTCAAATCTGATCACAAAACAATAAGGAAACAATAAAAATAGAAATAAAGTAATTTCATAGAACATGAAAATGATCATAGTTAATAATTATGTTGCTTAAAGTCCAACTCGGCCGTCAAAAGATTGATTCCAACTTCCGGAGAGTTTTCACCATCCCTTCTCTTGTTGCAAGCTCCATTAAAAGATCTAAGAATTTGTACACATTTTATTTCTGTAAGCAACAAAAGAATAAATGGAAAATAAAGTGATCAGTGTTCTAAAATGAAGTAATAATACTAAAGGATAAAAGCAATATAAATATAGAGATAAGCGATGAAAGTTTTTGTTTTATTTCTTCTTAGTGTACCCAAGTCTCTCTAAAGTGTATATAATGTTGTGTCCAATGCCACTACTTATAGGATATAATTACGTAAAATCAAAGAGTGTAAAAAATATGTCATTGATTTCTTGAGAATGTGGAAAGATTATGAAAATGTGGAAGATCAATGATGATATAGTGAAAGTGTGGTTTAAATACACATAATGATGAAAATTACACCTAAAAATGATAGACACCCACATTTAAATGATATATTTACAATAATTTTCTAATACTTTCGTTTCTTATATATAATCTTTGACAGCTGATAGAGAAATGAAAAGTTTCTCTAATAGTTTTTTTATAACATTACAAATAATTATGTTTACAACTCTTCATTCTCCTACTTTATTTTATTTTGTTGTAAAAATAAGTGGACATTTTACTTAGCAAAGTTAGATTATGAGGGTAAATAAAAAGCAAAAGAAAAAGAAGAAAACGACCAGGTACAAGTTGGGTATTAATTTCTCTAATTAAAGGAGTTGTAGTGGGCTGTTACATATATATTTACTAAAGTTTTATTAGGAATGCAAATGGGCAAATATTAATCTGTAAATTGAATTCTAAATTGAGTTCTGAAGTGCATAATAATGACATGTAGTTAAAGTAATTCAACAATGTTATCATAGTGATTAAATTAACTATTTATACTTAAATTTTGTCCCTTTTTAAATATTTTATTAGATTATAAGTTTACTTTTTACTTCATAAATATCATATGAATAGTTTAGATTGAAGGGCAAAATGGCCGTTCATTCAAGTTATCCATTTAAGCTTATTTAGTACTTAGTTAATTAGATATTTTATAATATTTTAATTTAGTATAGGGGTAAAGTGGTAATCCAACTTTGCAACTTGAGGCTTCCCACTTTTAATGGTAATTTGTAATTATTTTCAATTAGTTTTCTTATTTTTATTAAAATGTATGTTTTTATTTCTTGTATAAAATTATTGTAAGAGTATTACTTAAGTGAACTAAAAGAGTCGTGTATATACATACATGCATACATACATACATATATATATACTACCTTAATAGCATGAACTCCTAAACTTGAATGTTAAATTATTATAATACCCTCAACTAAAAATACTCAATTTAGTTTATTTATTTAATTATTATATTATATTAAAAGTAGACTCATTTTCACATTGAAGGGTTGTGAATTTTCTGATGAGTTGTGACTTTTTCGAAGAGTTTTGACTTCTCCGATGAGTTGTGCCTTTTCCTAAGGGTTGTGACTTTTCTGATGAGTTGTGGCTTTTTCGCAGGGTTGTGACTTTTCCAAAGGGTTGTGACTCTTCCAATGAGCAGTGACTTTTTCAAAGCGTTGTGACTTTTTTGATAAGGCACAATTAGTACCTATTCGTACTACCATTTGTTAGCTATAAATAGAGGGGTTTCCTCTCATTTTTACGCTATAATTTTTTTAAGTTTTCTACTCTTCTTCTCATAAAAAATATCATGTATGATTTGCAACTGTTAAATTAGTTCGAAGTTCAAAGAAATTTGAGGTACCACACAAGGAAGAGACCCCCTAATGTAACGTTCCTCTTGCCAACTACTTATACCAAAAAACCAAAGCAACATCATATGAAGGGCTGCCGTAAAAATAAAATGGCTACAAACAAACCAAGTACTAATCTGCTTTCTACACTTTTTATTTTTTCAATTGTTAACTGACCCAAATGTGTACTAATTTACTCTCTACACTTTTTCTTTTTGAAGTGTTAATTGAGTTTAAAACTATTTTTTGAAATATGGGTGAAGTGTAGAGCAAGATATGGAACAGTGGATAAACTATACAATGTTTAATCAAGAAGATGAGATTGAAGTGGCATGAAACCATTAGGTCACATTCTGCACTTTTAGTATGGGTCAAAGTCAAACTCTGCAACTTTATGGACTATCAATCACTAATCGATCGGCCTACTAAAGAAACCGAAAAAAATAACATAATCGCATTGAACTCCATTTTAAGGAATGAAAACTAAATCACGTGAGTCATAACAGATCAGATCATACATATATTTACAAATTTTGAAATCCTGAAGGACATTGTTAAATGAATTCTGGTGCAAAATTTAAACACTACTTGTGTTGTATGCTTTATTAAAGAAATGAGTGTTTCTATCTAAAATATTTTAGACAAGTCTCTCATAGTAATTCTCTTTTTGTTTATGTTCAATGTCATCAAAACTTTTTCTCTTGAAAAGTTGAAATTATAAAGTTTGGCTTTTTATATTTAACATTATTTTTTTATTTTGTACTCAAAATGATCACTTACTATAGTACTCTCCATAAACAAATACAATACTATGTGATAGGGAAAAAGAGTCATGAATGTAAATTAAAGATGTTGAAGTACAAAAATAGACAAGTACCTTAAGTAATTTTAGGGACTAGAGAAAAAACACAAAGATGTTGCATTGAAAGTGTTAGAGAAAGTTGACAAGTTTTACAAGGAATTGTGTCATTTGTATACACATGAATGTTCCTTGGTCAGAATTTGTATACACATGAACCATGTGTTATTGTTAGGGATCTAATTTTAGTAACTACTTCATTAATGAATATTGGTTATATGGTGTATTACTAATTATCACTTGCTTTTTTTATATGCATTTGCTTGATAACAAAGTGATGCAAAATGGTTATAGATTATGAGGTTGTAGTAATTAGTAAGGGTGTGTTTCGTATTCTTATTTTTTTCATTTTGTTTGATCAAAATTGTAGGAAAATGTTTTTTTCTAGGAAATCAAGTTCCTTAATTATACTGAAATGACTTGCCTAATTGAAGTAAGTAAAACAAGTTCTATAAGTAGCATTCCAAATATTATGTCCTTCTCAAACCTCCAACAAACTTTATCTTCACCCACCCCCTATGGTCCTATATATTCCCAATTTCCCACAAACCAACTCCCCCGTCACCCCACCACCCCCTTCCATATTATTTTCATAGATATATAAAAATATTTTAGAATAATAGATTTACTTGCATATCGAACACAATAAAATAAGTAAGAAATACATTTATTTTCATTAAAAAAAAAAGAATTGTCCTTCATATCAAATAATACATCCTAAATGTCACTTATTTTTTCTCTTTAGAAGAAGTAGATCAAATTGACCTTACAGATATACTTCCATTCATATTTTACTATCATAATTATTTTGCTTAACCCCAATATTTGATAATACTTTCTCCTTTTAAAAAAATGACCACTTTTCTTTTTTGAAAGTCAAACTAGGTCATTCTTTTTTAAATGAAATGAGTATTAGACATACATTTGACACAATCGTTATTATATGTGAAAATTAGTTATAGTAGAGCTCACAACATTATATGTTCGTACAACATTCATATCACCAATTGTTATAGTCTATTTTTGTTTTTTTTCTTTAATATAAGGCAGAGATTTTGAGTTGCAAAGGAAAATATTTAAAAAAATTTATAAATATAGTAAGGTCTGAGGTCATGGACAAGGTTAAAGATGTTGAGGTCAAGGACATCCACTTCTCAACTTATGTAGGTTTTTAGTTCATCAAGATTTAACTATTTAAATTTTATATATATTCTAAAGTATATTTTTAATCATATATGTATGAGAAAAATTATAATTTATGATTTTTTCCTGTATCTTTGGATATCTAAATTTAAGGTTAAAATATTGAGTTGATCTAATACAATTTTCCTTGAGAAATTAGTTAAATTAATTTTTAAAAAAGCATAAAAAGTTCACATAAATTATGATAGGGGAAGTATGAGTTATTTTTAGTTTAAGTTCTCTTTAGATTTTTTATATGCTAATTTGTGGTAGGTGTGAATTTATTTTATCGATAGAAAGATACACCACGATGATCATTTATAAAAACAAATATATAAGATATGTTTTATTACATTTTTGTACTCATTCAACCAAAATAATTAAAAATAATATGCATCTGACAAAAAAATTATTCTTCATCTTTGAAGATTCTGATGATACTGACCTTGAAAAAACAAGTCATTATACAATAATTCATATTAATCTATCACAAAAATTTGTACTTTGTTCTTTTATATATAAATATTTAGTCAAAAATATGCTTTGATTATGTTGAAATTATTTTACATAGCTAATACATGATTGTACATATTTACACGTGCAACGCACGTGTCAAAAAATAGTGTATATATATATATAATTTTTATAATTATATATATATATTTTTTTTATTCATAAATATATAACAATAGTGTTAAATGGAATGTGATAGTATTTATTATAATTGATGTATATTTACATTTTTATCCATAAATATTATGACTTTACAAGGACATTTTCGTAATTCAACTTTTATCTTGGGAGCTTCCCACTTATAATAATAATAATAATAGTTGGGGCTAAAAGTAACCAAAACTGATAAGGCTAACAAGAGTCTAATAAGGCTAAAAGCAGCACGATAGTTCTAACAAGAGTCTGATAAGGCTAAAAGTAACCAAAACTACCGACAAGGAAGGCAACATCGGTTCTACCACACAATCAAAACAATACAGACAGTCACTCAGACAATGAGATGCAATGTACATGAGGCCAATAAATGTTTAAAGCAAAAAGTTTCGGAATTGTCTCGCCAGTTGTCTCATGGATCCCCGAGACAACTACAGAACCTGCCTCAGCTTATCAACATATGGAAAAAAGTAAAACCCAGAATTCAGTTTGCGGGCTGCCAGAGCTTATCAACATATTCCTTATAAGGAAAATGGTACATTTTCTCTCGAAACCCAGTTTCCATCGATAAAATCAGTGAAAATCAATAATCCCTCTCCCTTAGAGCTAAAATCAGTAAGTACCTCAAAACCTCTTTTCTTTCAAAAATATCAGATGCAATTATGCCATGACCATGATTTCACACCAACACAGTCAAGTCAGTCTCGCAAATCAGTCCATACCACACACACAACCAGGTAAGCACCAGTCACAACATAGACGTACTAAACATGGGACTTCAGCCAGTCCACGCTCACAGCCTAAGGCTTAGCCGTTCAATAAATAAAGCAGTAAACTTAAAGTACAACTCAAAGGAGCACACGAAACACCAAAGCAACCAACGCATATAAAATCTAAGCTCCACGCCATCTAAGAGCCTTCTAGGGATCTATAACGACAACTAAGCAAAGAATTAACCTAAACTAAGGCTTATCGGCTAAAATACTAAACTAAATTACTCAAAATGGCCAATAATGTTTCTAAGGATCAAACACACCTATGAACTAGTCTTAAAACTATTCTAACTATCAAACTACTCAATTACATATATAATCAAGCTAAGTTAATTCATAAAGGAAAAACCATAACCTACCTCAAGGCTAAAACTACACACGAACTATTACTCAGGCACTTTTCCCTTTCGAAGAGCCTCAGAATGATTCCAAGCTATCAAGAACAGAAAGAGAAACTCAATACGGGAGTAACGATACCCATAACATACTTACAAATTTGGACAAGAAATCGGGTCAAAAATTGACCCTTGTAAGACATTACAACATTGAGAAACCAAAACGGTCATTATGTTCCCCTCGAGGTGAGCATCACATGCCCGAAAGTTGAGCGAAAATAGAATAAAATTCAAACCTCAAATGGTCCAAATACAATTTTGAAGACATGAAATTAAGATAACTAAAGTTAAAAAAGTGATTGAATCAAGGAAATAAAGATAGGATCAAGTTAAGGAAGTGAGGAGGAATGAAATTACCTTGGAATCACTAGAAATGGGCCAGAAATGAGTAAATTCGCCAAGGACCGAGCTCCTCTACAATGGGTTTCTTGTTAGAAAGAAACGAGGAAGAAAGTAAATTTATCCCCCGTGATACCACGAAAGCGGTCAAGTGGCCGCTTAAGCGGTCATCACTTTAGCCATTAGATGGCCGCAAAAGCGGCCAGCCGATCGCAAAAAGGGTACGCGCTCCCTTGATGCCTCTCGGTAATGCGGAGCATAGGCCGCTTAAGCAGCTACCGCAAAAGCAGCCAGGTGATGCAAAAGCCATGTCACCATTGAATGTTACACCAGCAATTGGAGCACAATGTTCCAACCTTCGAATGGACCCTCAGAATTCATTCGGGGTCCAAACAAACAAAAAGTGCTACCCACTCCGAACCAACTTTTTCGACTCAACAAAATCAATGAAAAAACCAATGAATGTTGTCTCATCAAAATATTGACCAAAGTCAACACTTATAAAGAAACACCAAACAAAATACCAAAAGCCACAAACTCATCCGGATCACCTAAAAAATAGAACCAAAGGTCATTCTAGACCAAACTCGGCATTCCAGAGCTAACCACACTGATGGAATTTCTATCTGAGTGCCTTTACCTAGAATGTTGACCGAAGTTAAAATTTATCCAAAACTTCAAATCTAAAATGCCTAAACGCACAAACTCAAAATGACAGCCTCAAAACCCAAACGAACCGTCTCACTAGACCAAAATGGCACTATTGGAGTTGGTGGAACTGACAGAATCCTCATCCGACATGGGTTTCTCTAGATGTTGATTAAAGTAAAATTTTTCATACCACAAGCCTCTAGAATGGAAAAACTTATACCAACTCTCCCAACCTCCTCGGGAAGAATGCAACCTAACCCAACACCACACAAAAGCTACAAGGAAGCTACTAGATGGGGCATAATAGTAAAAGCACACAAAAACATAGAAATGACCTCAAGGGTCATTACAACATCCACTACTAAAAGAACTTTTGTCCTCAAAAGTAAGGAAAATGAAGTACCTGAAAGCTTGAAAAAGTGAGGATACCGGGTCCGCATATCAAGCTTGGCCTCTTAAGTAGCCTTCTTGACCGGACAGTACCTCCACTAAACCTTCACTTACGGGATCTCCTTAGACCACAACATCCTAACCTGCCTATCTAGAACAGCCACAGGCTCCTTCTCAAAATCCAAGGACTCATCAGTTCTCTAGAAGCGTAAGTAATAACTCTACCCTGCTACATCAACACACAACCCATTCCAACACTGAAAATATAATAGTAGATCGTAAACCCATGGCCCTCAACAAGAAGAGTCAGAATCGGTGCTGAAGTCAAAAAGGTCTTAACTTCATAAAGCTCACCTCATACTCATCAGACCATTGGAAATTGTCATTCTTCTGAGTCAATCTAGTCAATGGATCCACAATCGAAGAAAATCCCTCCATGAACCATTTGTAGTAGCCTGCTAACCCGATGAAACTGTGAAACTCAATAAGAGAATTGGCTTATCCCAACCATGGACTACCTCAATCTTCGTGGGATCCACCATAATTCCATCTTTGGACACCATGTCTACCAAGAATGCTACAGACTCAAGCAAAAACTCACTCTTGGTGAATTTGGCATATAGCTGTTAATCTCTCAAGATATGGAGTACAATCCTCAGATGCTGCTCATGTTGCTCTCTACTGCCAGAGTAGACCAAGATATCATCGATAAACACAATCATGAATGATTCCTAAAAGGGTGCGAACACATGGTTCATCAACTCCATGAATGATGCTGGGGCATTCGTCAACCCAAAAGACATGACTAAGAACTCATAGTGGCCATTCCGAGTCCTAAAGGTAGTCCTAGGGATGTCCACCACCCTAATCCTCAACTGGTGGTAGCCTGATATCAAGTCTATCTTAGAGAACACCGCTGCACCTTGAAGCTGATCAAATAAGTCATCAATATGCGACATAGGATACTTGTTCTTAATGGTCACCTTGTTAAGCTGTCTGTAGTGAATAACCATACGGTAGGTACCATCCTTTTTCTTCACAAACAGGGAAGGAGCGCCCCAAGGATATACACTCGGTATAATGAACCCCATTCCCAAAAGGTCCTTGAATTGCTCCTTAAGCTCCCTCAACTCAACTGGTACTATCCAACATGAAGGAATAGAAACTGGTTGTGTGCCTGGCTCAACATCAATACCAAATTCAATATCACGGTCAGGAGGAAGATCGAGTGGATTAAAAGGAAACACATCAGCAAACTCTCTAACCACATGAACTGACACAAGAGAAGGAGTGTCGGCACTATTACAGTAGAAGTCTTGAAAAGGAAACAATATGTACAAATCAATATGATTTCAACACTAAAGGTGCAAAGATTCACCCTCATAGTTTGTCATATCATGAAAATAAAATAAAAATATTACATTTATAGAAAATAATTGAACAACACTAAAACTATTAAACAGTTTCAAATAGCAACCATTCAAATGAAACTATTGTCGTAATAGTTTTAGTTTATGTAGACTCAATAATGATATTTTGATCATCATTTTTGAGAAAAAATTTCACAATATCCAAGCATGGTTTCAAAACGATATTCCTCCATGCTTCATCAACACCTTCTTTTCTATCTTCTTTGAAAGAGTCAGTAGCAATAATATTGTGCATCTACCAGCTTTGCTCATTTATCAATTGTTGAATCTTCTCAAGTTGGCTACAAATTAATGTACGGGTATTGCGCTAGACATTTGCAATTGAAGATTGAAGAATCATCTCCTTTGATTCATCATCTTCGTCTAAATTTTTTTCTTCTCTTAAATATCTATCCATTTCAGGGACAACAATGGACCGTCGGATTCATCAAAAATCTTGTAAATATAAAGTTAATAAGTAGAAACCTTGCTTGAGATGGAATATACTATGTAAAAATTTATTTTGCTTGAAAGTGGTTATGAAAGAAATTGCATTGAGCTTTTATAGTAAAATGTGTTAGTGGACTTATTAATTGGCATAACAAATTCAGAATTTCTGATATCTTTTAGGATAATAATGACTTTTGAAAAATATATAGATATGTCAACTTGAATTTTGGTGATTAGTATTAAATAATTTTAGGATAAAGTTACAAGATGTGCATTGTTAGGAGATCGCATATAACTGGGCTTTTATAGTAAAAATGTGCTTATGAACTTATTAATTGGTATACCAAATAAAACAAAATTAATATCTTTTAGGATAAGAATAGTTCTTGAAAAAATCTACTGAAGTGTCAACTTGAATTTTGGTGATTAGGCTTAAATAATTTTAGGATGAAGTTTCAAGATGCACATTGTTAGGAGATCGCATACATATTTGACGAAATAATAGGTTTCAAAATGAGTGCAAGAAGAACTCAATAATATTTCTGAAGGAATACATTGAGGTGATAATGCTTCAATTCTAACACTATTTAACAACACATCATAAGTGTTAAGTGAAATTCCACTAAATGAAGGAACAATTATCGATAATTATTTCAATTACGAGTATTTATAAGAATTTGTGTAGCATGTAATATCATAAAACCTTTTTTATTTAACCATTGAATCAAGCTTCAATCATCATGATTGAATTAGGTAGAATATATTTCCTTAAATGATCCTTGCCGATAGATTGCAAATTCACTACTTTCTCTTCTTTGTTAAAGTGACAATTTTAAATTTGGACTTAAGGATTTTATTTTTTCGAACTCTTTAAGGGTAGAATCTCTCCCAACATTTACGGTCATTTTTTTTCACTCTATTACGTTGACATTAAGAATGATCTCATGTAATTGTGTAAGTATGTATTTATATTAATATATATCAAATATCAATGACTTGGACTTGGACTTGGGGCTTGCGCTTGGATCGGATCGGACCTTAAAATAAATATTTGTATAAACTTAAATATGTAGGTATCATCTTTGCTCTATAAATATATATTTTTTCCCCAGACATAGCATAGAGAAATCTGCAATTATCTATATTCCCCAAATCTATACACGTGCAATATCTTATTTAAAGAAAGTTGTTCTCAAGCCTTCTTTATTTTTGTTTTCAGATTATTAAATTGTCTAACACTAAATTTAGAATAAATAGATATCTTTAAGGATAAGAATGATTCTTTAAAATCGTGATATGGATATATCAACTTGGATTTTTGTGATTAGCATTATATAATTTTAGGATGAAATTGCTAGATGCACATTGTCAGGAGATCGCGTACTTTATTGAATAGAAGATCGACTCCAAGAGACATGCAAAAGGAACTATTAATAATATGTGTGAAGTCATGATTCAAGTGACAATACTCAAATTCTTAGGCTATTAAACAACACGTCACAAATATTTAACTCAAATTCCATTAAAATATTACTATTAACAGACTGCATATTAACTAATTTTTTCTTTTTGTTTTTGCATCAATTTTCAGTTTAGAGGTAAGGATTTTTTTATTTCAAATTCTTTAAAGGTAGAATCTTTCTAATATTTTATGGTCACTTTGCACTCTAACACCTTGAAAATATGTGTAGATAATTAGTTTAATCGTCTAATATATTTAAAGGCATCCAAAATAAAATCATAAACAAAAGTGAGTTATTTTTTTAATCAACTAAGTCTTATTATTACGCTCTGAGAAGTCTTGAAAAGGAAACAATATGTACATATCAATATGATTTCAACAATAAAGGTGCAAAGATTCACCCTCACTATTCGTCATATCACGAAAATAGAATAAAAATACTACATTTAAAGAAAATAATTGAACACTAAAACTATTAAACAGTTTCAAATAGCAACCATTCAAATGAAACTATTGTCGTAATAGCTTTAGTTTATGTAGACTCAATAATGATATTTTCATCATCATTATTGAGAAAAATTTTCACAATATCAGAGCATGGTTTCAAAACGATATTCCTCCATGCTTCATAAACACCTTCTTTTCTATCTTCTTTGAAAACGTCGGTAGCAATAATATGGTGCATCAACCTGCTTTGCTCATTTATCAATCGTTGAATCTTCTCAAGTTGGCTACAAATTAATGTACGGGTATTACGCTTGACATTTGCAATTGAAGATTGAAGAATCATCTCCTTTGATTCATCATCTTCGTCTAAATTTTTTTTTCTCTTAAATATCTATCCATTTCAGGGACACCAACGGACCGTCGGATTCCTTTGGTGTAATCGGCATCAGGAATAAATATTTGTCGCACCTCATCCACTAGCCCTGCATGCAACATAAATTTAAGAATAGTTTAATTTATTGGAACATAGATTTGAAAATCAAAAATATTATTAAAAAAATTATACATAAAAGTTTTAATTTCATCCAGGCAAACCTTGATTGATATATAAAATAATTAGAAAAATCACCTGAATTGACCATTTGATCAACCCTCAAGTCAACTCTAGGGTTCAAGACTGATTGCTCTACGTCAATCCAAATGAAGCAACTTTCAAACTTATATTTGAACATGAACACAGGGTCTTCTATAAGTTTTTCAATATATGAATTTGACCCTCCAACAATGATTGGAATACATTCAGACTTCAAAAAATATTTTATGTAGACAATGGCTTGTAAGCAAAAATCTTCTGCGGTGAAGTCGGAATATGGCTCTATTTCACCTAAGAAAATGTGAATCAAAATAACGGTCAATTAATATTCACATCAAATTAAACTAAACACTAAAATATGTCTTTTTCTAAACATATTTATAAATATGATTATAAGATTTATTTTAAAAGTTAATGGTTTAAGAATCATAAGGTCTCTAGTTCAAATCATTGATGGAGACAAAATCAATTAATAATTTCTTCTCATATATTATAACTCAATAGATATATTAATCAATTCTTATGTCGGTGGAGAATAGAAAGGACACCCTCCCCCTCCCCCTCCCCCTCCATACACACACATAGTCGAATTAGTTGAGATGCACGAAAGCTTACCATCAATAGAAAAGATTCATAATTTTTTTTTGAAAAAAGATCTTTTTTATCTCATATCCTAAATCAAATTAACTTTCTCAGACATCAGTTTTATGAAAATACATAATTTGTTTAATAATAAAGTATATTTTACACTCGAATCTATAATTACTACAAATAAATTATCTAGTTAGTCATTCGATATAAATACTGTTGGAAATAAATATATATACCTAGCAAATAGTGCGGTACACCTTGTTTCTCGGTGTCTGTGATCTTGTTGGTAACAATTTCAAGTCCCTTATATACTTGCATTTTGTCAGGGTTGATTATTTCTCGTCGAAAATGGGTGGCAAGGTCAATAGAGAGACGAGTTTTTCCTGTTCCTGTGGCTCCCATTATGAACACCACTTTCTTCTTATTGAACTTGTTGTTGATGATGAAAGTATTCATTTTAGCTACACATAAAATAAAATCAAAAATAGTAATTATTTTAAAATAGTAGATAATATCATGAAAACCACTCATGCATACAGTCAGACATTCAAAAATCCTGTAAATATAAAGTTAATAAGTAGAAACCTAGCTTGAGATGGAATACACTATGTAAAAATATATTTTGCTTGAAAGTGGTTATGAAAGAAATTGCATTGAGCTTTTATAGTAAAATGTGTTAGTGGACTTATTAATTGGCATACCAAATTCAGAATTACTGATATCTTTTAGGATAATAATGACTTTTGAAAAATGTATAGATATGTCAACTTGAATTTTGGTGATTAGTATTAAATAATTTTAGGATAAAGTTACAAGATGTGCATTGTTAGGAGATCGCATATAACTGGGCTTTTATAGTAAAAATGTGCTTATGAACTTATTAATTGGTATACCAAATAAAACAAAATTAATATCTTTTAGGATAAGAATAGTTCTTGAAAAAATCTACAGAAGTGTCAACTTGAATTTTGGTGATTAGGCTTAAATAATTTTAGGATGAAGTTTCAAGATGCACATTGTTAGGAGATCGCATACATATTTAACGGAATGATAGGTTTCGAAAGGAATGCAAGAAGAACTCAATAATATTTCTGAAGAAAATACATTCAGGTGATAATTCTTCAATTCTAACACTATTTAACAACACATCATAAGTGGTAAGTCAAATTCCACTAAATGAAGGAACAATTATCGATAATTATTTCAATTACGAGTATTTATAAGAATTTGTGTAGCATGTAATATCATAAAACCTTTTTTATTTAACCATTGAATCAAGCTTCAATCATCATGATTGAATTAGGTAGAATATATTTCCTTAAATGATCCTTGCCGATAGATTGCAAATTCACTACTTTCTCTTCTTTGTTAAAGTGACAATTTTAAATTTGGACTTAAGGATTTTATTTTTTCGAACTCTTTAAGGGTAGAATCTCTCCCAACATTTACGGTCATTTTTTTTCACTCTATTACGTTGACATTAAGAATGATCTCATGTAATTGTGTAAGTACGTATTTATATTAATATATATCAAATATCAATGACTTGGACTTGGACTTGGGGCTTGCGCTTGGATCGGATCGGACCTTAAAATAAATATTTGTATAAAACTTAAATATGTAGGTATCATCTTTGCTCTATAAATATATATTTTTTCCCCAGACATAGCATAGAGAAATCTGCAATTATCTATATTCCCCAAATCTATACACGTGCAATATCTTGTTTAAGGAAAGTTGTTCTCAAGCCTTCTTTATTTTTGTTTTCAGATTATTAAATTTTCTAACACTAAATTTAGAATAAATAGATATCTTTAAGGATAAGAATGATTCTTTAAAATCGTGATATGGATATATCAACTTGGATTTTTGTGATTAGCGTTATATAATTTTAGGATGAAATTGCTAGATGCACATTGTCAGGAGATCGCGTACTTTATTGAATAGAAGATCGACTCCAAGAGACATGCAAAAGGAACTATTAATAATATGTGTGAAGTCATGATTCAAGTGACAATACTCAAATTCTTAGGCTATTAAACAACACGTCACAAATATTTAACTCAAATTCCATTAAAATATTACTATTAACAGACTGCATATTAACTAATTTTTTCTTTTTGTTTTTGCATCAATTTTCAGTTTAGAGGTAAGGATTTTTTTATTTCAAATTCTTTAAAGGTAGAATCTTTCTAATATTTTATGGTCACTTTGCACTCTAACACCTTGAAAATATGTGTAGATAATTAGTTTAATCGTCTAATATATTTAAAGGCATCCAAAATAAAATCATAAACAAAAGTGAGTTATTTTTTTAATCAACTAAGTCTTATTATTACGCTCTTAGAAGTCTTGAAAAGGAAACAATATGTACATATCAATATGATTTCAACAATAAAGGTGCAAAGATTCACCCTCACTATTCGTCATATCACGAAAATAGAATAAAAATACTACATTTAAAGAAAATAATTGAACACTAAAACTATTAAACAGTTTCAAATAGCAACCATTCAAATGAAACTATTGTCGTAATAGCTTTAGTTTATGTAGACTCAATAATGATATTTTCGTCATCATTATTGAGAAATTTTTTCACAATATCCAAGCATGGTTTCAAAACGGTATTCCTCCATGTTTCATCAACACCTTCTTTTCTATCTTCTTTGAAAACGTCAGTAGCAATAATATGGTGCATCAACCAGCTTTGCTCATTTATCAATCATTGAATATTCTCAAATTGGCTACAAATTAATGTACGGGTATTACACTTGATATTTGCAATTGAAGATTGAAGAATCATCTCCTTTGATTCATCATCTTTGTATAAATTTTTTTCTTCTCTTAAATATCTATCCATTTCAGGGACACCAACGGACCGTCGGATTCCTTTTGTGTAATCGGCATCAGGAATAAATATTTGTCGCACCTCATCCACTAGCCCTGCATGCAACATAAATTTAAGAATAGTTTAATTTATTGGAACATAGATTTGAAAATAAAAAATATTATTAAGAAAATTATATAAAAAAAAATTAATTTCATCCAGGCAAGCCTTGATTGATATATAAAATAATTAGAAAAATTACCTGAATTGACCATTTGATCCACCCTCAAGTCAACTCTAGGGTTCAAGACTTATTGCTCTACGTCAATCCAAATGAAGCAACTTTCAAACTTATATTCGAACATGAACGGAGGGTCTTCTACAAGTTTTTCAATATATGAATTTGACCCTCCAACAATGATTGGAACACATTCAGCCTTCAAAATTTTTTCTATGTAGACAATGGCTTGTAAGCAAAAATCTTCTGCGGTGAAGTCGGAATCTGGCTCAATTTCACCTAAGAAAATGTGAAACAAAATAACGGTCAATTAATATTCACATCAAATTAAACTAATCACTAAAATATGTCTGTTTCTAAACATATTTATAAATATGATTATATGATTTATTTTAAAAGTTAATGGTTTAAGAATCATAAGGTCTCTAGTTCAAATCATTGATGGAGACAAAATCAATTAATAATTTCTTCTCATTCATTATAACTCAATAGATATATTAATCAATTCTTATGTCGGTGGAAAATAGAAAAGTCTCCCTCCCCCTGCCCCTCCATACACACACATAGTCGAATTAGTTGAGATGCACGAAAGCTTACCATCAATAGAAAAGATTCATAATTTTTTTTTTGAAAAAAGATCTTTTTTATCTCATATCCGAAATCAAATTAACTTTCTCAGACATCACTTTTATGAAAATACATAATTTTCTTAATAATAAAGTATATTTTACACTCGAATCTAGAATTACTACAAATAAATTATCTAGTTAGTCAGTTGATATAAATACTGTTGGAAATAAATATATATACCTAGCAAATAGTGCGGTACACCTTGTTTCTCGGTGTCTGTGATCTTGTTGGTAACAATTTCAAGTCCCTTATATACTTGCATTTTGTCAGAGTTGATTATTTCTCCTCGAAAATGGGTGGTAAGGTCAATAGAGAGACGAGTTTTTCCTGTTCCTGTGGCTCCCATTATGAACACCACTTTCTTCTTATTGAACTTGTTGTTGATGATGAAAGTATTCATTTCAGCTACACATAAAATAAAATCAAAAATAGTAATTATTTTAAAATAGTAGAGAATATCATTAAAACCACTCATGCATACAGTCAGACATTCAAAAATCTTGTAAATATAAAGTTAATAAGTAGAAACCTTGAGATGGAATATACTATGTAAAAATATATTTTGCTTGAAAGTGGTTATGAAAGAAATTGCATTGAGCTTTTATAGTAAAATGTGTTAGTGGACTTATTAATTGGCATACCAAATTCAGAATTACTGATATCTTTTAGGATAATAATGACTTTTGAAAAATGTATAGATATCTCAACTTGAGTTTTGGTGATTAGTATTAAATAATTTTAGGATAAAGTTACAGGATGTGCATTGTTAGGAGATCGCATATAACTGGGCTTTTATAGTAAAAATGTGCTTATGAACTTATTAATTGGTATACCAAATAAAACAAAATTAATATCTTTTAGGATAAGAATAGTTCTTGAAAAAATCTACAGAAGTGTCAACTTAAATTTTGGTGATTAGGCTTAAATAATTTTAGGATGAAGTTTCAAGATGCACATTGTTAGGAGATCGCATACATATTTAACGGAATGATAGGTTTCAAAAGGAATGCAAGAAGAACTCAATAATATTTCTGAAGAAAATACATTCAGGTGATAATGCTTCAATTCTAACACTATTTAACAACACATCATAAGTGGTAAGTCAAATTCCACTAAATGAAGGAACAATTATCGATAATTATTTCAATTACGAGTATTTATAAGAATTTGTGTAGCATGTAATAATATAAAACCTTTTTTATTTAACCATTGAATCAAGCTTCTATCATCATGATTGAATTAGGTAGAATATATTTCCTTAAATGATCCTTACCGATAGATTGCAAATTTACTACTTTCTCTTCTTTGTTAAAGTAACAATTTTAAATTTTGAGTTAAGGATTTTATTCTTTTGAACTCTTTAAGGTTAGAATCTCCCCCAACATTTACGGTCATTTTTTTTCACTCTGTTACGTTGACTTAAAGAATGAAATCATGTAATTGTGTAAATACGTATTTATATTAATATATATCAAATATCAATGACTTGGACTTGGACTTGGAGCGTGGGCTTGGATCGGATTAGACATTAAAATAAATATTTGTATAAAACATAAATATGTAGGCATCATCTTTTCTCTATAAATATCAATGTTTTCCCCAAACATAGCATAGAAAAATCTGCAATTATATATATTCCCCAAATCTATACACGTGCAATATCTTGTTTAAGGAAAGTCGTTCTCAAGCCTTCTTTATTTTTGTTTTCATATTATTAAATTTTCTAACACTAAAGTTAGAATAAATAGATATCTTTAAGGATAAGAATGATTCTTTATAATCGTGATATGGATATATCAACTTGGATTTTTGTGATTAGCGTTAAATAATTTTAGGATAAAATTGCTAGATGCACATTGTCAGGAGATCGCGTACTTGATTGAAGAGAAAATCGACTCCAAAAGACATGCAAAAGGAACTAATAATAATATGTGTGAAGTCATGATTCAAGTTTAAATACTCAAATTCTTATGCTATTAAACAACACGTCACAAATATTTTACTCAAATTCCTTTAAATTATTATTTCTAACACATTGCATATTAACTAATTTTTTATTTTTGTTTATTCATCAATTTTCACTTTAGAGGTAAGGATTTTCTTATTTCAAATTCTTTAAAGGTAGAATCTTTCTCATAATTGATGGTCACTTTGCACTCTAACACCTTGAAAATATATGTAGATAATTAGTTTAATCGTCTAATAAATTTAAAGGCATGCAATAAAAAATCATAAGCAAAAGTGAGTTCTTTTGTTAATCAACTAAATCTTATTATTATGCTCTTAGAAGTCTTGAAAAGGAAACAATATGTACATATCAATATGATTTCAACAATAAAGGTGCAAAGATTCACCCTCACTGTTACTCATATCATGAAAGTAAAATAAAAATATTACATTTAAAGAAAATAATTGAACAACACTAAAACTATTAAACAGTTTCAAATAGCAACCATTCAAATGAAACTATTGTCGTAATAGTTTTAGTTTTTGTTGACTCAATAATGATATTTTGATCATCATTTTAGAGAAAATTTTTCAAAATATCCAAGCATGGTTTCAAAACGATATTCCTCCATGCTTCATTAACACTTTCTTTTCTATCTTCTTTGAAAACGTCAGTAGCAATAATATGGTGTATCAACCAGCTTTGCTCATTTATCAATCATTGAATCTTCTCAAGTTGGCTACAAAATAATGTACGGGTATTACGCTTGAAATTTGCAATTGAAGATTGAAGAATCATCTCCTTTGATTCATCATCTTCGTCTAAATTTTTTCCTTCTCTTAAATATCTATCCATTTCAAGGACACCAATGGACCGTCGGATTCCTTTGGTGTAATCGGCATCAGGAATAAATATTTGTCGCACCTCATCCACTAGCCTTGCATGAGACATAAATTTAAGAATAGTTTAATTTATGGAACATAGATTTGAAAATAAAAAATATTATTAAGAATATTATATAAAAAAAAATTAATTTCATCCAGGCAAGCCTTGATTGATATATAAAATAAGTAGAAAAATTACCTGAATTGACCATTTGATCCACCCTCAAGTCAACTCTAGGGTTCAAGACTTATTGCTCTACGTCAATCCAAATGAAGCAACTTTCAAACTTATATTTGAACATGAACGCATGGTCTTCTACAAGTTTTTCAATATATGAATTTGACCCTCCAACAATGATTGGAACACTTTCAGACTTCAAAATTTTTTCTATGTAGACAATGGCTTGTAAGCAAAAATCTTCTGCGGTGAAGTCAGAATATGGCTCTATTTCACCTAAGAAAATGTGAAACAAAATAACGGTCAATTAATATTCACATCAAATTAAACTAAACACTAGAATATGTCTTTTTCTAAACATATTTATAAATATGATTATATGATATATTTTAAAAGTTAATGGTTTAAGAATCATAAGGTCTCTAGTTCAAATCATTGATGGAGACAAAATCAATTAATAATTTCTTCTCATATATTAGAACTCAATAGATATATTAATCAACTCTTATGTCGGTGGAGAATAGAAAAGACACCCTCCCCCTCCCCCTCCATACATACACATAGTCGAATTAGTTGAGATGCACGAAAGCTTACCATCAATAGAAAAGATTCATAATTTTTTTTTTGAAAAAAGATATTTTTTATCTCATATCCGAAATCAAATTAACTTTCTCAGAAATCACTTTTATGAAAATACATAATTTTCTTAATAATAAAGTATATTTTACACTCGAATCTATAATTACTACAAATAAATTATCTAGGTAGTCATTTGATATAAATACTGTTGGAAATAAATATATATACCTAGCAAATAGTGCGGTACACCTTGTTTCTCGGTGTCTGTGATCTTGTTGGTAACAATTTCAAGTCCCTTATATACTTGCATTTTGTCAGAGTTGATTATTTCTCCTCGAAAATGGGTGGCAAGGTCAATAGAGAGACGAGTTTTTCCTGTTCCTGTGGCTCCCATTATGAACACCACTTTCTTCTTATTGAACTTGTTGTTGATGATGAAAGTATTCATTTCAGCTACACATAAAATAAAATCAAAAATAGTAATTATTTTAAAATAGTAGATAATATCATTAAAACCACTCATGCATACAGTCAGACATTCAAAAATTTTGTAAATATAAAGTTAATAAGTAGAAACCTTGCTTGAGATGGAATATACTATGTAAAAATTTATTTTGCTTGAAAGTGGTTATGAAAGAAATTGCATTGAGCTTTTATAGTAAAATGTGTTAGTGGACTTATTAATTGGCATACCAAATTCAGAATTACTGATATCTTTTAGGATAATAATGACTTTTGAAAAATGTATAGATATCTCAACTTGAGTTTTGGTGATTAATATTAAATAATTTTAGGATAAAGTTACAAGATGTGCATTTTTAGGAGATTGCATATAACTGGGCTTTTATAGTAAAAATGTGCTTATGAACTTATTAATTGGTATACCAAATAAAACAAAATTAATATCTTCTAGGATAAGAATAGTTCTTGAAAAAATCTACAGAAGTGTCAACTTGAATTTTGGTGATTAGGCTTAAATAATTTTAGGATGAAGTTTCAAGATGCACATTGTTAGGAGATCACATACATATTTGACGGAATGATAGGTTTCAAAAGGAATGCAAGAAGAACTCAATAATATTTCTGAAGAAAATACATTCAGGTGATAATGCTTCAATTCTAACACTATTTAACAACACATCATAAGTGGTAAGTCAAATTCCACTAAATGAAGGAACAATTATCGATAATTATTTCAATTACGAGTATTTATAAGAATTTGTGTAGCATGTAATAATATAAAACCTTTTTTATTTAACCATTGAATCAAGCTTCTATCATCATGATTGAATTAGGTAGAATATATTTCCTTAAATGATCCTTACCGATAGATTGCAAATTTACTACTTTCTCTTCTTTGTTAAAGTAACAATTTTAAATTTGGAGTTAAGGATTTTATTCTTTCGAACTCTTTAAGGTTAGAATCTCCCCCAACATTTACGGTCATTTATTTTTCACTCTGTTACGTTGACATAAAGAATGATCTCATGTAATTGTGTAAATATGTATTTATATTAATATTTATCAAATATCAATGACTTGGACTTAGACAAAAATATAAGATAGACACCTTTTCCCTACCAACCATCGCGCCATCAGAAAAGAGATCACACCTCTTGGCATATGACTATTAGTATTGGTCCTCACAAGAGGGGGAATACCATGCATGCACTAAGTAACACTCTTGAGAAGCAATCGAAGACCGCGTGATAGGGAGACAACCGATCCATGCCTAGAATCAAGTTGAAATCCACCATAGGCACATACATCTGCACACAAGATAACTCCAACTGCGTAGCATAATAAGAAGACACATATGAATATGTAAACCCTGGATCAAATAAAGCATATGCAGGCTGATGATAGAATGAGATCGTACCCTTGATAACTGCATCCAAAGACTCCACCTCTGGTTTCTCAAAAAAAGCATGCAAATGGTTGCGTCCACCTCACCCACCCGACCATCTTGACAAAAGACCACCTTAAGGACCCTAGGGACCACCCCTACTACCCTGAGCACCACCCCTAGTCGACTGTACCGGAGCCTTAGGGCCTGAACTTGCTGACCCTATTGTCTTAAAGGTTGACCCCTACACCACTCTCTAGCAAAGTGGCTAAGCTGGCCTTACTCATAAAACCCTAGTCAGAAGTGACCTACTTAGATGACTTGATTGGAACTGTAAGGCCACTACAACCCGAATATCCTGAGTGCAAATCCCGAGAAGTCTAAACTAACGGATCACTAGTACCCGTAGTAGTGCCATAATCTGTAAGCTAGAGAGCTGCCTGAACTGTCCTAGCAGGCTGAAACTGCTGTGGGTAACCACTACCCAGAAACCCTCTACCACGGGATTGAGACCCTTCTAAACCACCCTAACGATGGGGTCTCTTGTCATTGCCTCCATAGGCCTCATGATGGATCCCCTCAATGGTGCAGGCATGGTCAACTACGTGAAGAAAATAAAAACCCGACACTACCATCCAGTCTGTAGCTAACCGAAGTGGAAATGAGATCCTTCTAACAAATCTGCGCACTCTCTCGTGCTCTGTCGGCATAAGCATAGCCGCATGTCTAGCTAACTCATAGAAAACTGTCACATACTCTGCAACTAACAATGATCCCTGAGTAAAGTCGGTGAACTCATCCCACAACCGCTCCCTCAAAATGTGAAGTATATACTTCTCCAAGAAAAACTCGAAGAATTAAGCCTAAGTCAACAAAGGTGACCCGACTGGCGTGCACTCAAGATAGGACCTCCACCACTGCTTCACTGATTTGTCTAGCTGAAAAGCAGTATAATCAACCCCGTGAGAATCCACTAAACCAAGGTTATGCAACCTCTCCTAAAAAATGACTAGAAACTCATTGGCATCCTCACCCACAATACCTGTAAACCTAGAAGGACCTAATCTGATGAACCATCCCAACATCATTCACTCCTCACAAGACATAGTCGGCCTAGCTGACATAGGTGGAGAAAACTTCAGAACTAAATGAACCACTAAACGAGGAGTCGCAGCAAAATGATATGCCCCTGGAATCTGAACACTCTATGCCCCTACCTAGGTTGAAGTCTGAGCCTCGTCTCAAACGTGCAGTCCAGCTGAAGTGCTAGGCAAAGTCTCTGCCTATGACATACCCTCTATGAAGCTGAGGATCTTGGCCAAAGTATCCTGTAGCATTGGCGTGGCCATGAATCGTGATGGAGGCTAGGCTGGCCCCATGATATCCGGTTGATGTTGAACATGGTCAACCTCTATCTCAGGATTTGGTGGGTGGTGGCGGTGCTCGCTCGTGATTTTGAGTTGGTGCTGCAGCCCGTGCTCTACCTCAACCTCTAGGTCGGCCTCGACCCCTACCCCTATCTAGGCTCCATCTAAAGGTGCAAGAGGCTCTCACCCCACCCATGGATGATCTCATCCTAGCCATCTAATAAAGAGTGAAACAAATGGAGTTTAAATATTGTAACAATCACCAACGCACAATATGAAACAAGAAACAATGAAGTATTCCAAAGAAAGCCCTATAGCTCTTGAAGAATTGATAGGGATTTCATCATACTGATCTGTGATATTCTACTAGGCACTTTCTTATGAACTGTTGAGGTCGGTGAACCTAGAGCTTTGATACCACATTGTCATAACCCAAAATTTTGCCATGATGGCACCTAGCCGCCTACTATAATCTCCGAGTAGACAAGCCTAAACCCAAACAAAAGTTGCGGAAGATAACATTTTAAATAATAACAACTAAGAATAAGCAAAAACATGAACAAACTATTAAAAATGGATCATAGCATATATTTGTAAATACGATACAAAATATACAACAGAGGCTCGAAAGTGACCAAGAAGAAAAACGAAAACAAGACCTAACCCTCGGACCTGGTGTCACCGATATAGGAGCTACTAAGTACAGAACGACTATATATACAAGAGAATTGAATAATCCAAATTCAAATTACAAGTCAGTACAAAAGAGGAAAATAAACAAATCTCTAAACACCAAGAACTCACCCTGATCCAAGTCTGTAACAGTCAAGGGAGATCCAACGCTCACTCTGAGGGTGACTCGTACAGGGAGCTGCATCAGAAAAAGATGCAGAAGTGTCGAAAGAGTACCAAAACACAAGGTACTCAGTAGGCATCATAGGCCGACTGTGCTCAGAAAGATCTCATATATATAAGTAAGTAGCACGATAATTCTAATTAACAAGAGTCTAATAAGGCTAAAAGTAACCAAAACTACCGAAAAGAAAGACAACAGTGGTTCTACCACACAATCCAAACAACATAGACAGTCAATCACACAGTGAGATTTAATGCACATGTGGCCAATGAATGTTTAAAGTAAAATTTTCCGAAATTGTTTTGCTGACTGTCCCGTGGACCTCTGAGACAACTACGAAACCTGCCTCGGCTTATCAACAAATGAAAGAAAAGTAAAACCTCGACTTCAGTTTGCGGGCTGCCAGTGCTTATCAGCATATGCCTTATAGGGTGAAAATGGTAAATTTTCTCTCAAAACCTAGTTTTCACGCCACCTAAGAGCATTCTAGGGATCTAAAATGACAACCAAGCCAAGAATCAACCTAAACTAAGGCTTATTGCCTAAAATACTAAACTAAATAACTCAAAATGGCCAATAATATTATTAAGGATCAAGCACACCTATGAACTAGCCATAAAACTATTCTAACTATCAAACTACTCAAATACATACATAATCAAGCTAAGCCAAGTATAAAAGGGAGAAACCATGGCCTACCTCAAGGCCAAAACCACACACGAACTACTACTCCAATGTTTTCCTTCCGAAGAGCCTCAGAACATTGCCAAGCTATCAAGAACAGAAAGAACAATTCAATATGGGACTAACGATACCTATATCATAATTACAAAATTTAGACAGGAAATCAGGTCAAAAAATGACCCTCAAATGATATTACAGTATTGTGAAACTAAAACCATCATTATGTTCCACTCAAGGTGAGGATCACATGAGCGAAAGTTCGGCGAAAATAGAATCAAATTCAGACCTCAAATGGTCCAAAAACCATTCTTGGATGAAATGAAATTCAGAGAACTAAGGTTAGAAACATGATCGAATAAATGTAATAAAGCTAGCATCAAGTTAAGGAAGTGAGGAGGAATGAAATTACCTTAGAATCACTGGAAATCGGCAAGAAATGAGTGAATTTGCATAAGAATGAGCTCCTCTACAATGGGTTTCTTTTTAGAAAGAAATGAGGAAGAGAGGGAATTAATCCCCACCGATAACCACCAAAGCGATCAAGTGGTCGCTTGCTTTAGCCATCAACTGGCCACAAAAGTGGCTCAGCTCCCATAGGCGTTTGCCGTAATAGTAGTTGCCATGCTGCAAATGCGGCCTCTGCAAAAGTGGTCAGCCGGTGGCAAAAGCGGCGTCGGCTCCCCTGATGCCTCTCGCTAACATGGCTTCTAGCCTGCTTAAGCGGCTACCATATAAGCGGTCAAGCGTTGCAAAAGCCATGGCATCAGTGACTGTTGCATCAACAGTTGGAGCATAATTATCCAACCTTCGAACTGACCCTCGGAATTCATTTAGGGTCCAAACAACAAAAACCAAAAGTGCTACCCACTCTGAAATAACTTTCTGGACTCAACGGAATTGACAAAACAACTAATAGAGGTTGTAAGTCTCATAAAAATGTTGACCGAAATCAACACTTACAAAGAAACATCAAACATAATGCTAAAAGCCACAAATTCATCTCAATCACCTTGGGAACCGAACCAAAGATCGTTCTACACCAAACTCAGCATTCCGAAGCTAAGCACACTAACGAAATTTCTATCCGAGTGCATTTACCAAGAATATTGACCGAAGTCAAATTTTGACCAAAACTTCAAAGCTAAACTGCCTAATGACACAAACTCAAAATGATAGCCTCGAAACCCGAACTGACCATCTCATTCGACAAAAATGACCTTTTCGGAGCTGATAGAACTGAAGGAATCCTCATCTGACATCAGAATCTCCGAATGTTGACTAAAGTTAACTCTTTCATACCATAAGCTTCTAAAATGGAAAATTTCACACTAAATATTCCAATCTCCTGGAGAAGCATGCCACCCAACCCAATACCACACAAAAACTACAAGAAAGCTCTAAGAAGGGGCAAAATAGTAAAAGCATGCAAAAATATAGAAATAACCTCGAGGGTCATTACAAATTAGAGGAATGTAATTTCTACTAAAAAACCAACAAACATTATCAACATAATTTTATAATTTGAAGCAAATTTTTTAATTTAACAATTTGAGCAAAAAGTCTTGCAAAAATCATATTGCAAGTTGATTGCAAAGCACGGTGATCATACCATAGATCCTACTAAATCATATAATAGTAAATGATTAACATGACATGTGAATGGATCTATATTCAACTTTTTCTATATTTCAATAATTCAGGGGATATAATCTCAACCTTAACTGGTATATTATTTAATTGAGAACAAGCAACAAAAGAGAATTCTTGAAACAATTATTTCTTGAATATATAACCACGTGAATTCTTAATTATTTTTGCATCACATTTGAACCGGAATGGTCTATTAGTCATGCCAATTGATATTCATTTTTGTAAATTTCAAGTGTGCTATTGCACGTGATTCCATCACCATGCTCATATTTGTGTACTATGAACAGGAGGATAAGACATGTAGTTTTTTGCATAAATATTAATAACCCTCTCAGAATGTAATAATATGAAAATATTAAATCTTTCCATAATTTGTAGCCTCAGTATAAAATGTTTGCTTGCTAATTTCTTTGACATTTAAAAAGTTTCGTTTGAGATTTACAACAATCTTAATATTATGAACAATTTCATTCCTCTGAGTAGTAGCACATTATCTCTTCTGAGTTCTAAATTAAATGTGTACACCACTACAGATTTTATAAGACCATCTTTGTGGTGAATATCCCTTTAAAGAGAAATTTATATAATCTCGATTATGATAAAAAAAAATTATAGCCAAGATTTGTTTCTTTCTTTTACCCTTCGATAATCCGTGATAAGACATACGACAATAATTTTGCAAGACTTATTTCTTGCCTTTTATCATGATTATCATTAGGTAATTCATGATAAAACATAATATTTGTGATGTACTAAAAGTACTTGATCAATGGCCACTAATATCAACATTCTTTAATTTCTTTCAAATCTCTAATAAAGGTGAGTTGTGGTATTTATTTAACCATACATGAAAATGTCCTTGTCTATAATTTTTATCACATATTGACGTATTCATTTTTAAGAAGGACTGAGCATTGACGATTCTTATCACAAGTCTCATTCTCTTAAAAGAATGGATTATAATCATATGTATGCAGTGGAGGATCAAGAATTTCAATTAAGGGGGTTCGGAAAACCTCTAATCTTACATTTAGGAGGTTCAAAATCAATATATAGACATAAAAATTCTTTAAAATACCTTAAATATATAGCGTAATGTTTTGCCGAGGGGGTTTGGGTGAACTCCCTTGACTTGCTCTAGGTCCTCCCCTGTATGTATGTGCTTCATATATATATATATATAACACTTCAACAACACCTTGAAAGGTCAAGTGCACCACCACTTTATATTCCTTTATTTTGATTGAGGATTTATAAAACTATCAAATCACGCAGCACAATAACTTCTTGTCCAACACCTTCCATACCATATTCATGGTAAAGATTACCTTCATCTTTTGAATGACTATTTTAAGAACCCCTAATGATCTTCCTTGATATTATTACAAGAAATGATCACTACTAATATTTTATCTATTTATTGTCTATATTTATTTGTACAACCATAATAACTATTGTCATCTTTCTTAATTATCATGTATTACCACATTTTCTTTATGGAATGGAGCAAATTCTGTGAGACAGATTTCTTGACTTTTCGTTGAAAGAACATTATGCCTTAGTCATCATTATATAATCACTATGTTGTATTAGGACATAAACCTAATGTTTTATCCATACATCGATGAGACTTGAACCCAGTATCTTATAATATCATGGTGTTTCAAGACTTTCAATTCGATGTCTTATCCTGTTGGTGTGATAGAACTTGAATCCACCGTCTTATCCTCAAATAATGTCTTTGGCAGTATATCAACTTTGTCAGTTGGTTTCCCCGAATTTTCAACTATTTCGCACAGACAAGTTTGTCAGTAGACGTATAGAAATAACAATATACATCTTAAAAAATTATGACATGCCTTTGATAAAATAAAGGAATCCGAAACTTACTTGTTTGTACAATTAGAATTTAGTAGCGGACTTTTGTGTTTATAATGTGTTATAAATCAAAAAACAGGAATAGTGTAAAAATGAAGACAAAAATAACAATATATGACAAGAGGAGCAATATAGAACAATAGAACAATATAAATTAGAAGACGTAAAGAGACGAAAGAGAGAAACCTCCTTTCCTAAAAGGCTGATTAGATATGAGCATAATGGGAGCAGAGTTACCAGTCTGAGATTCTCATGGCCCCCTATTATGCCATCAAAGAAATTTTTAGTAAACAATTGGGATACCTTCAAATGATATCAGTCACGCGAAAGCTCCAACAAATATTGAACCTCTTGAACACACTGGAAGGTTCCAACATAACAAGAAATCTACATCAAATAAAATAGAAAAGAGCAACTGCATTTGAAATCTGAGATGCCTACCCATGCATCCTTAACAACTCAGACAACACCTGAGTAAGAACTACCATAATAGGGAGAAACTATAAAATGAATAGTAACATTAGTAAATTTTGTTTTTATTATTTTCTTTTTTAAAAAAAAAAGATGAAGCAGAAACAATGCGCCGACTGCACAAAATTTCAGAATGCATCACTTCCACAAACCATAACAAGAGAATATATGATCCAAAAAAGAAACTCAAGTTAATGCCATCAAGCTGTGTCAAATTGTATATCTTCACCAATCCGAGCTCTAACTATCAAGAAGAACAGGGAAATGATCTCTGGATTCAGTAATGAGCCTGCATGTAGAGGTGGTTGATTTTTCGGCTAGCTCTATGCACAATGTAGCAATATAAAAACCAGAAATAAAAAAAGCTAAGAAACTTAACTTAAAAAATAGGAAGAAAAAGTAAAGAAAAGAAACATTTGATGAAAGTCATTTGAAAAATCTGGAGAAGTGATAAACGCTTTAAATGCTGAAAGTCATTTAAAATTCTTGTACACAATCCTAAACAACATAAGATTCTTGATTGCACCAAGCTTGTATCTCTCTTGGCTTCAATGGTATTTGCTTCTGCCTTGTCCTTCTTCTTTCTTGAAAATGTTACTATGGATTGTTTGACAACATTCATGGAATCTATGGACGTCTCTTCACCCTTTGTCACATTGTTGTTGACAACCACATAGGACTTCTCCGTCTCTTTGCCTGTACCACATGTTCTTTCTAAGTTTGATGTATTTGCAACTTCTCCCAGAGCCTCTATTTCAGCGTCTGACATGACTCTAAGAAGTTTTAAGGGTAGGGCTGCAGGATCAGTGGGGGCATTTGGTGCAATTGGTGCTTCTTGAAGTCTTCACTGGTCTTGAGAAAGAGGTGGATGGAAAATTCAAGGGAGGATTAAACTATGAAATTTATACACTACCAATGCACAATACTAAAAACATAGTATTGATAGAAAACCTCAAATATAGTATCTTAATCTTGCTATTCTTTTACTTTTCTTTCACTGTTTTCTATGTTTTGTTTTGGTTATTTGGCTGTATTTATCACACTATGTCACTATTGCAGTTGAAATTAGTGAGTTTTCTTTAACAAATATTAGTAGTTTTGTTGAGAACATTATACTATTAACATTTATATATAAAGGTACAGTTTGAAAATTAATGAGACAATAAGTCGAGATTTTATTTAGTTTTACAGTTTTATATGAGGTAACTTTGCTAAGTATGTATACCAATTTATGGATCTCAAATTTCTGCATTGACCTTATTCTTTTACAATGCTCCTTGGCAACTAACTAATTTGACGGGTAGTAGTTTGTTAGTTGCTGTTTTTTAGGAGTCAAATAATTTGTTTCCTAGTCTTTAGGCTACATGATTAGTAGAGTCTGTTTAGATCAGAAAAATTAGGAGTAATAGATGGATTCTGTTAATAATAGTTTTTTCTATTTAAGGTCTCTTTTTGTCTTGAATTTTCTTATCAGAATTATTAGACTCATGTTTTGATTTGTGACTTGCTTCTATTTGGTGCCTATACACATATTGCCACACATTTTTGAGTTTCTTGGCTTCATAAGAATGAAATATGTCCCTGCTTCTTCACTACAACAAAAACACCTTTTAGCGGCAATAAATATTCACATTAACAAAGAGTGCTAAAGTCTTTACCAGCATTAGTCAATTCTTATTGGATCCAATGTCGCTAAACGCTTTAGGGACATTTACAAAGAGAGCTAATTGCCGCTAAAAGTACATATGCCCCTGCTTCTTCCACTATTTCTCGCTTCATCATTGATGACATTACTGAATACAAATGAATAAAATAATCCTCCCCTGAATACATGCTGTGTCAACTTTTCCATGCCTAGTTGCCTACCTGAATACATGCAGAAGTTAAAATCTGATGTTTTTCCCCTTTTTTATTTCCTTGTCTTCACATGAAATTCAGCCTAATACACAAGAAGAAATTAAAATGTTAAAAAGTAGATGTGTGATGTTGGAGTCCACAAATCCTTGTCGTACACATGATAGTGAAAATGTGATTGGGTCAGACAATATAGTGTGTGATGAGTCAATCATCCTAGCAGTACCTGTAATAAGTGTCTATAGGCCTTGGACTTGTACTCACCTTTGAATGATGCTTTAAAGTCACTTAAGCCAATGAGTTCATTTCGATCATATTTCGCAATTTCAAATCTGATTAGAGAACTTTATGTATTTGGTGGAAAATTTGGAAGAGTATGGTACAACACAAGATGTCACTCTATTCTTGTACATCCAGGTTTGAAGAAGAGAAACAGTAACTTATCTGGAGCCACTTTAAAGGAAAAGATCTGTGCAATGGGCTGTGGAAATGGGATTGAATGCTTTTCAGAAGTTGAAATGTATGATCCTCTAGTAGGTCAATGGATTCCTTCGCAATCCATTCATTACCACATTCTTCTCTAGAGAAAACACAATAATTAATCACTCGCATTAGCATGGAAAAGAGAGAGACACTACTATCAAGATTTTGACCCTTGAAAATGTGCATAAGCTATTGCATGGTACCACTCCTGGATAAGAAATCACAAAGATCATTGCTAGTTTATGTGATCCTAATTAATCCTGCTGATCAATCCTGCTGATTAATTATTATTATAAATAAAATAGACATAATAAAAGATGACCCTGTTCATAATAAACATGATTCAGTACTACTCCTCATCCTCATCTGGTGGGAGAAGATTCAAATCCGGCAACAGATACACTGGTTCCACAGGAGCATCAGCAGCAGGGGACTTAGCATTGAGATCAGGTTGATCATTGGAGCTTTCATCAGGTGTTGGTGGTTCTACTGATGGTGAACGCGGTGACCAGTGCGAATTCTCGTCCCGATCAGAACGCGGTGACTATCATTCTTGAAGAATTCAAACAAACATTGTGATTTCTCCAACAACAAGATGGTCTTTGTGGCACTTAATATCACACCAATAGGCTCACTAGGGTCATCAATGTTTTTCCTCATCATCAACTTTGCATCACTCTATGGAGTCAGAGTTCTGTAGTTGTTTCTTATTGTTTCATCATCAGCTGAGGCCTCTACGGAAGGAAATCGTAACTATCCACTTCACCATAAAACTTCTTCTCATGAACAACATTTTATACCAATGTTGTCATGTTTCTAGAAAACACAATAATTAATCACTCACATTAGCACGGAAAAGAGAGAGATACTACTATCAAGATTTTGACCCTTGAAAATGTGCATCAGCTATTGCATGGCACCACTACTGGATAAGAAATCAAAAAGATCATTGCTAATTTATTTGATCCTAATTAATCCAGCAGATTAATTATCATTATAAATAAAACAGACATAATAAAAGATGAACCGGTTCATAATAAACACGATTCAGTACTACTCCTCATCCTCATCTGGTGGGGGAAGATTCAAATCCGGCAACAGATACACCATTCCACAGGAGCATCAGCAGCAGGGGACTCAGCATTGAGATCAGGTTGATCATTGGAGCTTTCATCAGGTGTTAGTGGTTCTACTGATGGTGAACGCGGTGACCATCATTCTTGAAGAATTCAAACAAACACTGTGATTTCTTCGACAACAAGATGGTCTTTGTGGCACTCAATATCACACCAATAGGCTCACTAGGGTCATCAATGTTTTTCCTCATCATCAACTTTGCATCTCTCTGTGGAGTCAGAGTTCTGTAGTATTTCCTTATTGTTTCATCATCAGCGGAAGACTCTATGGAAAGGAAATCGTAAATATCTACCTCACCACAAAACTTCTTCTCATGAACAACATTTTATACTAATGTTGTCATGTTTCTAGAAAACACAATAATTAATCACTCACATTAGCACGGTAAAGAGAGAGATACTACTATCAAGACTTTGACCCTTGAAAATGTGGACCATTTGTTGCATGGAACCAGTACTGGAAAAGAAATCCTATTGGCTCCTCGTTTGTTCATTCTTGAAGAATTCAAATAAACATTGTGGTTTCTCCGATAACCAGATGGTCTTTGTGGCACTCAACATCACACCAATAGGCTCACTAGGTTCATCAATGTTTTTCGTCATCATCAACTTTGCATCTCTCTTTGGAGTCAGAGTTCTGTAGTATTTCTTTATTGTTTCATCATCAGCTGAGGGCTCTACGGAAAGGAAACCGTAAATATCCACTTCACCATAAAACTTCTTCTCATGAACAACATTTTATACTAATGTTGTCATGTTTCTAGAAAACACAACAATTAATCACTCACATTAGCACAGATAAGAGAGAGCTGTTACTATCAAGATTTTGACCCTTGAAAATGTGGACCATCTGTTGCATGGAACCAGTACTGCACAAGAAATCCCATTGGCTCCTCGTTTGTTCATTCTTGAAGGCTTCAAATAAACGTTGTGGTTTCTCCGATAACCAGATGGTCTTTGTGGCACTCAACATCACACCAATAGTCTCACTAGGGTCATCAATGTTTTTCCTCATCATCAACTTTGCATCTCTCTGTGGAGTCAGAGTTCTGTAGTATTTCCTTATTGTTTCATCAAATGTACTTTATTTTTGGTTCTTCGTATATTCTTCAGTTAATTCTAGGCAAGCAGTATTGTATTCATGTAATATTCTTGTAACTTTCTTCTCAAAGAAAATTGCACATCTTTTATGTGTTGAATTACTTGCTTTATAAGTTGCCAGGGTTTTTGCATGACTTGAATAAGTATCGACAATTGACAACCTTGTAGGATACAATAATATGGTTTAAACCCTCATATGAAAATAGGTAACTTTCATGCGATCAAATATTATGTAGATCAAATAGTTTTTCTATATTTTCATAAGAAGCAACACCTTGATAATATTGGTTAGAAATAATGAATCCATTCCAATATTTAATTTTACTCAGATATATAAAACTGAAATTATATTTTGCCAGCATATTGATAAAAATATTCTCTCATGGATATTAATAGTAGAATATACAGTACACAACTTGCACAAAGAAATGGTTTGTTCTAACTATTTTTATGAGATCGAAATTGATCTTTCTTTTTGTTAAGCGATCTCACAATCATAAGGGTACCATGCAATGTAATCACTTAAATCCATCACAGAAGAATATATATATCTCCATACAATAAAGTCTAGACTTCTAAGAAATTGTTTTATGTCACGAGCTATAAACCTTATTTATACCTAATGATTTTATTTTTTAATGTATCTTTCGCACAAGAATTTATTTGTACCTCACTTGCATTATACCTTGATCTTTGGATACAAGCTCAAAATATCACTTTTTCTAGTGAAATAAAATATATGTGATAAAATCTATGTGAATCACATATTTTTATTTGGTCAATCGTTTATCTGTTCATATTTTATGACGAATTTAAATTTAAGATCTTCATCACCATTTATAGAATTGAGCACTACATGATATCAAAGATTCCGTCGATGGCTATATGATATCAATACAATACAACTTGATTTATCAAAAACTCTTCATTTTCATTATAAGTACTTCAACCTCTCCCAATGTTTTATGAACTATTATATTGTGGTTTTATATATCTTATAACACTTGCCTCATTATCATGAGTCATGACCATCACAATCATTTTCTCCTTTCCTTCTTCAAGGAGGCTTACCTTTTAAAATCCATTGGTCTATCACGCTTCAGGTGTGTCATATACTATGTCCTTGAAGGACTTCTCATTGGAGCATTTCATAGGGTCAACAAATATCTTCAACAACTGGTTTGCAATATTTTGTAAATGAATTATCTTTTGAAATTAAAGGTTATATTTGTTTACGAGGATTAATAGGTGTTACTAAGAAATAATTAAACAGCAACTGAACGTACATGGAGAATTAAAATAGGGCTTATGGAGAGCATTAAAATAGGGATTGACATTATTATCAAATTTAATTTTTTTAATTAATATTTAAATAATAGTGTTGGGGCAAAATGGTAATCCAACTTTGGAGTTAAGATCTTTCCACTTTTAGTAATACACACATATATATTTATATATCCAAAGATAGTATTTTTATTGAATAGTAAGTGTCAAGAATGATCATTATGAATTGAAGGCTAGACTTTCTAATAAATGAAGGCACATTTAGAATTCTCACAACCAAAGTGAAGGAGTGAGAATGATGTAGTATTTGACATGTGACAAGAGCAAGACAAAATTAAATAATGTTGCATCAAACGGGATGTTAGTTGTGATTTACACTCGTATTGATATATTGTGTTGACTGTTGAGTATATATATTATATAAAAACATCTTTAATTGCAAATTTTGATTGCAATTTCTAAATAATTCTCTTGTGATCTCATGACCGGTTAAAAACAATAGTAAAAAATATGTCATTCAATATGATAACAAGGAAAAATTAAAATAATAATAATTATTATTATATATTTATACATAAAAAGTAATATATATATATATATATATTACTTTTATGTATAGTTATTATTATTTTTATTTTAATATCTAAGGTCAACATAATATTAAAATAAATTATCTTAATAAACCAACAGTTGCAGTAGAATTCATTCAATAATTTGAAATATCAAATATGATCATAAAACAATAAGGAAACACTAAAAATAGAAATAAAGTAATTTTATAGAACATAAAAATGATCATAGTTACTAATTATGTTGCTTAAAGACCAACTCGGCCATCAAAAGATTGATTCCAACCTCCCGAGAGTTTCATCATCCCTTCTCTTGTTGCACGCTCCATTAAAAGATCTAAGAATTTGTACACATTTTATTTCTATAAGCAACAAAAGAATAAATGGAAAATATAGTGATCAGTGTTCTAAAATGAAGTAATAATAATACTAAAGGATAAAAGCAATATAAATATAGAGATAGGCGATGAAAGTTTTTGTTTTATTTCTTCTTAGTGTACCCAAGTCTGTTTAAAGTGTATATAATGTTGTGTCCAATGCCACTACTTATAGGACATAATTGCGTAAAATCAAAGAAATATGTCATTGATTTCTTGAGAATGTGGAAAGATTATGAAGATGTGGAAGATCAATGATGATATAGTGAAAGTGTGGTTTAAGTATACATAATGATGAAAATTACACCTAAAAATGATAGACACCCACATTTAAATAATATATTTATAATAATTTTCTAATACTTTCGTTTCTTATATATAATCTTTGACAGTTGATAGAGAAATGAAAAGTTTCTCTAATAGTTTTTTATAACATTACAAATAATTATGTTTACAACTCTTCATTCTCCTACTTTATTTTATTTTATTTTACTGTAACAATAAGTGGACATTTTACTTAGCAAAGTTAGATTATGATGATAAATAAAAAGCAAAAGAAGAAGAAGAAAATGATCAGGTACAAGTTGGGTATTAATTTCTCTAATTAAAGAAGTTGTAGTGGGTTGTTACATATATATTTACTGAAGTATTATTAGGAATGCAAATGGACAAATATTAATCTGTAAATTGAATTCTAAATTGAGTTCTGAAGTGCATAATAATGACATGTAGTTAAAGTAATTCAACACTGTTATCATAGTGATTAAATTAACTATTTATTCTTAAATTTTGTCCTTTTTTATTTTTTAATTAGATTATAAGTTTACTTTTTGTCACGCCCCGAGCCTACACCCTAGACGTGGCCGGCACTTGAGAACCATTACTGATCCCCAAGCAAACCCTTGGCCTGGCTCACTACTCAGCGGAAGACTTAACTCGAGCCTAAAAGGTTCCTATCATAGCATGAATAAACTCCTAAACTCAAATGAAAGATTAAAATAGTTAAATGCTGAAAATACTCAAACTTCAAATACTGAAACCATCAGAAAGACTCAAACATGGGAAGATACGAACAAGTACGGGGGAACCCATCAACTCTAGACCTGTCTATGAAGCCTCTAAATAACTCAGACGGGTGTCGGGACAGACCCCACAACACCTCAACAAAACTAAAACAACTGAATAAAAAAACGGATCCTCCAAAAATACTAGGAGGCTCACCACAACTGCTATCTGTAGTGCAAACTGTATCAACGAAGCGCCTGTTGATGGCCCTGAACACCTGTATCTGCATCATGAAATGATGTAGATCGAACGACATCAATACATTGAATGCACTGGTATGTAAAACAGTGAGTAAAGTAATAACAGAAAAGATAGGGCTCAAGGAATACTCACCTCAACTCAACTCAATGCAAAAATAAACTCTGAAGTAACTCAAGTAAAGCTTTAAAGTACAGATGTTATCTCAAGAATATAAGTAATTATCACAAATTAAGTTTTTTACTCTTATTTGGGAGATTCTCTAACCGACAACCATCACTCTGAGCTAAATGATGATACATCATCTCACCCACGCTGCCAGAACTGTCCTATACCTTGCCAGAGTATAGGAAATCCTCCATTAAGTGGATCCACTAAGCTCTGCCCGAAGGCATAAGGAGATAATCTAAAAATTATGAATCCTTTACCCATGTTGGCATACATGGTTTATGGGGAGTTTGAGTTGTCTGAACTCATTCCCATATCGATGCTCAATACTACTCCCAATAAATATATTCATGCTCAAATAAAAAAAAATATAATTCTTTCTCTGTTTTTGAGGTAATTACTCAAAAGATACTCTTTAAGAAACAGTGCCTCAACTCCTCTTCTCAAAATTCTCTTAGTTATTTTTTCAAAATCAAAGTCCTCTTTCTCACTAAAAAATGATAGTTGGGAAATCAAAGTTTCATTTACAAGTTACACAAACTGCCTCTTTAACTCTACTCACAACTCCCTTCTATTTTTCTCAAAAGAAACCAATTTAAATTAATGGTTCAGTTTAAAAGACTCTCAAAATAATTCAGTAAATGCTAAATTCATAGGGTACTTTGTAGAAAATTAAATATGGACAGCCAACTCAACAATTAGGGTTCATACCAGAATCTAAGCATGAACCATAGCAAGATAATTACTCAAAGATATGTATACAATTCTCAAGAATTTAACTAGAACTCAATGAAATAGGCAGACATTTGAATTCCTCAATAACTTGGAATGAAACCCTAAATTTCATAATTATGAATTTTTGATGAAATTTGGCGTGTGGACGCACTAGCCCAACACTAAGGAAAGTCTACATACCTGGAAAGAACAAGGTTCTTGGCGAAACTCGAATGATCTTGAAGAATGTTGGAAACCCTAGTTGTTCTCCTCTACGAACTTTGCTCTGAATCTTCTAAGTGTTAAAGAACATAAAAGAATATTTTAACACTATTTAGACCCTTAATTAGGTGTAAAAACGTCGTGTGTTAGGCTTAGAAGGGGTGGAAAAAGACTGAACTACCCCTCTTTAAAAGTTGATAAAAACTGTCCACGGGACCATCTACGGTTTGTAGCTTGATCTACGGACCGTAGATTCCATCCGTAGAAATGAATATTGAATTTTTCAGCTCAAAACTTCACCCTACGGGTCAAATCTACGACCCGTTGAAGTTTCTACGGACCGTAGATCCAATCCGTTGATTGAATACTAAATTTCAGGCTCAAAATACCATTTACGGGTCCAATCTACGGCCCGTAGAATGGAACCGTAGAAAAGGAAACCCAAAATTGAGTCTCTGAACTCTTTTTGACGGTTTGACAGTACGGGTCGTCGATTGATTGACGGCCCGTAGATAGGAGCCGTCGTTCACAGACTCAGAAAATTCTGATATGACAGTCTCTGGTAAAATGGCCATAACTTTTTACTCCGAGCTCAAAAAAAGGCAAACTTGGTGGCATTTGAAAGAGGACTCAGACCTTTAATTTTATAAGTCATGGATCACCTAATGCTTTATGTGCTGGAAGGTATGATTGTTTGAATTTGGCCTAAGTAGAATCTTATGTCAAGACTTAGTCGAAAAATGAAGTTTTCAACTCAACTTTGTGCTAGGGGTTCCTTGTGACCTTAAGTCATATTCAAATCTATTCTAACACAAAATAAATGACCTTTGTCAATATGAGCAATTTACAAATCACCCGATACAATTTCTACATGCAAACAAAGAATGGTCCGGGCCTTAGCTTAGGAATTTTCGGAGTGTTACACTTTTTACTTCACAAAATATCATAGGAATAGTTTTAGATTGAAGGGCAAAATGGCTGTTCATTCAACTTATCAATTTAAGCTTATCTAGTACTTAGTTAATTAGATATTTTATAATATTTTAATTTAGTATAGGGGTAAAATGGTAATCCAATTTTGCAACTTGAGACTTCCCACTTTTAATGGTAATTTGTATTTATTTTCAATTAGTTTTCTTATTTTTATTAAAATGTATGTCTTTATTTCTTGTATAAAATTATTGTAAAAGTATTATTTAAGTGAACTAAAAGAGTCGTGTATATATATATATATTCATAAATATATAACAATAGTGTTAAATGGAATATGATAGTATTTATTATAATTATGTATATTTAAATTTTTGTCCATAAATATTATGACTTTACAAGGACATTTTCGTAATTCAACTTTTAACTTGAGGGCTTTCCACTTATAATAATATACTAGTTTTTTGACACGTGCATTGCACGTGTAAATATG
This sequence comes from Solanum appendiculatum, assembly GCA_018342035.1. NCBI lineage: Eukaryota > Viridiplantae > Streptophyta > Magnoliopsida > Solanales > Solanaceae > Solanum > Solanum appendiculatum. The sequence goes on along the minus strand of JAGDQO010000563.1, from coordinate 988,921 downwards.
CACAGTCATGTATTAGCTGTGTAGAATAATTTCAACATAATCAAAGTATTTTTTGACTAAATATTTATATATAAAAGAATAAAGTACATGTTTTTGTGATAGATTAGTATGAATTATCGTATAATGACTTATTTTTCAAGGTCAGTATCATCATAATCTTCAAATATCACGAATATTTTTTTTGTCAAATGCATATTATTTTTACTTATTTTGCTTTAATGAGTACAAAAATGTAATAAAACTTATCTTATCTAATATATTTTTAAAAATTATCTTCGTTGTGTCTCTTCCTATCGACAAAATACAAATCAGCATATCAAAAATCTAGAGAGAATTTAAACTAAAAATAACTCATACTTCCCATGTCATAATTTATGTGAATTTTTTTTAATTTTTTTGAAAATTAATTTGATTAATTTCTGATGGAAAATTGTATTAGATCAACTCAATATTTTCACCTTAAATTTAGATATCCAAAGCTACAGAAAAAAAAATCATTAACTACAATTTTTCTCACACATATATGATTAAAAAAGTACTTTAGAATATATTAAATTTAAATAGTTTAAATCTTGACAAACTAAAAACCCACCTAAGTTGAGAAGAGGATGTCCTTGACCTCACCAGCTTTAACCTTGTCCATGACCTTATACCTTACTATATTTGTAATAAATTTAAGTATTTTCCTTTCCAATTCAAAATCTCTGCCTTGTAGTAAAGAAAAAAGCTAAAAGAGAGAATAACAATTGGTGATATGAATGTTGTACGAACATATAATGTTGTAAGCTCTACTATAACTAATTTTCACATATAAAAAATATTGTGTCAAATATATGTCTAATACTCATTCCATTTAAAAAAGAATGACCTAGTTTGACTTTCAAAAAAAGAAAAGGGGTCACTTTTTTTTAAATAGACTAAAAAAATAAGTAGGTTATTTTTTTAAACGGAGAAAGTACTATCAAAGATTGGGGTTGAATAAAATAACTATGATAGTAAAACATGACTGGAAGTATATCTGCGTATCCAAACAAAATGAAGGTCAATTTGATATACTTCTCCTGAAGAGGAAAAATAAGTGACATTTAAGATGTATTATTTGATATGAAGGACAATTCTTTTTTTTTAAATGAAAATAAGTGTATTTCTTACTTATTTTCTTGTGTTCTACGCACAAGTAAATATATTATTCTAAAATATTTTTATATATCTATAAAAAGAATATGGAAGGTGGTGGGTTGACGGGGGTGTGAGTTGGTGGGAGATTGAAAATATATAGGACTATAGGGGGTGGGTGAAGATAAGGTATGTTGGAGGTGTGAGGAGGAAACAATGAATTTGGAATGCTACTTGAAGAACTTGTTTTACTTAATTACTTTAATTGGGCAAGTCATTTTCATTATATTTAAGGAACTTGATTTCGTAGAAAAATATTTTCCTACAATTTGATCAAACAAACATGAAAAAATTTAGAAAATGTTTTCTTCCATACAAAATACACCCTCACTAATTACAACAATCCCACTATCTAGAACCATTTTGCATCACTTTGTTATCAAGCAAATGCATATAAAACAAAGCAAGTGATAATTAGTAATACACCATATAATCAATATTCATCAATGAAGTAGTGTCTAAAATTTAGATCCCGAACAATAACACATGTTTCACGTGTATACAAATTCAGACTAAAGAACATTCATGTGTATACAAAGGACATAATTCCTTATAAAACTTGTCAACTTTCGCTAACGCTTTCATTGCAACATGTTTGTGTTTTTTCTCTAGTCCCTCAAATTACTTAAGGTATTTCTTTTTGTGCTTCAACATATTTAATTTACATTCATGACTCTTTTTCCCTATCACATAGTATTTTATTTGTTTATGGAGAGTACTATAGTAAGTGGTTATTTTGAGTATAAAAATAATGTTAAATACAAAAAGGCAAACTTTATAATTTCAACTTTTCAAGATAAAAAGTCTTGATGAGATTGAACATAAACAAAAACATAATTATTATGGGAGACTTGTCAAGTAGTGTTTAGATTTTGCACCAGAATTCATTCGACAATGTCCTTCAGGATTTAAAAATTTGTAAATGTTTGTATGATCTGATCTGTTATGACTCACATGATTCAGTTTTCACTCCTTAAAATGGAGTTCAATGCGATTATGTTATTATTTTCGGGGTATTTAGTAGGCCGACCTATAGTGATTGATAGTCCATAAAGTTGCATAGTTTGACTTTGTCCCATACTAAAAGTGCAGAATTTGACCTAATGGTTTCATGCCATTTCAATCTCCTGTTCCTGTTCAAACATTGTATATTGTTTCCATTGTTCCATATCTTTCTCTACACTTCACCCATATTTCAAAAAAATAGTTTAAAACTCAATTAACATTTCAAAAAGGAAAAGTGTAGAGAGTAAATTAGTATGCATTTGGGTTAGTTAACAATTGAAGAAATGAAAAGTGTAGAAAGCTAATTAGTACTTGGTTTGGGATTTGTTTGTAGCCGTTTTATTTTTAAGGCAGCCCTTCATATGATGTAGCGTTTGGTTTTTCTGGTATAAGTAGTTGGCAAGAGGAATGTTACATTAGGGGTCTCTTCCTTGTGTGGTACCTCAAATTTCGTTGAACTTCAAACTTATTCAACTGTTGCAAATCACACATGATATTTTTTAAGAGAAGAAGAGTAGAAAACTTAAAAAATTGTAGTGTAAAAATGAGAGGAAACCCTCTATTTATAGCTAACAAATGGTAGTATGAGTAGGTACTAATTAAGCCTTATCAGAAAAGTCACAACGCTTTGGAAAAGTCACTTCTCATCAGAAAAGCTATAACCCTTTGAAAAAGTCACAACCCTTCGAAAAAGACACAACTCATCGGAAAAGTCACAACCCTTAGAAAAGTCACAACACTTTGGAAAAGTCACAACTCATCGGAGAAGTCACAACTCATCGAAAAAGTCACAATTCATTGGAAAAGTCACAACTCATCGGAAAAGTTACGATCCTTCAATGTGAAAATGTGTCTACTTTTAATATAATATAATTTAATAAATAAACTAAATTGAGTGTTTTTAGTTGGGAGTATTGTAGTAATTTAACATTCATGTTCGGGAGTTAATGCTTTTAAGGTAATATAGATAGATAGATATAAATACAGATATGATGATGATGTGTGTGTGTATGTATATATATATATATATATATATATGTATATAAGTAAGCAGCACAATAGTTCAAACAAGAGTCTGATAAGGCTAAAAGTAACCAAAACTACCGACAAGGAAGGCAACATCGGTTCTACCACACAATCAAAACAATACAGACAGTCACTCAGACAATGAGATGCAATGCACATGTGGCCAATAAATGTTTAAAGCAAAACGTTCTGGAAATGTCTCTCCAGTTGTCTCGTGGACTCCTGAGACAACTACGGAACCTGCCTAAGCTTATCAACAGATGGAATAAAAGTAAAACCCAGAATTTAGTTTGCGGGCCGCCAGAGCTTATCAACATATTCCTTATAAGGAAAATGGTACATTTTCTCTCAAAACCCAATTTCCATCAATAAAATCAGTGAAAATCAATAATCCCTCTCCCTTAGAGCTAAAATCAGTAAGTACCTCAAAAACCTCTTTTCTTTCAAAAAATTCAGATGCAATTATGCCATGACCATGATTTCACACCAACATAGTCAAGTCAGTCTCACAAATCAATCCATACCACACACATAATCAGGTAAGCACTCGTCACAACATAAACGTACTAAACATGGAACTTCAGCCAGTCCAAGCTCACGGCCTAAGGCTTAATCGTTCAATAAATAAAGCGGTAAACTCAAAGTACAACTGAAAGGAGCACACAAAACACCAAAGCAACCAACACGTATAAAATCTAATCTCCACACTGTCTAAGAGCCTTCTAGGGATCTACAACAACAACCAAGCCAAGAATCAACCTAAACTATGGCTTATCGGCTAAAATACTAAATTAAATAACTCAAAATGGCCAATAATGTTATTAAGGATCAAACACACCTATGAACTAGTCTTAAAACTATTCTAACTATCAAACTACTCAATTATATATATAATCAAGCTAAGTTAATTCTTAAAGGAAAAACCATAACCTACCGCAAGGCTGAAACTACACACGAACTATTACTCAGGCGCTTTTCCCTTCCAAAGAGCCTTAGAATGCTTCCAAGCTATCAAAACAGAAAGAGCAACTCAATATGGGACTAACGATACCCATATCATAATTACAAAATTTAGACAAGAAATCAGGTAAAAAATTAACCCTCGTCATTACAACATTGAGAAACTAAAATGGTTATTATGTTCCCCTCGAGGTTAGCATCACATGCCCGAAAGTTGCGCGAAAACAGAATAAAATTCAGACCTCAAATGGTCCAAATACTATTTTGAAGACTTGAAATTAAGAGAACTAAAGTTAAAAAAGTGATCAAATCAAGGAAATAAAGCTAGGATCAAGTTAAGGAAGTGTGGAGGAATGAAATTACGTTGGAATCACTAGAAATGGGCAAGAAACGAGTAAATTCGCCAAAGACCGAGCTCCTCTACAATGGGTTTCTTGTTAGAAAGAAATGAGGAAGAAAGTAAATTTATCCAGCGTGATACCACAAAAGCGGTCAAGTGGCCTCTTAAGTGGCCATCACTTTAGCCATCAAATGGCTGCAAAAGCAGCCCAACTCCAATAAGTGCCTGTATGCTGCAAACGCGGCCTCCACAAAAGCGGCCAGCGGGTCGCAAAAGCGGTGTCCGCTCCCTTGATGCCTCTCGCTAATGTGGAGCCTAGGCCGCTTATGCAGCTACCGCAAAAGTGGCCAAGTGATGCAAAAGCCATGTCACCAATGAATGTTACATCAGCAATTGGAGCACAAAGTTCCAACCTTCGAATGGACCCTCATAATTAATTTGGGGTCCAAACAAACAAAAAGTGCTACCCACTCCGAACGTACTTTCCGGACTCAACAAAATCAATGAAAAAACCAATGAATGTTGTCTCATCAAAATGTTGACCAAAGTCAACACTTACAAAGAAACACCAAACAAAACACCAAAAGCTACAAACTCATCTGGATCATCTCAAAAACAGAACCAAAGGTCATTCTAGACCAAACTCAGCATTCCAGAGCTAACCACATTGATGAAATTTCTATTCGAGTGCCTTTACCAAGAATGTTGACCGAAGTTAAAATTTGGCCAAAACTTCAAATCTAAAATGCCTAACGGCACAAACTCAAAATAACAGCCTCAAAACCTGAACGAACCATCTCACTAGACCAAAATGACACTTCTGGAGTTGGTAGAACTGACAGAATCCTCATCCGACATGGGAATCTCTAGATGTTGACTAAAGTCAAATTTTTCATACCACAAGCCGCTAAAATGGAAAAACTTATACCAAACTCTCCCAACCTCCTCGGGAAGCATGCAACCTAACCCAACACCACACAAAAGCTACAAGGAAGCTACTAGAAGGGGCATAGTAGTAAAAGCACACAAAAACATAGAAATGACCTTAAGGGTCATTACAACATCCACTACTAAAAGAACTTTTGTCCTCAAAAGTAAGGAAAATGAAGTACCTGAAAGCTTGAAAAATTGAGGATACCAAGTCCACATATCAAGCATGGCCTCTTAAGTAGCCTTCTCGACCGGACAATACCTCCACTGAACCTTCACTTACGGGATCTCCTTAGACTGCAACCTCCTAGCCTGCCTATCTAGAATAGCCACAGGCTCCTTCTCAAAAGCCAATGACTCATCAGTTCTCTAGAAGCGTAAGTAATAACTCTACCCTGCTACATTAACACACAACCCATTCCAAGACCGAAAACATCATAGTAGACCGTAAACCCATGGAACTCAACAAGAAGAGTAAGAATCGGCGCTGAAGTCAAAAAGGTCTTAAGCTTCAAAATCTCACCTCATACACATCAGAGCACCGGAAATTGTCATTCTTCTGAGTCAATCTAGTCAATGGATCAACAATCGAAGAAAATCCTTCCATGAACCGTTTGTGGTAGCCTGCTAACCCGATGAAACTGCGAAACTCAATAGGAGAATTGGCTTAGCCAACCATGGACTAGCTCAATCTTTGTGGGATCCACCATAATTCCATCTTTGGACACCACGTCTACAAGAATGCTTCATACTCAAGCCAAGATATGGAGTACAATCCTCAAATGCTGCTCATGTTTCTCTCTACTCCCAGAGTAGACCATGATATCATCAATAAACACTATCATGAATGATTCCTAAAAGGGTGTGAACACACGGTTCATCAACTCCATGAATGATGCTGGGGCATTAGTCAACTCAAAAGACATGACTAAGAACTCATAGTGGCCATACCGAGTTCTAAAGATAGTCCTAGGGATGTCTGCCACCCTAATCGTCAACTGGTGGTAGCCTGATATCAAATCTATCTTAGAGAACACCGCTACTCCCTGAAGCTAATCAAATAAGTCATCAATATGCGACATAGGATACTTGATCTTAAAGGTCACCTTGTTAAGTTGTTTGTAGTGAATAACTATACGCTAGGTACCATCCTTTTGCTTCACGAATAGGGCAGGAGCGCCCAAAGGATATACACTCGGTATAATGAACCCCTTTCCCGAGAGGTCCTGGAGTTGCTCCTTAAGCTCCCTCAACTCAGTTGGTACTATCCGGTATGACGAAATAGAAACTGGTTGTGTGCCTGGCTCAACATCAATACCAAAGTCAATATCACGGTCAGGAGGAAGATCGAGAAGATTGAGAGGAAACACATCAGTAAACTCTCTAACCACATGAACTGACACAAGAGGAGGAGTGTCGACACTATTACAGTGGACATAAGAAAAATAAGATAGATACCCCTTCCCTACCAACCGTCGCGCCATCAGAAAAGAGATCACACCTCTTGACATATGACTATTAGTATTAGTCCACACAAGAGGGGGAATACCATGCAAACACTAAGTAACACTCTTGAGAAGAAATCAAAGACAGCGTTATAGGGAGACAACCAATCCATGCCTAGAATCAAGTTGAAATCCACCATATCTAACACAATCTGGTCCACCCAAGTATCATACCCAAGATGGTCACCACACAAGATCTATACACCTGATCCACTATTAAAGAATCACCTACAGGGGTAGTTGCAAGCATAGGCGCATACATCGACGCACAAGATAACTCCAACTGCGTAGCATAATAAGAAGACACATATGAAAATGTAAACCCTGGATTGAATAAAGCATATGAAGGCTGATGATAGACGGAGATCGTAACCTTGATAACCGCAACCAAATACTCTACCTCTGGCTTCTCAAAAAAGCATGCAAATGGTTTCGTCCACCTCGCCCGCCTGACCTTCCTTACAAAACACCACTTTGAGGACCCTAGAGACCACCCCTACTACCCTGAGCATCACCCCTAATCGACGGTACCAGAGCCTTGGGGCCTGAACTTAATGACCCCATTGTCTTAAAGATTGACCCCTACGACACTCTCTAGAAAAGTGGCCAAACTGGCCTTACTCATAAAATCCCAGTCAGAAGTGACCTACTTAGATGACTTGGCTGGAATTGTAAGGCCACCACAACTCAAATACCCTGAATACAAACCCCGAGATGTATAAACCAATGGACCACTAGTACCCATAATAGTGCCATAATCTGTAAGCTAGAGAGCTGCCTGAACTGGCCTAGCAGGCTGAAACTGCTGTGGGTAACCACTGCCCAGAAACCCTCTACCATGGGATTGAGACCCGTTAAAACAACCCTAACGATGAGGTGTCTTGTCACTGCCTCCATAGGCCTCATGATGGATCCCCTCAATGTTGTAGGCACGATCAACTACATGAAAAAAATAACAACCCGACGCCACCATCTGGTCTATAGCTAACCGAAGTGGAAATGAGATCCCTCTAAGAAATCTGCCCATTCTCTCATGCTCTGTCTGCATAAGCATAGTTGCATGTCTAGATAACTCATGGAACAAAGTCTCATACTCTGCAACTAACAATGATCCCTGAGTAAAGTCGGTGAACTCATCCCACAACCGCTCCCTCAAAATGTGAAGTATATACTTCTCCAAGTAAAACTCGGAGAAATGAGCTTAAGTCAACAAAGGTGACCCGACTGGCGTGCACTCAAGATAGGACCTCCACCACGGCTTCACTGATTTGTCTAGCTGAAAAGTAGTATAATCAACCCCGTGAGAATCCACTAAACCAAGGTTATGCAACCTCTCCTAACAAATGACTAGAAACTTATGGGCATCCTCACCCACAACACCTGTGAACCTAGAAGACCCAATCTGATGAACCATGCCAACATCATTCACTCCTTAGAAGACATAGTCGGCCTAGCTGACATTGGTAGAGAAAATTTCAGATGTAATTGAACCACTAAACGAGGAGCTGCAGTAGAATGATATGGCCTTGGAATCTGAACACTCTATGCCCCTACCTAGGATGAAGTCTGAGCCTCGTCTCAAACCTGGGGTCTAGCTGAAGTGCTAGACAAAGTCCCTACCCATGACATACCCTTTATGAAGCTAAGGAACTTGGCCAAATTATCCTGTAGCATTGGCATGGCCATGAATCATAGTGGAGGTTAGGCTGGACCCACGCTATCCGGTTGATGTGGAACATGCTCAACCTCTATCTCGAGATTTGGTGTGTGGTGGCGGTGCTCGTTCGTGATTTCAAGTTGGTGCTGCAGTCCGTACTCTACCTCAACCTCTAGGTCGGCCTCGAGCCCTACCCCTATCTAGGCTCCTTCTAGAGGTGCAAGAGGCTCCCACCCACCCATGGATGATCTCATCCTAGCCATCTGATAAAGAGTCAAACAAATGGAGTTTAAATATTGTAACAATCACCAACGCACAGTATGAAAGAAGAAACAATGAAGTATTCCTAAGAAAGCCCTATGAAGAATTGCTATGGATGTCATCGTACCGATTTGTAAGATTCTGCTAGGCACTTTCTTATGAATTGCTGAGGTTGGTGAACCTAAAGCTCTAATACCACATTGTCATAACCCAAAACTAGCCGCCTACTATAATCTCCGAGTAGACAAGCCTATACCCAAACAAAAGTTGCGGAAGATAACATTTTAAATAATAATAACTAAGAATAAGCAAAAACATGAACAAAATATTAAAAATGGATCATAGCATAGATTTGTAAATACGACACAAAATATACAACAGAGGCTCAAAAGTGACCAAGAAGGCAAACTAAAACAAGACCTAACCCTCAGACCTGGTGTCACCAATATAGGAGCTACTAAGTACAGAACAACTATATATACAAGAGAACTGAATAATCCAAATTCAAATTACAAGTCAGTACTAAAGAGGAAAAGAAACAAATCTCTAAACACCAAGAACTCACCCCGTTCAGAGTCTGTAACAGTCAAGGGAGATCCAACGCTAACTCTGAGGGTGAATCGTATAGGGAGCTGCATTAGAAAAAGATGCAGAAATGTAGAATGAGTACCAAAACACAAGGTACTCAGTAGGCATCATAGGCCAACTGAACTCAAAAAGATCATATATATATATATATATAAGTAAATAACACGATAGTTCTAATTAAGAAGAGTCTAATAAGGCTAAAAGTAACCAAAACTACCGAAAAGAAAGGCAATAGTGGTTCTACCACACAATCCAAACAACATAGACAGTCAATCACACAGTGAGATTTAATGCATATGTGGCCAATGCATGTTTAAAGTAAAATTTTCCGAAATTGTTTTGCTGGCTGTCCCGTGGACCTCCGAGACAACTACGAAACCTGCCTCACCTTATCAACAAATGAAGGAAAAGTAAAACCTCGAATTCAATCTTCGGGCTGCTAGACCTTATCAACATATGCCTTATAAGGTGAAAATGGTAAATTTTCTCTGAAAACCTGGTTTCCATCAGTAAAATAAGTGAAAATTAGTAATCCTGCTCCTTTGGAGCTAAAATGGGTAAGTACCTCAAAAACCTCTTTTCTTTTAAAAAAATCAGATGCAATTATGCCATAAACAATATTTCACACCAACACAGTCAAACCATTCTCACAAATCAATCCATACCACACACACAATCGGGTAAGCCCTTGTTACAGCATAGACGTACTAATCTGGGACTCCAGTCAGTCCAAGCTTACGGCCTCAGGTCCAATAGTTCAATAAATAAAATGATAAACTCAAAGAGAAAACAAAATACCAAAAGAACCAACACATATAAAATCTAAGTTCCACTCCACCTAAGAGCATTCTAGGGATCTAAAATGACAATCAAGCCAAGAATCAACGGAATTGATGAAACAACTAATAGAGGTTGTACGTCTCATAAAAATGTTTACCGAAATCAACACTTACAAAGAAACATAAAATAAAATGCTAAAAGCCACAAATTCATCTCAATCACCTTGGGAACCGAACCAAAGATCGTTCTACACCAAACTCGGCATTCCAAAGCTAAGCATATTGACGAAATTTCTATCTGAGTGCATTTACCAAGAATATTGACCGAAGTCAAATTTTGCAAGATTTATTTCTTGCCTTTTACCATTAGGTCATTCATGATAAAACATAATATTTGTGATGTACTATAAGTACTTGATCAATGACCACTAATATCAATATTCTTTAATTTCTTTCAAATCTTTGATAAAGGTGGGTTGTGGTATTTTTTTAACAATACATGAAAATGTCTTTGTCTATAATTTTTATCACATATTGACGTATTCATTTCAAAGAAGGACTGAGCATTGACGATTCTTATCACAAGTCTCATTCTCTTAAAAGATTGGATTATAATCATATGTATGTGTTTCATATATATATAACACTTCAACATCACCTTGAAAGGTCAAGTGCACCACCACTTTATATTCCTTTATTTTGATGGAGGATTTATAAAACTATCAAATCACACAGCACGATAACTTCCAACACCTTCCATACCATATTCATGGTAAAAATTACCTTCATCTTTTGAATGACTATTTTAAGAACCCCCTAATGATCTTCCTTGATATTATTACAAGAAATGATTACTACTATTATTTTATCTATTTATTGTCTATATTTATTTGTACAACAATAATAACTATTGTCATCTTTCATATTTATCATGTACTACCACATTTTCGTTACGGAATGGAGCAAATTCAGTGAGACAGATGTCTTGACTTTTCGTTGAAGAACACTATGTCTTAGTCATCATTATATCATCACTATGTTGTATTAGGACATAAACCTAATGTTTTATCCATACATCGATGAGAGTTGAACCCAATATCTTATAATATCATGGTGCTTCAAGACTTTCAATTCGATGTCTTATCCGGTTGGTGTGATAAAACTTGAATCCACCGTCCTATCCTCAAATAATGTCTTTGGCAGTATATCAACTTTGTCAGTTGGTTTCCCTGAATTTTTCACCTATTTCACACAGACAGGTTTGCCAGTAGGCGAATAGAAATAACAATATACATCTTAAAAAATTATGACATGCCTTTGATAAAATAAAGGAATCCGAAACTTACTTGTTTGTACAATTAGAATTTAGTAGCGGACTTTTGTGTTGATAATGTGTTATAAATCAAAAACAGGAATAGTGTAAAAATGAAGACAAAATGAACAATATATGACAAGAGGAGCAATATAGAACAAGAGAACAATATAAATTAGAAGACGTAAAGAGACGAAAGAGAGAAACCTCCTTTCCTAAAAACCTGACTAGATATAAGCATAATTGGAGCAGAGTTACCGGTCTGAGATTCTCATGGCTCCCTATTATGCCATCAAAGAGATTTTTAGTACACAATTGGGATACCTTCAAATGATATCAGTCACGCGAAAGCTCCAATAAATATTGAACCTCTTGAACACGCTGAAAGTTTCCAATATAATAAGAAATCTACATCAAATAAAATATAAAAGAGCAACTGCATTCGAAATTTGAGATGCCTACCAATGCATCCATAACAATTCAGACAACACCTGAGTAAGAAGAATATATGATCCCAAAAAGAAACTCAAGTTAATGCGATCAAGCTGTGTCAAATTGTATATCTTCACCAATCAGATCTCTAACTATCAAGAAGAACAGGGAAATGATCTCCGGAGTCGGTAATGAGCCTGCATGTAGAGGTGGTTGATTTATCGGCTAGCTCTATGCACAATGCAGCAATATAAAAACCATAAATAAAAAAAGCTAAGAAACTTAAGTTAAAAAATAGGAAGAAAAAGAAAAGAAAAGAAACATTTGATGAAAGTCATTTGAAAAATCAGGAGAAGTGATAAACGCTTTAAATGCTGAAAGTCATTTGAAATTCTTGTACACAATCCTAAACAACATAAGATTCTTGATTGCACCAAGCTAGTTTCTATCTTGGCTTCAATGGTATTTGCTTCTGCCTTGTCCTTCTTCTTTCTTGAAAATGTTACTATGGGTTGTTTGACAACATTCATGGAATCTATGGACGTCTCTTCGCCCTTTGTCACATTGTTGTTGACAACCACATAGGACTTCTCCGTCTCTTTGCCTGCACCACATGTTCTTTCTAAGTTTGATGTATTTGCAACTTCTCCCAGAGCCTCTATTTTAGCATCTTACATGACTCTATGAAGTTTTAAGGGTAGGGCTGCAGGATCAGTGGGGGCATTTTGTGCATTTGGTGCTTCTTGAAGTCTTCACTGGTCTTGAGAAAGAGGTGGATGGAAAATTCAAGGGAGGATTAAACTATGAAATTTATACACTACCAATGCACAATACTAAGAACATAGTATTGATAGAAAACCTCAAATATAGTATCTTAATCTTGCTATTCTTTTACTTTTCTTTCTTTGTTTTCTTCTATGTTTTGTTTTAGTTATTTGGCTGTATTTATCACACTATGTCACTATTGCAGTTAAAATTAGTGAGTTTTCTTTAACAAATATTAGTAGTTTTGTTGATAACATTATACTATTAACATTTATATATCAAGGTACGTTTTGAAAATTAATGAGACAATAAGTCGAGATTTTATTTAGTTTTACAGTTTTATATGAGGTAACATTGCTAAGTCTGTATACCAATTGATGGATCTCAAATTTCTGCATTGACCTTATTCTTTTACAATGCTCCTTGGCAATTAACTAATTTGAGGGATAGTAGTTTGTTAGTTGCTGTTTTTTAGGAGTCAAATAATTTGTTTCCTAGTCTTTAGGCTACATGATTAGTAGAGTCTGTTTAGATCAGAAAAATTAGGAGTAATAGATGGGTTCTGTTAATAATAGTTTTTTCTATTTAAGGTCTCTTTTTGTCTTAAATTTTCTTATCAGAATTATTAGACTCATGTTTTGATTTGTGACTTGCTTCTATTTGGTGCCTATACACATATTGCAACACATTTTTGAGTTTCTTGGCTTCATAAGAATGACATATGTCCCTACTTCTTCACTACAACAAAAACACCTTTTAGCGGCAATAAATACACACATTAACAAAGAGTGCTAAAGTCTTTACCGGCATTAGTTAATTGTCATTGGATCCAATGTCGCTAAACGCTTTAATGACATTTACAAAGAGAGCTAATTGCCGCTAAAAGTACATATGCCCCTGCTTCTTCCACTATTTCTCGCTTCATCATTGATGACATTCTGAATACAAATGAATAAAATAATCCTCCCCTGAATACATGCCGTGTCAACTTTTCCATGCCTAGTTGCCTACCTGAATACATGTAGAAGTTAAAATCTGATGTTTTTCCCCTTTTTTATTTCGTTGTCTTCACATGGAATTCAGCCTAATACACAAGAAGAAATTAAAATGTTAAAAAGTAGATGTTTGATGTTGGAGTCCACAAATCCTTGTCCTACACATGATAGTGAAAATGTGATTGGGTCAGACAATATAGTGTGTGATGAGTCAATCATCCTAGCAGTACTTGTAATAAGTGGCTATCGGCCTTGGACTTGTACTCACCTTTGAATGATGTTTTAAAGTCACTTAAGCCAATGAGTTCATTTCGATCATATTTCGCAATTTCAAATCTGAGTAAAGAACTTTATGTATTTGGTGGAAAATTTGGAAGAGTATGGTACAACACAGGATAAGAAATCACAAATATCATTGCTAGTTTATGTGATCCTAATTAATCCTGCTGATCAATCCTACTGATTAATTATTATTATAAATAAAACAGACATAATAAAAGATGAACCGGTTCATAATAAACATGATTCAGTACTACTCCTCATCCTCATCTGGTGGGAGAAGATTCAAATCCGGCAACAGATACACCATTCCACAGGAGCATCAGCAGCAGGGGACTCAGCATTGAGATCAGGTTGATCATTGGAGCTTTCATCAGGTGTTGGTGGTTCTACTGATGGTTAACGCGGTGACCAGTGAGAATTCTCGTCCCAATCAGAATGCGGTGAGTATCATTCTTGAAGAATTCAAACAAACATTGCGATTTCTCCAACAACAAGATGGTCTTTGTGGCACTTAATTTCACACCAATAGGCTCACTAGGGTCATCAATGTTTTTCCTCATCATCAACTTTGCATCACTCTGTGTAGTCAGAGTTCTGTAGTTGTTCCTTATTGTTTCATCATCAGCTGAGGGCTCTACGGAAAGGAAACTGTAACTATCCACTTCACCATAAAACTTCTTCTCATGAACAATATTTTATAGCAATGTTGTCATGTTTCTAGAAAACACAATAATTAATCATTCACAATAGCACAGAAAAGAGAGAGATACTACTATCAATATTTTGACCCTTGAAAATGTGCATCAGCTATTGCATGGGACCACTACTGGATAGGAAATCAAAAAGATCATTGCTAATTTATTTGATCCTAATTAATCGTGCAGATTAATTATCATTATAAATAAAACAGACATAATAAAATATGAACTGGTTCATAATAAACACGATTCAGTACTACTTCTCATCCTCATCTGGTGGGGGAAGATTCAAATCCGGCAACAGATACACCATTCCACAGGAGCATCAGCAGCAGAGGACTCAGCATTGAGATCAGGTTGATCATTGGAGCTTTCATCAGGTGTTAGTGGTTCTACTGATGGTGAACGCGGTGACCATCATTCTTGAAGAATTCAAACAAACATTGTGATTTCTCCGACATAAAGATGGTCTTTGTGTCACTCAATATCACACCAATAGGCTCACTAGGGTCATCAATGTTTTTCCTCATCATCAACTTTGCATCTCTCTGTGGAGTTAGAGTTCTGTAGCATTTCCTTATTGTTTCATCATCAGCGGAAGACTCTACGGAAAGGAAACCGTAAATATCCACTTCACCATAAAACTTCTTCTCAGGAACAACATTTTATACTAATGTTGTCATGTTTCTAGAAAACACAATAATTAATCACTCACATTAGCACGGTAATGAGAGAGATACTACTATCAAGACTTTGACCCTTGAAAATGTGGACCATTTGTTGCATGGAACTAGTACTGGAAAAGAAATCGTATTGGCTCCTCGTTTGTTCATTCTTGAAGAATTCAAATAAACATTGTGGTTTCTCCGATAACCAGATGGTCTTTGTGGCACTCAACATCACACCAATAGGCTCACTATGGTCGTCAATGTTCAATAGAGTGTATTAGTAATGTTTGCATTAGTAGTGCTTGTATTAGTTATGCTTGCA
Organism: Solanum appendiculatum; assembly: GCA_018342035.1. Taxonomy (NCBI): domain Eukaryota; kingdom Viridiplantae; phylum Streptophyta; class Magnoliopsida; order Solanales; family Solanaceae; genus Solanum; species Solanum appendiculatum. The sequence continues at coordinate 973,220 of JAGDQO010000563.1, read as the reverse complement.
TTAGTTATGCATATATTATCTTAATGCATTGTTTGGTTTGGTGTATTAAAAATAGTATGCATTGTGTAAAAATATTTATTTACAAAAGTATCCTCCACAATTATGGTGGAAAAGATGTTAAAGTGTTTTTGAGGGGTAATTGAGTCTTTAACCATTTAATGCATGCATTAAATTCCTTTGCATTACTAATACCTAGAAATCCATGGTATTAGTAATACACTCCTTAATACACAATAGAGTGTAGCATTAGTTATACATAGGATGAAAAAGTGTACCAAACAAGGGATTACTAATACACAAAGCTAATGCATTCATTATTTTTGCTAATACACTCTACCAAATGACTTCTTAAAGTATAGATGTTATCTCAAGAATATAAGTAATTATCACAAATTAAGTATTTTACTCTTATTTGGAAGATTCTCTAACCGACAACCATCACTCTGAGCTAAATGATGATATAGCATCTCGCCCACGATGCCTGAATTGTCCTATACCTTGCCAGAGTATAGGACATCCTCAACTAAGTAGATCCACTAAGCTCTGCCCGAAGGCATAAGGAAATCATCTAAAAAGTATGAATCCTTTACCCATGTTGGCATACATGGTTTATGGGGAGTTTGAGTTGTCTGAACTCATTCCCATATCGGTGCTCAATACTACTCCCAATAAATATACTCATGCTCAAGTAAGTAAAAATATTATTCTTTCTCTGTTTTTGAGGTAATTACTCTAAAGATACTCTTTAAGAAACAGTGCCTCAACTCGTCTTCTCAAAACTCTCTTAGTTATTTTCTCAAAATCAAAGTCCTCTTTCTCACTAAAAAATGATAGTTGGGAAATCAAAGTTTCATTTACAAGTTACTCAAACTGCCTCTTTAACTCTACTCACAACTCCCCTCTATTTTGCTCAAAAGAAACCAATTTAAATTAATGGTTCAGTTTAAAAGACTCTCAAAATAATTCAGTAAATGCTAAATTCATAGGGTACTTTGTAGAAAATTAAATATGGACAACCAACTCAACAATTAGGGTTCATACCAGAATCTAATCATGAACCATAGCAAGATAATTACTCAAAGATATGGATACAAATCTCAAGAATTTAACTAGAATTCAATGGAATAGGCAGATATTCGAATTCCTCAATAACTTGGAATGAAAACCGTAAATTTCATAATTCGGAATTTCTGATGAAATTTGGCATGTGGACGCACTAGCCCAACACTGAGGAAAGCCTTACATACCTGGAAAGAACAAGGTTCTTGGTGAAACTCGAAGGATCTTGAAGAATGTTGGAAACCCTAGTTGTTCTCCTCTACGAACTTTGCTCTAAATCTTCTAAGTGTTAAAGAATATAAAAGAATATTTTAGCACTGTTTAGACCCTTAATTAGGTGTAAAAACGTCGTGGGTTAGGCTTAGAAGGGGTGGGAAAAGACTGAACTACCCCTCTTTAAAAGTTGATAAAAACTGTCCACGGGACCATCTACGGTTCGTAGCTTGATCTACGGACCGTAGATTCCATCTGTGGAAATGAATATTGAATTTTTCAGCTCAAAACTTCATCCTACGGGTCCAATCTACGACCCGTTGAAGTTTCTACGGATCGTAGATTCAATCCATAGATTGAATACTAAATTTCAAGCTCAAAAGTCCATTTATGGGTCCAATCTACGGCCCGTAGAATGGATCCGTAGAAAAGGGAAGCCAAAATTGAGTCTCTAAACTCTTTTTGATGGTTTGACAGTACGGGTAGCCGATTGATTGACGGCCCGTAGATAGGAGTTATCGTTCACAGACTCAGAAAACTCTGATATGACAGTCTCTGGTAAAATAGCCACAATGTTTTACTCCGAGCTCAATAAAAGGCAAACTTGGTGGCATTGGAAAGAGGACTCAAAGACCTTTAATTCGAAAGGTCATGGGCCACCTAATGCATTATGTGCTGGAAGATATAATTTTTTGAATTTTCCCTAAGTAGAAGTTTTTGAATTAGTCTAACAATGAAGTTTTCAACTCAACTTTGTGCTAGGGGGTCCTTGTGACCTTAAGTCATATTCAAATCCATTCTAACACAAAAGAAATGATATTTGCCAATATGAGCAATTTACAAATCACCTGATACGATTTCTACATGCAAACAAAGAATGGTCCGGGCCTTAACTTAGGTATTTTAGAAGTGTTACAGTATCTCCCCCTTGGAATCATTCATCCTCGAATGATGGATGAAATGAGAATGAATAGGGTAGGGAAATATTTAACAGCCCAAACTTGAAATACACAAACTCATGAACTCGTAATAGTGAAGGAGGGACTGAATTGAATGAGTACTTTAGGAAGAGTTAATACCTTGGATTGAAGCTAAATCGGGGGTAAAGAGATGAGGATATCTCTTCTTCATATCTTCCTTATCCTCCTCAACAAATTGATTTCTCCACAAGACTTTGACTGATGCAACATCTTTGGTTCTTAACTTGCGAACCTGACGATCAAGAATCTGAATGGGAATCTCCTCATAAGATAGGTTGTCCTTGATACCAATATTATCAGTAGGCACAATACGTGAAGGATCACCCAAGAACTTCCTTAGCATAGAGATATGAAATACCGGATGGACTGCTTCTAACTCTGACGGTAGCTCCAACTCATAAGCTACATTGCCAATTCTCTTGGATATTCTGTAAGGACCAATGTATCGTGGACTGAGCTTTCTCTTCTTACCAAATATCATATCACCCTTCATAGGTGAAACCTTAAAATAGACCCAATCATTAACCTCAAACTCCAAGTCTCTCCTTCTCACATCTATATAGGATTTCTCACGACTTTGCATTGTTTTCAACCTTTCCTGAATAGTCTTCACCTTCTCCATGGCTTGATGAACCAAATCTTGTCCTATCAACTCTGCTTCACCAACCTCAAACCAACCAATGGGAGATCTACACCTTCGCCCATATAGAGCCTCATACGGAGCCATCTGAATGCTGGAATGGAAACTATTATTGTAGGTGAACTCGATAAGAGGCAAATGGTCATCCCAATTACCTTTGAAATCAAGAACACAAGATCTCAACATGTCCTCTAAGGTCTGAATGGTGCGTTCTGCTTGACCATCCGTCTGAGGATGAAAAGCAGTACTAAGGTTCACCTTTGTGCCCAAAACTTTCTGAAATGACTTCCAATAGTGCGCAGTAAATTGAGCACCCTTGTCTGAGATGATGGATAGTGGAACTCCATGCAGTCGAACTATCTCACGAATGTATAGGTTTGCATACTCCTCTGTTGTATTTGTAGTCTTCACCGGTAAGAAGTGGGCTGATTTGGTCATCCGATCCACAATCACCCTAATGGAATCATGCTGCCTGCGAGATCGTGGTAAACTTGTGATGAAACCCATATTGATCATCTCCCACTTCCATTCCGGAAGGGGTATATTCTGCGCTACACCACACGGTCTCTGATGCTTCGCCTTGACTTGCTGAAAATTTGGGCACTTAGCAACAAATTAAGCGATGCACCTCTTCATGCTACTCCACCAATAAACTTCTCTAAAGTCGTGGTACATTTTTGTGGAACCCGGATGAATTGAATATCTGGAACTGTGAGCTTCTTCCATGATCCTCTTTTGGAGGTCATCTACATCCGGAACACACAATCTTCCTTGGTATCTCAACACTCCATCTCCCCCTTGTGCAAAAGCCATCACTTTCTGCTTATGCACATATGCCTTCAACTAAAGCAAAATGGGGTCTTGGTCTTGCTTCTCTTTCACCTCTACCACTAGTGAGGACTTAGCTCCTTTCATCACAACAACTCCATCTTCACTGGAATCCAATAAGCGAACACCCAACCGTGCCAGCCTATGGACTTTCTTAGCTAACTCCTTCTTGCCTTCTTCAACGTGGGCTATACTCCCCATGGACAACCTTCTCAAAGCATCAGCAGCCACATTAGCCTTACCTGGGTGATAGAGGATTCTCATGTCGTAATCCTTAAGCAACTCCAACCACCTCCTTTGTCTGAGATTGCGCTCTTTCTGACTGAACACATACTGGAGACTCTTGTGGTCTGTGAACACATCTATATGAACACCATAAAGATAGTGACGCCATATTTTAAGAGCAAAGACTACTGCTGCCAACTCGAGATCATGAGTTGGGTAGTTTCCCTTATGAATTTTAAGTTGTCTGGAGGCATATGCTATCATCTTACCCTTCTGCATCAATACACAACCAAGCCCAACTCGGGACGCATCACAATAGATGAAAAAACCTTCTGTACCCTCTGGTAGGGTCAACACTAGAGCTGTAGTCAATCGAGTTTTCAACTCCTGAAAGTTTTTCTCACAAACTGAGGACCATTGGAACTTAGCTGTTTTCTAGGTTAGCTTAGTCAATGGAGATGAAATCAATGAAAACCCCTCGACGAACCTTCTGTAATAACCAACCAACCCAAAGACACTCCTTATGTCAATTGGAGATGTGGGCCTTGGCCAATTCTGCACTGCCTCGTTCTTCTGAGTGTCAACTCAAATTACTTCACCAGAAATAATGTGGCCTAGGAAAGCCACGGATTTGAGCCAAAACTCACACCTCGAGAACTTTGCATACAACTCTCGATCCTGGAAGGTTTGAAGGACTATTCTGAGATGACTAGCATGGTCCTCCTCATTCCTCGAGTAGATCAGTATGTCCTTAATAAACACGATAACAAACATGTCCAGATATTTCTTGAATACTCTGTTCATCATATCCATGAAGGTTGCAGGAGCGTTAGTCAAACCAAATGACATAACAAGAAATTCATAATGACCGCAATGGGTCCTGAAAGCTATTTTCGGGATGTCACTTTCTCTCACTCTCAATTGATGATAGCCAGATCTAAGGTCTATCTTAGAGAAACAAGTGGCACCCTGAAGTTGGTTGAAAAGATCATCAATTATCGAAAGAGGATACTTATTCTTTATTGTGACCTTGTTCAACTGATGGTAATCTATGCACATCCTAAGGGAACCATCCTTCTTCCTCACGAACAAGATCAGAGCGCCCCAAGGTAAAACACTTGGTCGGATGAAACCCTTATCAAGGAGATATCTTAACTGCTCTTTCAACTATTTTAACTCAGCTGGGGCCATTCTATATGGCGGAATGGATATGAGTTGAGTATCTGGAAGAATATCTATTCCGAAGTCTATCTCTCTCTCAGGAGGGACTCCGGGAAGATCATATGGAAAAACCTCTGGAAACTCACTCACAACTGGAACTGACTGGATAGGTGGGGCCTCAACAGTAGAGTCATTAACTCGGACTAAGTGGTAAATGCACCCTTTGGAAACTAACTTTCTGGCCTTAAGGTATGAGATGAAATGACCCTTAGGCATTGATGAACTGCTCCTCCACTCTAGAACTGGCTCATTAGGAAATTGAAACTTGACTACTCGAGTTCTGCAATCAACTGAGGCATAACAAGCATGAAGCCAGTCCATACCTAGCATAACATCAAAGTCCACCATATCTAACTCAACCAAGTCAGCCATGGTGTCGTTGTGATAGACGGAGACAATAAAATCACGGTAGACTCTTTCTGCTAGAATAGACTCACCAACAGGTGTAGAAACATTGAAAGGCTCAAGAAGTTGTTCGGGGGAAATGTCGAACCTCATAGCTACGAAAGGAGTCACAAAAGGCAAGCTCACACCTGGATCAATCAAGGCATATACATCAAATGTAAAAACTCAAAACATACCAGTAATAACTTCTGGCGAGTTCTCCTGATCCTGGCGAGTACCCATAGCATACATGCGGTTTGTACCTCCACATGTCCCTGAAGTAGCTCCCCTCTGGTTGCTTCTATCTGCTGGAGCTACTGAAGAAGACTGGGCTCTATTACCCCATTACCTTGCTTGTTCTGTGCACACTCTCTCATAAAGTGACCCAGCTGACCATACTTAAAGCAGTCACTCGAGCCATCACGACACTCTCCCGGGTGGTCTCTACCGCATCTGGTACATGTGGGGATCCAATTTGTCCTTGGTGCCACGCTACCCTGAGACTGAGTAGGTCGAGCTCTGGAATTCTGGGAGTTCTGGTTCTTGAATTCACCTCTGTTCCTCGGTGTAGGTGCACTAGTTGATGATGGTGCTAGTCCTGATGACCTCTGCTGGAAAGAGGACCGATTCCCATTTTCGATCTTTTGGTGGCCGGACTCATGGCTAGTTGTCTTAGCCATCTTGCTACAGAACTCTTCCCTGTCCTTCAACTTATCTTCCTCAACTTGTTGCACATGGATCATGAGCCTAGCTATGTCCATGTCCCCTATCAACATAGCCGCCTTACCTTCCTTACATGACAAGCAGGATAGCCTAGACACAAACAGGCTCATCCTGCTCCTCATATCAGCTACCATCGTTGAAGCATAGCGGGATAGTTGAGTGAACTTGATGCAGTACTCCTGCACACTCATAGATCCCTGCTTCAAATTTAGGAATTCTCTTACCTTTGCCTCCCTTAGTTCGCAGTGGAAGAAACGCCCCAAGAAGGCCTCTTCAAACACTGCATAACTCAAAAGTGGTGCCCCCTCTACCCTGTTCTTCTTCCATTAGTCATACCATACCCTAGCAACACCCTTGAACTGGTAAGAAGCTAGCTCCACATACTCTGCATCAGCAATACGCATAACCTCAAACACCCTCAACAGTTCCTCCACAAATTTCTCCGGATCCTCTATGATATTCGACCTTGTGAACTCTGGGGATTCATCATCAAGAATTCGCAAACTCTGGATGTATCAGCCATATCCTGACGACCCACTCTTTATTTTCTAGCCTGATTTGCCACAACCTGAGTCAGCATCTCAATAGTATTTCTGAACTCAGCATTGGTGACATCTCCTTGCGGGGGTTGCATTTCTGGTGCATTGGGAACTTCTTGACCTGGAGGGTTCACGTTCCTCCAAGCAGGACGTCCTCGAATAGCTCTTCGTGGTGGCATGATCTGAAAAGATACGTGTAAGCACCAGTTAGAAGGAAGACTTTTATAGAGATGAACTCTATAGCATGAAGTGAAATAAAAAGAAAGTGAGAGGATCCTAATTGTCGCAGCCTCCTAATTATAGATGTGGCGTGCTTCACACCGATAACTAGGACTTTATTGACATGGCTTCATAGACTCCCTAGAACTCTTGAACTCTGTGCTCTGATACCAAGTTTGTCACACCCCGAGCCTACACCCTGGATGTGGCCGGCACTTGAGAACCATTACTGATCCCCAAGCGAACCCTTGGCCTGGCTCACTACTCAGTGGAAGACTTAACTCGAGCCTAAAAGGCTCCTATCATAGCATGAATAAACTCCTAAACTCAAATGAAAGATTAAAATAGTTAAATGCTGAAAATACTCAAACTTCAAATACTGAAACCATCAGAAAGACTCAAACATGGGAAGATACGAACAAGTACGGGGGAACCCATCAACTCTAGACCTGTCTATGAAGCCTCTAAATAACTCAGACGGGTGTCGGGACAGACCCCACAACACCTCAACAAAACTAAAACAACTAAATAAAAAAACGGATCCTCCAAAAATACTAGGAGGCTCACCACAACTGCTATATGTAGTGCAAACTGTATCAACAAAGCGCCTGTTGATGGCCCTGAACACCTGTATCTGCATCATGAAATGATGTAGATCGAACGACATCAATACATTGAATGCAATGGTATGTAAAACAGTGAGTAAAGTAATAACAGAAAAGATAGGGCTCAAGGAATACTCACCTCAACTCAACTCAATGCAAAAATAAACTCTGAAGTAACTCAAGTAAAGCTTTAAAGTACAGATGTTATCTCAAGAATATAAGTAATTATCACAAATTAAGTTTTTTACTCTTATTTGGGAGATTCTCTAACCGACAACCATCACTCTGAGCTAAATGATGATACAACATCTCTCCCACGCTGCCAGAACTGTCCTATACCTTGCCGGAGTATAGGACATCCTCAACTAAGTGGATCCACTAAGCTCTGCCCGAAGGCATAAGGAAATCATCTAAAAAGTATGAATCCTTTACCCATGTTGGCATGGTTTATGGGGAGTTTGAGTTGTCTGAACTCATTCCCATATCGGTGCTCAATACTACTCCCAATAAATATACTCATGCTCAAGTAAGTAAAAATATAATTCTTTCTCTGTTTTTGAGGTAATTACTCAAAAGATACTCTTTAAGAAACAGTGCCTCAACTCCTTTTCTCAAAACTCTCTTAGTTATTTTCTCAAAATCAAAGTCCTCTTTCTCACTCAAAAATGATAGTTGGGAAATCAAAGTTTCATTTACAAGTTACTCAAACTGCCTCTTTAACTCTACTCACAACTCCCCTCTATTTTGCTCAAAAGAAACCAATTTAAATTAATGGTTTAGTTTAAAAGACTCTCAAAATAATTCAGTAAATGCTCAATTCATAGGGTTCTTTGTAGAAAATTAAATATGGACAACCAACTCAACAATTAGGGTTCATACTAGAATCTAAGCATGAACCATAGCAAGATAATTACTCAAAGATATGGATACAAATCTCAAGAATTTAACTAGAATTCAATGGAAATGGCAGACATTCGAATTCCTCAATAACTTGGAATGAAACCCTAAATTTCATAATTCTGAATTTCTGATGAAATTTGGCGTTTGGACGCACTAGCCAAACACTGAGGAAAGCCTTACATACCTGGAAAGAACAAGTTTCTTGGTGAAACTTGAAGGATCTTGAAGAATGTTGGAAAACCTAGTTGTTCTCCTCTACGAACTTTGCTCTGAATCTTCTAAGTGTTAAAGAACATAAAAGAATATTTTAACACTGTTTAGACCCTTAATTAGGTGTAAAAACGTCGTGGGTTAGGCTTAGAAGGGGTGGGAAAAGACTGAACTACCCCTCTTTAAAAGCTGATAAAAACTGTCCACGGGACCATCTACGGTTCGTAGCTTGATCTACGGACCGTAGATTTCATCTGTGGAAATGAATATTGAATATTTCAGCTCAAAACTTCATCCTACGGGTCCTATCTATGACCCGTTGAAGTTTCTACGGACCGTAGATCCAATCCTTAGATTGAATACTAAATTTCACGCTCAAAAGTCCATTTATGGGTCCAATCTACGGCCCATAGAAGTTTCTACGGCTTGTAGAATGGATCCGTAGAAAAGGGAAGCGAAAATTGAGTCTCTGAACTATTTTTGACGGTTTGACAGTACGGGTCGCCGATTGATTGACGGCCCGTAGATAGGAGTTGTCTTTCACAGACTCGGAAAATTCTTATATGACAGTCTCTAGTAAAATAGCCATAACGTTTTACTCCGAGCTCAAAAAAAGGCAAACTTGGTGGCGTTGGAAAGAGGACATAAAGACCTTTAATTTGATAGGTTATGGGCCATCTAATGCATTATGTGCCGGAAGATATGATTGTTTGAATTTGGCCTAAGTAGAATCTTATGTCAAGACTTAGTCGAAAAATGAAGTTTTCAACTCAACTTTGTGCTAGGGGGTCCTTGTGACCTTAAGTCATATTCAAATCCATTCTAACACAAAAGAAATGACCTTTGCCAATATGAGCAATTTACAAATCACCCAATATGATTTCTACATGCAAAGTTAGAATGGTCCGGACCTTAGCTTAGGAATTTTCGGAGTGTTACACTTTTTACTTCACAAAATATCATAGGAATAGTTTTAGATTGAAGGGCAAAATGGCCGTTCATTCAACTTATCAATTTAAGCTTATCTAGTACTTAGTTAATTAGATATTTTATAATATTTTAATTTAATATAGGGGTAAAATGGTAATCCAATTTTGCAACTTGAAACTTCCCACTTTTAATGGTAATTTGTATTTATTTTCAATTAGTTTTCTTATTTTTATTAAAATGTATGGTTTTATTACTTGTATAAAATTATTGTAAAAGTATTATTTAAGTGAACTAAAAGAGTCGTGTATATATATATATATATATATATATATATATAAATATATAACAGTAGTGTTAAATGGAATATGATAGTATTTATTATAATTATGTATATTTAAATTTTTGTCCATAAATATTATGAATTTACAAGGACATTTTCGTAATTCAACTTTTAACTTGGGGGCTTTCCACTTATAATAATATACTAGTTTTTTGACACGTGCATTGCACATGTAAATATGCCCAGTCATGTATTAGCTGTGTAAAATAATTTCAACATAATCAAAGTATTTTTTGACTAAATATTTATATATAAAAGAATAAAGTATATGTTTTTGTGATAGATTAGTATGAATTATCGTATAATGACTTATTTTTCAAGGTCAGTATCATCATAATCTTCAAATATCAAGAATAATTTTTTTGTCAGATGCATATTATTTTTTCTTATTTTGCTTTAATGAGTACAAAAATGTAATAAAACATATCTTATCTAAAAAAAAATTTTAAATGATCTTCGTGGTGTCTTTTTCTATCGACAAAATACAAATCAGCATATCAAAATCTAGAGAGAATTAAAACTAAAAATAACTCATACTTCCCATGTCATAATATATGTGAATTTTTTAAATTTTTTTGAAAATTAATTTGACTAATTTCTGATGGAAAATTGTATTAGAACAACTCAATATTTTCACCTTAAATTTAGATATCTAAAGCTACAGAAAAAAAAATCATAAACTAAATTTTTTCTCATACATATATGATTAAAAAAGTACTTTAGAATATATTAAATTTAAATACTTTAAATCTTGACGAACTAAAAACCCACCTAAATTGAGAAGAGGATGTTCTTGACTTCACCAACTTTAACCTTGTCCATGACCTTATACCTTATTATATTTGTAATAAAATTTAAGTATTTTTCTTTCCAATTCAAAATCTCTGCCTTGTATTAAAGAAAAAAGCTAAAAGAGAGAATAACAATTGGTGATATGAATGTTGTACAAACATATAATGTTGTAAGCTCTACTATAACTAATTTTCACATATAATAAATATTGTGTCAAATGTATGTCTAATACTTATTCCAATTAAAAAAGAATGACCTAGTTTGAATTTCAAAAAAGAAAAGGGGTCACTTTTTTTTAAATAGACTAAAAAAATAAGTAGGTCATTTTTTTTAACGGAGAAAGTATTATCAAAGATTGGGGTTGAATAAAATAATTGTGATAGTAAAATATGACTGGAAGTATATCTGCCTATCCAAACCAAATGAAGGTCAATTTGATCTACTTCTCCTGAAGAGGAAAAATAAGTGACATTTAAGACGTATTATATGATATGAAGGACAATTCTTTTTTTTTTTAATGAAAATAAGTGTATTTCTTTCTTATTTTCTTGTGTTCTACGCACAAGTAAATATATTATTCTAAAATATTTTAATATATCTATAAAAAGAATATGGAAGGTGGTGGTGGGTTGACGGGGGAGTGAGTTGGTGGGAAATTTGAAATATATAGGACTATAGGGGGTGGGTGAAGATAAGGTATGTTGGAGGTGTGAGGAGGAAACAATGAATTTGGAATGCGACTTGAAGAACTTGTGTTACTTAATTACTTTAATTGGGCAAGTCATTTTCATTATATTTAAGGAACTTGATTTCATAGAAAAATATTTTCCTACAATTTGATCAAACAAACATGAAAAAATTTAGAAAATGTTTTCTTCCATACAAAATACACCCTCACTAATTACAGCAATCCCACTATCTAGAACCATTTTGCATCACTTTGTTATCAAGCAAATGCATATAAAACAAAGCAAGTGATAATTAGTAATACACCATATAATCAATATTCATTAATGAAGTAGTGTCTAAAATTTAGATCCCTAACAATAACACATGGTTCACGTGTATACAAATTCAGACTAAAGAACATTCATGTGTATACAAATGATAGAATTCCTTATAAAACTTGTCAACTTTCTCTAACGCTTTCATTGCAACATGTTTGTGTTTTTTCTCTAGCCCCTCAAATTACTTAAGGTATTTCTTTTTGTGCTTCAACATATTTAATTTACATTCATGACTCTTTTTCCCTATCACATAGTATTTTATTTGTTTATGGAGAGTACTATAGTAAGTGGTTATTTTGAGTATTAAAATGATGTTAAATACAAAAAGGCAAACTTTATAATTTCAACTTTTCAAGATAAAAAGTCTTGATGAGATTGAACATAAACAAAAACATAATTATTATGGGAGACTTGTCAAGTAGTGTTTATATTTTGCACCAGAATTCATTCGACAATGTCCTTCAGGATTTAAAAATTTGTAAATATTTGTATGATATGATCTGTTATGACTCACGTGATTCAGTTTTCACTCCTTAAAATGGATTTCAATGCGATTATGTTATTATTTTCGGGGTATTTTGTAGGCCGACCTATAGTGATTGATAGTCCATAAAGGTGCACAGTTTGACTTTGTCCCATACTAAAAGTGCAGAATTTGACCTAATGGTTTCATGACATTTCAATCTCCTGTTCTTGATCAAACACTGTATATTTTTTCCATTGTTCCATATCTTGCTCTACACATCACCCATATTTCAAAAAAATAGTTTAAAACTCAATTAACACTTCAAAAAGGAAAAGTGTAGAGAGCAAATTAGTACACATTTGGGTTAGTTAACAATTGAAGAAATGAAAAGTGTAGAAATCAAATTAGTACTTGGTTTGGGGTTTGTTTGTAGCCGTTTTATTTTAAAGGCAGTCCTTCATATGATGTAGCATTTGGTTTTTCTAGTATAAATAGTTGGCAAGAGGAATGTTACATTAGGGGTCTCTTCCTTGTGTGGTACCTCAAATTTCATTGAACTTCAAACTTATTCAACTGTTGCAAATCACACATGATATTTTTTAAGAGAAGAAGAGTAGAAAACTTAAAAAATTGTAGTGTAAAAATGAAAGGAAACCCTCTATTTATAGCTAACAAATGGTAGTATGAGTAGGTACTAATTAAGCCTTATCAGAAAAGTCACAACGCTTTGGAAAAGTCACTTCTCATCAGAAAAGTTACAACCCTTTAAAAAAGTCACAACCCTTCGAAAAAGACACAACTCATTGGAAAAGTCACAACCCTTAGAAATGTCACAACTCATCGAAAAAGTCACAATTCATTGGAAAAGTCACAACTAATCTGAAAAGTCACGATCCTTCAATGTGAAAATGTGTCTACTTTTAATATAATATAATTTAATAAATAAACTAAATTGTGTGTTTTTAGTTGGGGGTATTATAGTAATTTAACATTCAAGTTTGGGAGTTCACGCTTTTAAGGTAGTATAGATAGATAGATAGATATAAATATAGATATGATGATGATGATGATGTGTGTGTATATATATATATATATATAAGTAAGCAGCACAATAGTTCTAACAAGAGTCTGAGAAGGCTAAAAGTAACCCAAACTATCGACAAGAAAGGCAACATCGGTTCTACCACACAATCAAAACAATACAGACAGTCACTAAGACAATGAGATGCAATGCACATGTGGCCAATAAATGTTTAAAGAAAAATGTTCCGGAATTGTCTCTCCAATTGTCTCGTGGATCCCCGAGACAACTACGGAACCTGCCTCAGCTTATCAACAGATGGAATAAAAGTAAAACCCAGAATTCAGTTTGCGGGCCGCCAGAGCTTATCAACATATTCCTTATGAGGAAAATGGTACATTTTCTCTCAAAACCCAGTTTCCATCAATAAAATCAGTGAAAATCAATAATCCCTCTCCCTTAGAGCTAAAATCAGTAAGTACCTCAAAAACCTCTTTTCTTTCAAAAAAATCAGATGCAATTATGCCATGACCATGATTTCTCTCCAACACAGTCAAGTCAGTCTCACAAATCAATCCATACCACACACACAACAAGGTAAGCAGCCGTCACAACATAGACGTACTAAACATGGGACATCAGCCAGTCCAAGCTCACGGCCTAAGGCTTAACTGTTCAATAAATAAAGCGGTAAACTCAAAGTACAACTGAAAGGAGCACACAAAACACCAAAGCAACCAACACGTATAAAATCTAATCCCCACGCCGTCTAAGAGCCTTCTAGGGATCTACAACGACAACCAAGCGAAGAGTCAACCTAAACTAAGGCTTATTGTCTAAAATACTAAATTAAATAACTCAAAATGGCCAATAATGTTATTAAGGATCAAACACACCTATGAACTAGTCTTAAAACTATCATAACTATGAAATTACTCAATTATATATTTAATCAAGCTAAGTTAATTCTTAAAGGAAAAACCATAATCTACCTCAAGGCTGAAACTACACACGAACTACTACTCAGGTGCTTTTCCCTTCCAAAGAGCCTTAGAATGCTTTCAAGCTATCAAGAACAGAAAGAGCAACTCAATACGGGACTAACGATACCCATATCATAATTACAAAATTTGGACAAGAAATCGGGTCAAAAATTAACCCTCGTAAGACATTACAACATTGAGAAACTAAAATGGTTATTATGTTCCCCTCGAGGTTAGCATCACATGCCCGAATATTGCGCGAAAACAGAATAAAATTCAGACCTCAAATGGTCCAAATACAATTTTGAAGACTTGAAATTAAGAGAACTAAAGTTAAAAAAGTGATCGAATCAAGGAAATAAAGCTAGGATCAGGTTAAGGAAGTGTGCAGGAATGAAATTACCTTGGAATCACTAGAAAAAGGCAAGAAACGAGTAAATTCGCCAAAGACCGAGCTCCTCTACAATGGGTTTCTTGTTAGAAAGAAATGAGGAAGAAAGTAAATTTATCCAGCGTGATACCACAACAGCGGTCAAGTGGCCTCTTAAGCGGCCATCACTTTAGCCATCAAATGGCCGCAAAAGCAGTCCAACTCCAATAAGTGCCTGTATGCTGCAAACGCGGCCTCCACAAAAGCGGCCAGTGGGTCGTAAAAGCGGTGTCCGCTCCCTTGATGCCTCTAGCTAATGTGCAGCCTAGGCCGCTTAAGCAGCTACCGCAAAAGTGGCCAAGTGATGCAAAAGCCTTGTCACCAATGAATGTTACATCAGCAATTGGAACACAAAGTTCCAACCTTCGAATGGACCCTCCGAATTAATTTGGGGTCCAAACAAACAAAAAGTGCTACCCACTCTGAACCGACTTTCCGGACTCCAAAAAATCAATGAAAAAACCAATGAATGTTGTCTCATCAAAATGTTGACCAAAGTCAACACTTACAAAGAAACACCAAACAAAACACCAAAAGCTACAAACTCATCTGGATCATCTCAAAAACCGAACCAAAGGTCATTCTAGACCAAACTCGGCATTCCAGAGCTAACCACACTGATGGAATTTCTATCCGAGTGCCTTTACCAAGAATGTTGACCGAAGTTAAAATTTGGCCAAAACTTCAAATCTAAAATGCCTAACGGCACAAACTCAAAATAACAGCCTCAAAACCCGAACAAACCATCTCACTAGGTAAAAATTACACTTCTGGAGTTGGTAGAACTGATAGAATCCTCATCCGACATGGGAATCTCTAGATGTTGACTAAAGTCAAATTTTTCATACCATAAGCCTCTAAAATGGAAAAACTTATACCAAACTCTCCCAACCACCTTGGGAAGCATGCAACCTAACCCAATACCACACAAAAGCTACTAGAAGGGGTATAGTAGTAAAAGCACACAAAAACATAGAAATGACTTGAAGGGTCATTACAACATCCACTACTAAAAGAACTTTTGTCCTCAAAAGTAATGAAAATGAAGTACCTGAAAGCTTGAAAATTGAGGATACTAGGTCCACATATCAAGCTTGGCCTCTTAAGTAGCCTTCTCGACTAGACAATACCTCCACTGAACCTTCACTTACGGGATCTCCTAAGACCGCAACCTCCTAACCTACATATCTAGAATAGCCACAGGGTCCTTCTCAAAAGCCAATGACTCATAAGTTCTCTAGAAGTGTAAGTAATAACTCTACCCTGCTACATTAACACACAACCCATTCCAAGACAGAAAACATCATAGTAGACCGTACACCCATGGCCCTTAACAAGAAGAGTAAGAATCGGTGCTGAAGTAAAAAAGGTCTTAAGCTTCAAAAATATCACCTCATACACATCAGACCACTGGAAATTGTCATTCTTCTGAGTCAATCTAGTCAATGGATCCACAATCGAAGAAAATCCCTCCATGAACCGTTTGTGGTAGCCTACTAACCCGATGAAACTGTGAAACTCAATAGGAGAATTGGCTTAGCCCAACCATAGACTACCTCAATCTTCGTGGGATCCACCATAATTCCATCTTTGGACACCAAGTCTACCAAGAATGCTTCAAACTCAAGCAAAAACTCACTCTTAGTGAATTTGGCATATAACCACTGATCTCTCAAGATATGTAGTACAATCCTCAGATGCTGCTCATGTTGGTCTATACTCCCAGAGTAGACTAAGATATCATCTATAAACACTATCATGAATGATTCCTAAAATGGTGCGAACACACGGTTTATCAACTCCATGAATGATGCTGGGGCATTAGTCAACTCAAAAGACATGACTAAGAACTCATAGTGGCCATACCGAGTCCTAAAAGTAGTCCTAGGGATGTCTTCCACCCTAATCCTCAACTGGTGGTAGCCTGATATCAAGTCTATCTTAGAGAACACCGCTACACCCTGAAGTTGATCAAATAAGTCATCAGTATGCGACATAGGATACTTGATCTTAAAGGTCACCTTGTTAAGTCGTCTGTAGTGAATAACTATATCCTAGGTACCATACTTTTGCTTCACGAACAGGGCAGGAGCGCCCCAAGGATATACACTCGGTATAATGAACCCCTTTCCCGAGAGGTCCTGGAGTTGCTCCTTAAGCTCCCTCAACTCAGCTGGTACTATCCGGTATAACGGAATAGAAACTGGTTGTGTGCCTGGCTCAACATCAATACCAAAGTCAATATCACGGTCAGGAGGAAGATCGAGAAGATTGAAAGGAAACACATCAGTAAACTCTCTAACCACATGAACTGACACAAGAGAAGGAGTGTCGACACTATTACAGTAGATATAAGAAAAATAAGATAGACACCCCTTCCCTACCAACCATCGCGCCATCAGAAAAGAGATCACACCTCTTGACATATGACTATTAGTATTAGTCCACACAAGAGGGGGAATACCATGCAGACAGTAACACTCTTGAGAAGAAATCAAAGACCGCGTTATACGAAAACAACCAATCCATGCCTAGAATCAAGTTGAAATCCACCATATCTAACACAATCTGGTCCACCCAAGTATCATACCCAAGATGGTCACCACACAAGATCTATACACTTGCTCCACTATTAAAGAATCACCTACAGGGGTAGTTGCACGCATAGGCACATACATCGACACACAAGATAACTCCAACTGCGTAGCATAATAAGAAGACACATATGAAAATGTAAACCCTGGATCGAATAAAGCATATGCAGGCTGATGATAGACGGAGATCGTAACCTTGATAACCACATCCAAAGACTCCACCTCTGGCTTCTCAAAAAAGCATGCAAATGGTTGTGTCCACCTCGCCCGCCTGACCTTCCTAACAAAAAACCACCTTGAGGACCCTAGGGACCACCCCTACTACCCTGAGCACCACCCCTTGTCGACGGTACCAGAGCCTTGGGGCCTGAACTTAATGACCCTATTGTCTTAAAGGTTGACCCCTGTGACACTCTCTAAAAAAGTGGCCAAACTGGCCCTACTCATAAAATCCCAGTCAAAAGTGACCTACTTAGATGACTTGGCTGGAACTGTAAGGCCACCACAACCCAAATACCCTGAATACAAACCCCGAGAAGTATAAACCAATGGACCACTAGTACCTATAGTAGTGCCATAATCTGTAAGCTAGAGAGCTGCCTGAACTGGCCTAGCAGGCTGAAACTGTTGTGGGTAACCACTGCTCAGGAACCCTCTACCATGGGATTGAGACCCGTTAAATCCACCCTAACGATGAGGTCTCTTGTCACTGCCTTCATAGGCCTCATGATGGATCCCCTCAATGGTGTAGGCACTGTCAACTACGTGAATAAAATAACAACCCGACACCACCATCTGGTCTGTAGCTAACCGAAGTGAAAGTGAGATCCCTCTAACAAATCTGCGCACTCTCTCATGCTCTATCTGCATAAGCATAGTCACATGTCTAGATAACTCATGGAACAAAGTCTCATACTCTGCACCTAACAATGATCCTTGAGTAAATTCGGTGAACTCATCCCACAACCACTCCCTCAAAATGTGAAGTATATACTTCTCCAAGTTAAACTCGGAGAAATGAGCCTAAGTCAACAAAGGTGACCCAACTGGCGTGCACTATAGATAGGACCTCCACCACGGCTTCACTGATTTGTCTAGCTAAAAAGTAGTATAATCAACCCCGTGAGAATCCACTAAACCAAGGTTATGTAACCTCTCCTAACAAATGAATAGAAACTTATGGGCATCCTCACCCACAACACCTGTGAACCTAGAAGACCCAATCTGATGAACCATCCCAATATCATTCACTCCTCAGAAGACATAGTCGGCCTAGCTGACATTGGTGGAGAAAATTTCAGAACTAAATGAACCACTAAACGAGTAGCCGCAACAGAATGATATGCCCTTGGAATCTGAACACTCTATGCCCCTACCTATGATGAAGTCTGAGCCTCGTCTCAAACCTGGAGTCCAGCTGAAGTGCTAGACAAAGTCCCTACCTATGACATACCCTCTATCTTGAGATTTGGTAGGCAATGGCGTGGCCATGAATCATGGTGGAGGCTAGGCTGGCCCCACGTTATCCAGTTGATGTTGAACATGCTCAACCTCTATCTTTCGATTTGGTAGGCGATGGCGGTGCTCGCTCGTGATTTAAAGTTTGTGCTGCAGCCCGTGCTCTACCTCAACCCCTAAGTCGTCCTCGAGCCCTACCCCTATCTAGGCTCCTTCTAGAGGTGCAAAAGGGTCTCACCCACCCATGGATGATCTCATCCTAGCCATCTGATAAAGAGTGAAACAAATGGAGTTTAAATATTGTAACAATCACCAACGCACAATATGAAACAAGAAACAATGAAGTATTTCTAAGAAAGCCCTATAGCTATTGAAGAATTGATATGGATGTCATCGTACCGATCTGTAAGATTCTACTAGGCACTTTCTTATGAACTGCTGAGGTTGGTGAACCTAAATCTCTAATACCACATTGTCATGACCCAAAATTGCGCCATGATGGCACCTAGCCGCATACTATAATATCCGAGTAGACAAGCCTATACCCAAACAAAAGTTGCGGAAGATAACATTTTATATAATAATTACTAAGAATAAGCAAAAACATGAACAAAATATTAAAAATGGATCCTAACATAGATTTGTAAATACGATACAAAATATACAAAAGAGGCTCGAAAGTGACCAAGAAGACAAACTAAAACAAGACCTAACCCTCAAACCTGGTGTCACCAATATAGGAGCTACTAAGTACAAAACGACTATATATACAAGAGAACTGAATAATCAAAATTCAAATTACAAGTCAGTACAAAAGAGGAAAAGAAACAAATATCTAAACACCAAGAACTCACCCCGATCAAAGTCTATAACAGTCAAGGGAGATCCAACGCTCACTCTGAGGGTGACTCGTACAGGGGGCTGCATTAGAAAAAGATGCAGAAATTTAGAATGAGTACCAAAACAAGGTACTCAGTAGGCATCATAGGCCGCCTGAGCTCAGAAAGATCATATATATATATATATATATAAGTAAGTAGCAGATAGTTCTAATTAACGAGAGTCTAATAAGGGTAAAAGTAACCAAAACTACCGAAAAGGAAGGCAACAGTGTTTCTACCACACAATCCAAACAACATCAACAGTCAATCACACAGTGAGATTTAATGCACATGTGGCCAATGCATGTTTAAAGTAAAATTTTTTGAAATTGTTTTGATGGCTGTCCCGTGGATCTCCGAGACAATTGCGAAACCTGCCTCAGCTTATCAACAAATGAAAGAAAAGTAAAACCTCGAATTCAATCTTCGGGCAGCTAGAGCTTATCAACATATGCCTTATAAGGTGAAAATGGTAAATTTTCTCTCAAAACCTAGTTTCCATCAGTAAAATTAGTGAAAATTAGTAATCCCACTCCCTTGGAGCTAAAATGGGTAAGTACCTCAAAAACCTCTTTTCTTTTAAAACAATCAGATGCAATTATGCCATAAACAATATCTCACACCAACAAGTCAAGCCATTCTCACAAATCAATCCATACCACACACACAATCAGGTAAGCCCTCGTTACAGCATAGACGTACTAACTTGGGACTCCAGTCAGTCCAAGCTTACGGCCTCAGGTCCAATAGTTCAATAAATAAAATGATAAACTCAAAATACAACTCAAAGAGAAAACAAAATACCAGAAGAACCAACACATGTAAAATCTAAGTTCCACTCCACCTAAGAGCATTCTAGGGATCTAAAATGACAACCAAGCCAAGAATCAACCTAAACTAAGGCTTATTGACTAAAATACTAAACTAAATAACTCAAAATGGCCAATAATTTACTATGGATCAAGCACAACTATGAACTAGTCATAAAACTATTCTAACTATCAAACTACTCAAATACACACATAATCAACCTAAGCCAAGTCTAAAAGGGAGAAACCATGACCTACCTCAAGGCCAAAACCACACACGAACTACTACTCCAATGTTTTCCTTCCGAAGAGCCTCAGAACATTGCCAAGCTATCAAGAACAGAAAGAGCAATTCAATATGGGACGAACGATACCTATATCATAATTAAAAAAATTTAGACCGGAAATCAGGTCAAAAATTGACCCTCCAACGATATTACAGTATTGTGAAACTAAAACCATCATTATGTTCCACTCAAGGTGAGGATCACATGAGCGAAAGTTCGGCAAAAATAGAATCAAATTTAGACCTCAAATGGTCCAAAAACCATTCTTGGATGAAATGAAATTCAGAGAACTAAGGTTAGAAACATGATTGAATAAATGTAACAAAGCTAGGATCAAGTTAAGGAAGTGAGGAGGAATGAAATTACCTTAGAATCACTGGAAATCGGCAAGAAATGAGTGAATTTGCATAAGAATGAGCTCCTCTACAATGGGTTTCTTTTTAGAAAGAAATGAGGAAGAGAGGGAATTAATCCCCACCGATAACCACCAAAGCGATCAAGTGGCCGCTTGCTTTAGCCATCAACTGGCCACAAAAGTGGCTCAGCTCCCATAGGCGTTTGTCGTAATAGTAGTTGCCATGCTGCAAATGCAGCCTCCGCAAAAGTGGCCAGCCGGTCGAAAAAGTGGTGCCCGCTCCTTGATGCCTCTCGCTAACATGGCTTCTAGCCTGCTTAAGTGGCTACCATATAAGCGGCCAAGGGTCGCAAAATCCATGGCATCTGTGACTGCTGCATCAGCAGTTGGAGCATAATTCTCCAACCTTCTAAGGACCCTCGGAATTCATTCAGGGTCAAAACAACAAAAACCAAAAGTGCTACCCACTCTAAAATAACATTCTGGACTCAACGGAATTGACAAAACAACTAATAGAGGTTGTAAGTCTCATAAAAATGTTGACCGAAATCAACACTTACAAAGAAACATCAAACAAAATGCTAAAAGCCACAAATTCATCTCAATCACCTTGGGAACCGAACCAAAGATTGTTCTACACCAAACTCGGCATTCCAAAGCTAAGCATACTGACGAAATTTTTATCCGAGTGCATTTACCAAGAATATTGACCGAAGTAAAATTTTGGCCAAAACTTCAAAGCTAAACCGCCTAATGACACAAACTCAAAATGATAGCCTCGAAACCCGAACTGACCATCTCACCAGGAAAAAATGACCTTTTCGGAGCTAACAGAACTGAAGGAATCCTCATCTGACAACAGAATCTCCGAATGTTGACTAAAATCAACTCTTTCATACCATAAACTTCTAAAATGGAAAAATTCACACTAAACTATTCCAACCTTCTGGGGAAGCATGCCACCCAACCCACTACCACACAAAAACTACAAAAAAGCTCTGAGAAGGGGTAAAATAGTAAAAGCATGCAAAAATATAGAAATAACCTCAAGGGTCATTACAAATTAGAGGAATATAATTTCTACTAAAAAACAAACAAACATTATCAACATAATTTAATAATTTGAAACAGTTTTCTTAATTTAACAATTTTAGCAAAAAATCTTGCAAAAATCATATTGCAAGTTGATTGCAAAGCACGATGATCATACAATAGATCCTATTAAATCATATAATAGTAAACGATTAACATGACAGGTGAATGGATCTATATTCAACTTTTTCTACATTTTAATAATTCAGGGGATATAATCTCAACCTTAACTGGTACATTATTTCATTGAAAACAAGCAACAATAGAGATTTCTTGAAAAAAATATTTCTTGAATATATAACTACGTGAATTCTTAATTATGTTTGCATCACATTTGAACCGGAATGGTCAATTAGTCATGCCAATTGATATTCATTTTTGTAAACTTAAAGTGTGCTATCGCACGTGATTCCATCACCATGCTCATATTTGTGTACTATGAACAGGAGGATAAGACATGTAGCTTTTTGCATAAATATTAATAACCCTCACAGAATGTAATAATATGAAAATATTAAATCTTTCCATAATTTGTAGCCTCAGTATAAAATGTTTTCTTGCTAATTTCTTTGACATTTAAAAAGTTTCATTTGAGATTTACAACAATCTTAATATTATGAACAATTTCCTTCCTCCGAGTAGTAGCACATTATCTCTTCTGAGTTCTAAATTAACTGTGTACCACTACATATTTTATAAGACCATCTTTGTGGTGAATATCTCCTTTAAAGAGAATTTTATATAATCACGATTATGATAAAAAAAAAATTATAGCCAAGGTTTGTTTCTTTCTTTTACCCTTTGATAATCCGTGATAAAACATACAACAACAATTTTGCAAGATTTACTTCTTGCCTTTTACCATTAGGTCATTCATGATAAAATATAATATTTGTGATGTACTAAAAGTACTTGATCAATGACCACTAATATCAATATTCTTTAATTTCTTTCAAATCTCTGATAAAGGTGGGTTGTGGTAATTTTTTAACAATACATGAAAATGTCCTTGTCTATAATTTTTATCACATATTGACATATTTATTTTTAAGAAGGACTGAGCATTGACGATTCTTATCACAAGTCTCATTCTCTTAAAAGAATGGATTATAATCATATGTATGTGTTTCATATATATATAACACTTCAACATCACCTTGAAAGGTCAAGTGCACCACCACTTTATATTCCTTTATTTTGATGGAGGATTTATAAAACTATCAAATCACGCAGCACGATAACTTCCAACACCTTCCATACCATATTCATGGTAAAAATTACCTTAATCTTTTGAATGACTATTTTAAGAACCCCTAATGATCTTCCTTGATATTATTACAAGAAATGATCACTACTATTATTTTATCTATTTATTTGTACAACCATAATAACTACTGTCATCTTTCATATTTATCATGTACTACCACATTTTCTTCACGGAATGGAGCAAATTCAGTGAGACAGATGTCTTGACTTTTCGTTGAAGAACATTTTTCCTTATTCATCATTATATCATCACTATGTTGTATTAGGACATAAACCTAATGTTTTATCCATACATCGATGAGACTTGAACCCAATATCTTATAATATCATGGTGCTTCAAGACTTTCAATTCGATGTCTTATCTTGTTGGTGTGATAAAACTTGAATCCACCGTCCTATCCTCAAATAATGTCTTTGGCAGTATATCAACTTTGTCAGTTGGTTTCCCTGAATTTTCACCTATTTCACACAGACAGGTTTGTCAGTACACGTATAGAAATAACAATATACATCTTAAAAAATTATGACATGCCTTTGATAAAATAATGGAATCCGAAACTTACTTGTTTGTACAATTAGAATTTAGTAGCGGACTTTCGTGTTGATAATGTGTTATAAGTCAAAAACAGGAATAGTGTAAAAATGAAGACAAAAAGAACAATATATGACAAGAGGAGCAATATAGAACAAGAGAACAATATAAATTAGAAGACGTATAGAGACGAAAGAGAGAAACCTCCTTTCCTAAAAACCTGACTAGATATAAGCATAATGGGAGCAGAGTTACCGGTCTGAGATTCTCAAGGCTTCCTATTATGACATCAAAGAAATTTTTAGCACACAATTGGGATACCTTCAAATGATATCAGTCACGCGAAAGTTCCAATAAATATTGAACCTCTTGAACATGCTGAAAGGTTCCAATATAACAAGAAATCTACATCAAATAAAATATAAAAGAGCAACTGCATTCAAAATCTGAGATGCCTACCCATGCATCCATAACAATTCAGACAACACCTGAGTAAGAACTCCCATAATAGGGAGAAACTATAAAATCAATAGTAACATTAGTAAATTGGGTTTTTATTTTTTATTTTTTTTAAAAAAAAGGATGAAGCACCTTGTCCAAACAATGCGCCTACTGCACAAATTTTCAGAATGCATCACTTCCACAAACCATAACAAGAGAATATATGATCCCAAAAAGAAACTCAAGTTAATGAGATCAAGCTGTGTCAAATTGTATATCTTCACCAATCAGATCTCTAACTATCAAGAAGAACAGGGAAATGATCTCCGGAGTCGGTAATGAGCCTGCATGTACAGGTGGTTGATTTATCGGCAAGCTCTATGCACAATGCAGCAATATAAGAACCATAAATAAAAAAAGCTAAGAAACTTAAGTTAAAAAATAGGAAGAAAAAGAAAAGAAAAGAAACATTTGATGAAAGTCATTTGAAAAATCTGGATAAGTGATAAATGCTTTAAATGCTGAAAGTCAATTGAAATTCTTGTACACAAAACACAATCCTAAACAACACAAGATTCTTGATTGCACCAAGCTTGTTTCTCTCTTGGCTTCAATGGTATTTGCTTCTGCCTTGTCCTTCTTCTTTCTTGAAAGTGTTACTACAGGTTGTTTGACAACATTTATGGAATCTATGGAAGTCTCTTCGCCCTTTGTCACATTGTTGCTGACAACCACATAGGACTTCTCCGTCTCTTTGCCTGCACCACATGTCCTTTCTAAGTTTGATGTATTTGCAACTTCTCCCGGAGCCTCTATTTCAGCATCTGACATGACTCTAAGAAGTTTTAAGGGTAGGGCTGCAGGATCAGTGGGGGCATTTGGTGCATTTGGTGCTTCTTGAAGTCTTCACTGGTCTTGAGAAAGAGGTGGATGGAAAATTCAAGGGAGGATTAAACTATGAAATTTATACACTACCAATGCACAATACTAAAACCATAGTATTGATAGAAAACCTCAAATATAGTATCTTAATCTTGCTATTCTTTTACTTTTCTTTCTCTGTTTAATTCTATGTTATGTTTTTTGTTTTGGTTATTTGGCTGTATTTATCACACTATGTTACTATTGCCGTTGAAATTAGTGAGTTTTCTTTAAAAAATATCAGTAGTTTTGTTGAGAACATTATACTATTAACATTTATATATCAAGGTACAGTTTGAAAATTAATGAGACAATAAGTCAAGATTTTATTTAGTTTTACAGTTTTATATGAGGTAACATTACTAAGTATGTATACCAATTTATGGATCTCAAATTTCTGCATTGACCTTATTCTTTTACAATGCTCCTTGGCAACTAACTAATTTGAGGGGAAGTAGTTTGTTAGTTGCTATTTTTTAGGAGTCAAATAATTTGTTTCCTAGTCTTTAGGCTACATGATTAGTAGAGTCTGTTTAGATCAGAAAAATTAGGAGTAATAGATGGGTTCTATTAATAATAGTTTTTGTCTATTTAAGGTCTCTTTTGTCTTGAATTTTCTTATCAGAATTATTACACTCATGTTTTGATTTGTGACTTGCTTCTATTGGTGCCCATACACATATTGCCACACATTTTTGAGTTTCTTGGCTTCATAAGAATGAAATATATCCCTGCTTCTTCACTACAACAAAAACACCTATTAGCGGCAATAAATACACACATTAACAAAGAGTGCTAAAGTCTTTACCGACATTAGTTAATTATCATTGGATCCAATGTCGCTAAACGCTTTAGGGACATTTACAAAGAGTGTTAATTGCCGCTAAAAGTACACATGCCCCTGCTTCTTCCACTATTTCTCACTTCATCATTGATCACATTCCTAAAGACAAATGAAAAAAATAATCAGAGCTGGTGGAACCAATCCTCTCCTGAATACATGCGGTGTCAACTTTTCCATGCCTAGTTGCCTACCTGAATACATGCAGAAGTTAAAATCTTATGTTTTTCCCCTTTTTTACTTCCTTATCTTCATATGGAATTCAGCCTAATACACAAGAGGAAATTAAAATGTTAAAAAGTAGATGTTTGATGTTGGAGTCCACAAATCCTTGTCGTACACATGATAGTGAAAATGTGATTGGGTCAGACAATATAGTGTGTGATGAGTCAATCATCCTAGTAGTAGCTGGAGGATATGATGGTAATAAGTGGCTATCGGCCTTGGACTTGCAGTCACCTTTGAATGATGCTTTAAAGTCACTTAAGCCAAGAGTTCATTTCGATCATATTTCGCAATTTCAAATCTGAGTAGAGAACTTTATGTGTTTGGTGGAAAATTTGGAAGAGTATGGTACAACACAGGATGTCACTCTATTCTTGTACATCCAGGTTTGAAGAAGAGAAACAGTAACTTATCTGGAGCTACTTTGAAGGAAAAGATCTTTGCAATAGGCGGTGGAAATGGGATTGAATGCTTTTCAGAAGTTGAAATGTATGATCCTCTAGTAGGTCAATGGATTCCTTCACAATCCATTCATTACCACATTCTTCTCTAGAGAAGACACAATAATTAATCACTCGCATTAGCATGTAAAAGAGAGAGATACTACTATCGATATTTTGCCCCTTGAAAATGTGCGTCAGCTATTGCATGGGACCACTCCTGGATAAGAAATCACAAAGATCATTACTAGTTTATTTGATCCTAATTAATCCTCCTGATCAATCCTGCTGATTAATTATTATTATAAATAAAACAGACATAATAAAAGATGAACCGGTTCATAATAAACACGATTCAGTACTACTCCTTATCCTCATCTGGTGGGAGAAGATTCAAATCAGGCAACAGATACGCCGGTTCCACAGGAGCATCAGCAGCAGGGGACTCAGCATTGAGATCAGGTTGATTGTTTGAGCTTTCATCAGGTGTTAGTGGTTCTACTGATGGGGAACGCGGTGACCAGTCAGAATCAACGTCCCAATCAGAACACGGTGACTATCATTCTTGAAGAATTTAAACAAACATTGTGATTTCTCCAACAACACAATGGTCTTTGTTACACTCAATATCACACCAATAGGCTCACTAGGGTCATCAATGTTTTTCCTCATCATCAACTTTGCATCTCTCTGTGGAGTAAGAGTTCTGTAATTGTTCCTTATTGTTTCATCATAAGCTGAGGGCTCTACGGAAAGGAAACCGTAACTATCCGCTTCACCATAAAACTTCTTCTCATGAACAACATTTTATACCAATGTTGTCATGTTTCTAGAAAACACAATAATTAATCACTCACACTAGCACGGAAAAGAGAGAAACACTACTATCAAGATTTTGACCCTTGAAAATGTGCATCAGCTATTGCATGGGACCACTACTGGATAAGAAATCACAAAGATCATTGCTAATTTATTTGATCCTAATTAATCCTACTAATTAATTATTATTATAAATAAAACAGACATAATAAAAGATGAACCGGTTCATAATAAACACGATTCAGTACTACTCCTCATCCTCTGGTGGGGGAAGATTCAAATTCGGCAACAGATACACCGGTTCCACAGGAGCATCAGCAGGGGACTCAGCATTGAGATCGGGTTGATCATCGGTGCTTTCATCAGGTGTTAGTGGTTCTACTGATGGTGAATGCGGTGACCATCATTCTTGAAGAATTCAAACAAACATTGTGATTTCTCCAACAACAAGATGGTCTTTGTGGCACTCAATATCACACCATTAGGCTCACTAGGGTCATCAATGTTTTTCCTCATCATCAACATTGTGTCTCTCTGTGGTGTCGAAGATCTATAGTATTTTCGTATTATTTCATCATCAGCTGAGGGCTCTATGGAAAGGAAACCGTAAATATCCACTTCACCATAAAACTTCTTCTCATGAACAACCTTTTATACTAATGTTGTCATGTTTCTAGAAAACACAATTATTAATCACTCACATTAACACAGAAAAGAGAGAGATACTACTATCAAGATTTTGACCATTGAAAATGTGGACCATTTGTTGCATGGAACCAGTACTGGACATGAAATCCCATTGGCTCCTCATTTGTTCATTCTTGAAGAACTCAAATAAACGTTGGGGTTTCTCCGATAACCAGATGGTCTTTGTGGCACTCAACATCACCCCAATAGGCTCACTAGGGACATCAATGTTTTTCCTCATCATCAACTTTGCTTCTCTCTGTAGAGTCAGAGTTCTGTAGTATTTCCTTACCAAATAACTTATCCGCGCTTCTCACGGTAATCCATGATCTCATTAAGTTTATGAATCATCATTTTCTAATATCTGAATATTAAACATTTGGTATTTGTCACATATATTAAGCACTTGAAAGATTGTAAAATTCTTACTCTTGAATGAATTTTATCTCTTCATATTTTTAATTTTAATATTTGTTCTTTGATATAATTGTCGCTCACGACCTGAGCCTACTCCCTGGACGTGGCCGGCACTCGAGAACCATTGTTGGTTCCCAAGCGAACCGTCATCCGGCTGACTACAAGCGGAAGACTAACTCAAGCATACACAAGAGTCAAAACTAAAAAAAAGTTTAATACAACTTACTGTATCTCAAAACTATCTGAAAATACTGAGTATGAAACATAAAGTTTTAGGTAAAACATATGTAACTGAAAGACTCTCCAAAGCTGTCTATCTTTGAAGACTCTACTATACAAAGGTGAGTGTCGGGACAAGATCCACAACTACTCAAAATGCTACTAATACTAAAGACTCATAAAACTGGAGTCCTCCGAAAGCAAGGAGACCTCACTTGAAAGCTGACGAGTGGATGAAGTGATCTCAACGAACTCCTGTTGAGGATCCTAAGTACCTGTATCTACATCGTAAAAAATGCAGGTCGAATGACATCAGTACTTTGAATGTACGAGTATGTAATATAGCTGAGTAGGTAGATAACTTAAATGAAGGGACTGAAATCAAATAAAAACATGGGTAACTCAACTCAATGAAAAGAGATAAAGGACAAAACCATTAAAGCTTTACCAATACACTTGCTCAACTCTGATCTTATAAAACTCATAAGGATATAGAAAACACTTTAACTTTACCTTGGGCTCAAAACTGAATGTAAAGAATTAAATGAATAAAGTCAATTTAAAACTTCCCAAGTGCTAACTCATCTCTGAAACTCAACTTCTCAAGTAATATGAAAGAAAAATAATATACTTTACTCTAGGGTGTTTCTCTAACTGACAACCATCACTATGAGCTATGTCATGATACAGCGTAACATCCATGCTGCCAGAACGGTTCTATACTTGCCAGGTATAGGACTCTTAAACTCACTAAGTACTATATGTAAGGAAATCATCTAAAAAGTATGAATCCTTTACCTATGTTGGCTTCATGGTTTATGGAGGCTGTGAGTTGTTTGAACTCTCCCCCATATCGGAGCTCAATACTACTCCCAAAATCTTTTTACTTTGCTCATATCAATGATTAAAATATTATCTTTTCTGGCTTTGAGGTAATTGCTCAAACTAATCCTTATAAAGAGGCAACTGTTTTTCTGGAGTATCTCAGTACTCAATAACTTACTCATCTAGAAAACAAAGTTTCTCTTTTCAATTTCTTTAAAAAGTGAACTCTTTGGGAATTACGTAGTTCCCTATACTCTTTCTCAAAAACTTGTCTTTAAGACTTTTACTCAAGACTTCTGTAAAATTCTTACTCAAAGCTTCTTTTAAAACTGTTGTTCAAAAATCATCTTTTCTTCCTCAAAAAAATCAGTTAAGGACAAAATGTTCACTCTAAAAGATTCTCAGCCTTTACAATTCAAAACAGTGTCCATGCTGATATTTAGACATGAACAAATCAATTCAAGGATCTCAATAAAAATATGAAAAACTCAATACTCAGATTTCATTAACTCAGAACTCATAGATACTACTCATCTCAAGGATACTCAAATCATAGGGTTCATGATGAATTATAGGCATGAACAATTCAACTTAAGGATACACAACAATGCATATACAACAATTCAAGAAAATTGAAATAGAACTCAAGAATGAACTCATCTCAAGAATACTCAAAATCATGAAATAAACCCTAGATTACTTTTCTCTAAGGTTCTGATATACATAAGGCATGTGGACGAACTGGTCCAACACTATGATAGCCTTACATACCTGGAACGATGATTATCTAAGCGGAACTCGAAGGTCTCAATGAAAGTGTAACGCCCCGAGCCTACACCCTGGACGTGGCCGGCACTTGAGAACCATTACTGATCCCCAAGCGAACCCTTGGCCTGGCTCACCACTCAACGAAGACTTAACTCGAGCCTAAAAGGCTCCTATCATAGCATGAATAAACTCCTAAACTCAAATGAAAGATCAAAATAGTTAAATGCTGAAAATATTCAAACTTCAAATACTGAAACCATCAG
Organism: Solanum appendiculatum; assembly: GCA_018342035.1. Classification (NCBI taxonomy): domain Eukaryota; kingdom Viridiplantae; phylum Streptophyta; class Magnoliopsida; order Solanales; family Solanaceae; genus Solanum; species Solanum appendiculatum. The sequence continues at coordinate 942,365 of JAGDQO010000563.1, read as the reverse complement.
AAAGACTCAAACATGGGAAGGTACGAACAAGTACGGGGGAACCCATCAACTCTAGACCTATCTATGAAGCCTCTAAATAACTCAGATGGGTGTCGGGACAGACCCACAACACCTCAACCAAACTAAAACAACTGGAAAAAAGGACGGATCCTCCAAAAGTACTACGAGGAGCACCACAACTGCTATCTGAAGTGCAAATGGTATCAACGAAGCACCTATTGATGACCCTGAACACCTGTATCTGTAGCATGAAAAGATGCAGGTCGAATGACATCAGTACATTAAATGCACAAGTAAGTAAAACAGCTGAGTAAAGCAATAACAGAAAAGTAGGGCTCAAGGAATACTCACCTCAACTCAACTCAATGCAAAAATAAACTCTGAAGTAACTCAAGTAAAGCTTTAAAGTACAGATGTTATCTCAAGAATATAAGTAATTATCACAAATTAAGTTTTTACTCTTATTTGGGAGATTTTCTAACCGACAACCATCACTCTGAGCTAAATGATAATACAGCGTCTCGCCCACGCTGCCAGAACTATCATATACCTTGCCGGAGTACAGGACATCCTTAACTAAGTGGATCTACTAAGCTCTACCCGAAGGCATAAGGAAATCATCGAAAAAGTATGAATCATTTACCCATGCTGGCATACATGGTTTATGAGAAATTCGAGTTGTATGAACCCATCCCCATATCGGTGCTCAATACTACTCCCAATGATTAAATATACTCATGCTCAAGTAGAAATACTCTTTCTCTATTTTGGAGGTAATTACTCAAAATTATACTCTTGAAGAGGCAATGTCTCAATTATCTCTCAAAACTCCTTTAACTGTTTATAGAAATCAAAGTTCTCTTTCTCACTGTAAAAATGATAAATTTGAAATATCAATAGTTCTCTAAAACATTACTCAAAATGTCTCTTTAAACTCTCCTCAAAACTCCTCTCTATTTTCTCAGAAAAGTAAATTTTAAAATAATTATCCGATTCAAGAGGTTCTCAATAATTACTCAATGAGTACTCAAATTATAGGGTTCATGCAGAAAATTAGTCATGAACAATCAACTCAATAAATAGGGTTCATACCGAAATGTAGACATGAACAATAGCACAATAATACTAAATGATATAGATACAATAACTCAAGAATTGAATTAGAATTCAACAATAGGCTTAACTTGAAATTTCTCAAAAACAAGGAATAAAACCTTAGATTTCTCTTTTTTGAAATTCTAATATATGTAGGGCGTGTGGACGCACTAGTCCAACACTATGAAAGCCTTACATACCTGGGAAGAACGAAGTTCTTGGCGAAACTTGAAGAATGTTTGAAAACCCTAGCTATTCTCCTCTAGGAGCTCTGCTCTGAATCTTCTAAGAGTTAAATAGCGTGAACAAATAATTTTACACTGTTTAGACCCTTAATTAGGAGTAAAAACGTCTTGGGTTAGGCTTAGAAGGAGTGGAAAAAAACTGAACTACCCCTCTTTAAAAGCTGATAAAAACTGTCCACAGGACCATCTACGGGTCGTGGTTTGATCTACGGACCTTAGATCCCATCCGTGGAATTGATATTAAATTTTTCAGCTCAAAATTTCATCCTACGGGTCCAATCTACGACCCGTCGAAGTTTCTACGGACCGTAGATCCAATCCGTATATTGAATATAAAATTTCAGGCTCAAAAGTCCATTTACGGGTCCAATCTACGGCCTGTAGAAGGTCGTATGGCCCGTAGAAGGTCGTACGGCCCGTAGAAGGTCGTACGGCCCGTAGAATGGATCCGTAGAAAAGGGAATCCAAAATTGAGTCTCTGAACTCTTTTTGACGGTTTGACCGTACGGGTCGTCGATTGATTGACGGCCCATAGATAGGAGCCATCGTTTACAGACTCAGAAAATTCTGATATGACAATCTCTGGTAAAATGGCCATAACTTTTTACTTCAAGCTCGAAAAGGGCACACTTGGTGGCGTTCGAAGGAGGATTCAAAGACCTTTAATTTGATAGGTCATGGGCCACCTAATTCATTATGTACTGGAAGATATGATTGTTTGAATTTGGCCTAAGTAAAATCTTATGTCAAGACTTAGTCGAAAATGAAGATTTCAACTCAACTTTGTGCTAGGGGGTCCTTGCGATCTTAAGTCATATTCAAATCCATTCTAACACAATGACCTTTGCCAATATGAGCATTTTACAAATCCCCCGATACGATTTCTATATGCAAACAAAGAATGGTCCGGGCCTTAGCTTAGGAATTTTCGGAGTGTTACAATATATCCCCCTTGGAATCATCCATCCTCGAATAATGGATGAAATGAGAATGAATAGGGTAGGAAAATATTTAACAACCCAAACTTGAAATACACATAAACTCATGAACTCGTAATAGTAAAGGAGGGACTGAATTGAATGAGTACTTTAGGAAGAGTTAATACCTTGGATTGGAGCTAAATCGGGGGTAATGAGATGAGGATATCTCTTCTTCATATCTTCCTCAGCCTCCCATGTAGCCTCCTCAACAAATTGATTTCTCCACAAGACTTTGCTGATGCAACCTCTTTGGTTCTTAACTTGCGTACCTGACGATCAAGAATCTGAACGGGAATCTCCTCATAAGATAGGTTGTTCTTGATACCAATATTATCGGTAGGCACAATACGTGAAGGATCACCCAAGCACTTCCTTAGCATAGAGATATGAAATACTGGATGGACTGCTGCTAACTTTGACGGTAGCTCCAACTCATAAGCTACATTGCCAATTCTCTTGGATATTCTGTAAGGACCAATGTATCGCGGACTGAGTTTTCCCTTCTTACCAAATCTCATAACACCCTTCATAGGTGAAACCTTCAAATAGACCCAATCATTAACCTCAAACTCCAAGTCTCTCTTTCTCACATCTATCTAGGATTTTTGACGACTTTGCGCTGTTTTCAACCTTTCCTGAATAGTCTTCACCTTCTCCATGGCTTGATGAACCAAATCTGGTCCTATCAACTCAGCTTCACCAACCTCAAACCAACCATAGAGCCTCATATGGAGCCATCTGAATGCTGGAATGGAAACTATTATTGTAGGCGAACTCGATAAGAGGCAAATGGTCTTCCCAATTACCTTTGAAATTGAGAATACAAGCTCTCAACATGTACTCTAAGGTCTGAATGGTACGTTCTGGTGGACCATCCGTCTGAGGATGAAAAGCAGTACTAAGGTTCACCTTTGTGCCCAGACCTTTTTGAAATGACTTCCAAAAGTGCGCAGTAAATTGAGCACCCCTGTCTGAGATAATGGATAGTGGAACTCCATGCAGTCGAACTATCTCGCGAATGTATAGGTTTGCATACTCCTCTGTTGTATTTGTAGTCTTCACCGGTAAGAAGTGGGCTGATTTGGTCATCCGATCCATAATCACCCAAATGGAATCATGCTGCCTGCGAGATCGTGGTAAACCTGTGATGAAGTCCATATTGATCATCTCCCACTTCCATTCCGAAAGGGGTATATTCTGGGCTACACCGCATGGTCTCTGATGCTCTGCCTTGACTTGCTGACAATTCGGGCACTTAGCAACAAATTCAGCGATGCACTTCTTCATGCTACTCCACCAATAAACTTCTCTCAAGTCATGGTACATTTTTGTGGAACCCGGATGAATTGAATATCTGGAACTGTGAGCTTCTTCCATGATCCTCTTTTGGAGGTCATCTATATTCGGAACACACAATCTTCCTTGGTATCTCAACACTTCATCTCCCCCTTGTGCAAAAGCCATCACTTTCTGCTTATGCACATTTGCCTTCAACTCAAGCAAAATGGGGTCTTAGTCTTGCTTCTCTTTAACCAATGCCACTAATGAGGACTCATCTCTGTTCATCACAACAACTCCGCCTTCACTGGAATCCAACAAGCGAACACCCAACCGTGCCAGCCTGTGGACTTCCTTAGACTCCCCATGGACAACCTGCTCAAAGCATCAGCAACCACATTAGTCTTACCTGGGTGATAGAGGATGCTCATGTCGTAATCCTTAAGCAACTCCAACCACCTCCTTTGTGTTTGATTGAGCTCTTTCTGACTGAACACATACTCAAGACTCTTGTGGTCCGTGAACATATCTACATGAACACCATAGAGATAGTGACGCCATATTTTGAGAGCATAGACTACTGCTGCCAACTCGAGATCATGAATTGGGTAGTTTCTCTCATGAATCTTAAGCTGTCTGGAGGCATATCCTATCACCTTACCCTTCTGCATCAATACACAACCAAGCCCAACTCGGGATGCATCACAATAGATGACAAAACCCTCTATACCTCTGGAGGGTCAACACTGGAGCTGTAGTCAACTGAGTTTTCAACTCGTGAAAGCTTTTCTCACAAGCTGCGGACCATTGGAACTTAGTTATTTTCTGGGTTAGCTTAGTCAATGGATATGAAATAGATGAAAACCCCTCGATGAACCTTCTATAATAACCAGTCAACCCCAAGAAACTCCTTATGTCAATTGGAGATGTGGGCCTTGGCCAATTCTGCATTGCCTCGATCTTCTGAGTGTCAACTCGAATTCCTTCACCAGAAACAATGTGGCCTAGGAAAGCCACGGATTTGAGCCAAAACTCACACTTTGAGAACTTCACATACAACTCTCAATCCTTGAGGGTTTGAAGGACTATTCTGAGAGGACTAGCATGGTCCTCCTCATTCCTCGAGTAGATCAGTATGTCATCAATAAACACGATAACAAACATGTCCAGATATGCCTTGAATACTCTGTTCATCAGATCCATGAAGGATGCAGGAGCGGTAGTCAAACCAAAGGACATAACAAGAAATTCATAATGACCGCAATGGGTCCTGAAAGCTATTTATGGGATGTCACTTTCTCTCACTCTCAATTGTTGATAGCCAGATCTGATGTCTATCTTAGAGAAACAAGTGGCACCCTGAAGTTGGTCGAAAATATCATCAATTCTCGGAAGAGGATACTTATTCTTTATTGCGTCCTTGTTCAACTGACGGTAATCTATGCACATCCTAAGGGAACATCCTTCTTCCTCATGAACAAGACCGGAGCGCCCCAAGGTGAGACACTTGGTCGGATGAAACCCTTATCAAGGAGATCTCTTCACTGCTCTTTCAACTCTTTTAACTCCGCTAGGGCCATTCTGTACGGCGGAATGGATATGGGTTGAGTATCTGGAAGAATATCTATTCCGAAGTCTATCTCTCTCTCTCAAGAGGGACTCCGAGAAGACCATCTGGAAAGACCTATGGAAACTCACTCACAACTGGAACTGACTGGATAGGCGGTGCCTCAACACTAGAGTCATTAATTCGGACTAAGTGGTAAATGCACCCCTTGGAAACTAACTTTTTGGCCTTAAGGTATGAGATGAAACGACCCTTAGGCACTGTTGAACTACTCCTCCACTCTAGAACCGGCTCATTAGGAAATTGAAACTTGACTACTCGAGTTCTACAATCAACTGAGGCATAACAAGCATGAAGCTAGTCCATACCTAGAATAACATCAAAGTCCACCATATCTAAATCAACCAAGTCAGCCATGGTGTCCTTGTGATAGACGGAGACAGTACAATCACGATAGACTCTTTCTGCTAGAATAGACTCACCAATAGGTGTAGAAACATTGAAAGACTCAAGAAGTTGTTCGAGGGAAATGCCGAACGTCATTGCTACAAAAGGAGTCACAAAAGACAGACTCGCACCTGGATCAATCAAGGCATATACATCAAATGTAAAAACTCAAAGCATACCAGTAACAACATCTAGCGAGTTCTCCTGATCATGTCGAGTACCTATAGCATACAGGCGATTTGTACCTCCACCTGTCCCTGAAGTAGCTCCCCTCTGGTTGCTCCTATCTGCTGGAGCTACTGAAGAAGACTGGGCTCTATTACCCCCATTACCTTGCTTGTTCTGTGGACACTCTCTCATAAAGTGACCCTGCTGACTGCACTTGAAGCAGCCACTCGAGCCATTACGACACTCTCCCGGGTGGTCTCTACCGCATCTAGTACATGTGGGGATCCAATTTGTCCTTGGTGCCACGCTACCCTGAGACTGAGTAGGTAAGCTCTAGAATTCTGGGAGTTCTGGTTCTTGAATTCACCTCTGTTCCTCGGTGTAGGTGCACTAGCTGATGATGGTGCTGGTCCTGATGACCTCTGCTAGAAAGAGGATCGATTCCCATTTCTGGTCTTCTGGTGGCCGGACTCATGGCTGGTTGTCTTAGCCCTCTTGCTACGGAACTCTTCCCTGTCCTTCAACTTATCTTCCTCAACTTGTTGCACATGGATCATGAGCCTAGCTATGTCCATGTCCCCTATCAGCATAGCCGCCTTACCTTCCTTACTTGGCAAGCGGGATAGCCCAGACACAAACAGGCTCATCCTGCTCCTCGTATCAGCTACCATCGCTAGAGCATAGCGGGATAGCTGAGTGAACTTGATGTTGTACTCCTGCACGCTCATAGATCCCTGCTTCAAATTAAGGAATTCTCTTACCTTTTCCTCCCATAGTTCGCGGGGGAAGAAACGCCCCAAGAAGGCCTCTTCAAACACTGCCCAACTCAAAGGTGGTGCCCCCTCTGCCCTGTTCTTCTTCCATTGGTCATACCATACCCTAGCAACACCCTTAAGCTGGTAAGAAGCTATCTCCACACGCTCTGCATCAGTAATACGCATAACCTCAAACACCCTCTGTAATTCCTCCACAAAGTTCTTCGGATCCTCTGTGATATTCGACCCTATGAACTCTGGCGGATTCATCCTCAAGAGTTCTCAAACTCTGGATATATCAGCCACATCCTGACGACCCACTCTCTGTTGTCTAGTCTGATTTGCCATAACCTGAGTCAGCATCTGAATAGCATTTCTGAACTCAGTATTGGTGACATCTCCTTGCGGGGGTTGAACTTCTGGTGCATTGGGAACTTTTTGACCTAGAGGGTTCACGTTCCTCCTAGAAGGGCGTCCTCGAGTAGCTCTTTATGGAGGCACGATTTGAAAAGATACGCGTAAGAACGAGTTAGAAGGAAGACATTTATAGAGATGAACTCTATAGCATGAAGTAGAATAAGAAGAAAGTGAGAGGTTCCTAAATGTCGCAGCCTCCTAGTTATAGATGTAGTGCGCTTCACACCGATAACTAGGACTCTACTGACACGGCTTCATAGACTCCCTAGGATTCTTGAACTCTATGCTCTGATACCAAGTTTGTCAAACCCTGAGCCTACACCCTGGATGTGACCGACACTTGAGAACTATTACTAATCCCCAAGCGAACCCTTGGCCTGGCTCACCACTCAGCAGAAGACTTAACTTGAGCCTAAAAGGCTCCTATCATAGCATGAATAAACTCCTTAACTCAAATGAAAGATTAAAATAGTTAAATGCTGAAAATACTCAAACTTCAAATGCTGAAACCATCAGAAATACTCAAACATAGGAAGGTACGAACAAGTACGGGGATCCCATCAACTCTAGACCTGTCTATGAAGCCTCTAAATAACTCAGATGGGTGTCGGGACAGACCCCATAACACCTCAACAAAACTAAAACAACTGAATAAAAAGAAGGATCCTCCGAAAGTACTAGGAGGCTCACCACAACTGCTATCTGGAGTGCAAACGGTATCAACGAAGCGCCTGTTGATGACCTTGAACACCTGTATCTATATCGTGAAAAAATGCAGGTCGAATGACATCAGTACATTGAATGCACAGGTAAGTAAAATAGCTGAGTAAAGCAATAACAGAAAAGATAGGGCTCAAGGAATACTCACCTCAACTCAACTCAATGCAAAAATAAACTCTGAAGTAACTCAAGTAAAGCTTTAAAGTATAGATGTTATCTCAAGAATATAAGTAATTATCACAACTTAAGTTTTTACTCTTATTTGGGAGATTTTCTAACTGACAACCATCACTCTAAGCTAAATGATAATACAGCGTCTCGCCCATGCTGCCAGAACTGTCATATACCTTGCCGGAGTACAGGACATCCTTAACTATGTGGATCCACTAAGCTCTACCCGAAGGCATAAGGAAATCATCTAAAAAGTATGAATTCTTTACCCATGCAAGCATACATGGTTTATGAGAAATTCGAGTTGTCTGAACTCATCCCCATATCGGTGCTCAATACTACTCCCAATGATTATATATACTCATGCTCAAGTAGAAATACTCTTTCTCTATTTTGGAGGTAATTACTCAAAAAAATACTCTTGAAGAGACAATGTCTCAATTATCTGTCAAAACTCCTTCAACTCTTTATAGAAATCAAAGTTCTCTTTCTCACTGTAAAAATGATAAATTTGAAATATCAATAGTTCTCTAAAACATTACTCAAAATGTCTCTTTAAACTCTCCTCAAAACTCCTCTCTATTTTCTCAGAAAAGTAAATTTTAAAATAATTATCCGATTCAAGAGGTTCTCAATAATTACTCAATGAGTACTCAAATTATAGGGTTCATGTAGAAAATTAGTCATGAACAATCAACTCAATAAATAGGGTTCATACCAAAATGTAGACATGAACAATAGCACAATAATACTAAATGATATAGATACAATAACTCAAGAATTGAATTAGAATTCAACAATAGGCTTAACTTGAAATTTCTCAAAAACAAGGAATAAAACCTTAGATTTCTCTTTTCTGAAATTCTAATATATGTAGGGTGTGTGGACGCACTAGTCCAACATTATGAAAGCCTTACATACCTGGGAAGAACGAAGTTCTTGGCGAAACTTGAAGAATGTTTGAAAACCCTAGCTATTCTCCTCTAGGAGCTCTGCTCTGAATCTTCTAAGAGTTAAAGAACGTGAACGAATAATCTAATACTGTTTAGACCCTTAATTAGGTGTAAAAATGTCGTGGGTTAGGCTTAGAAGGGGTGTAAAAAGACTGAACTACCCCTCTTTAAAAGCTGATAAAAACTGTCCACGGGACCATCTACGGGTCGTGGTTTGATCTACGGACCATAGATCCCATCCATGGAATTGATATTAAATTTTTCAGATCAAAATTTCATCCTACGGGTCCAATCTACGACCCGTCGAAGTTTCTACGGACCGTAGATCCAATCCGTAGATTGAATATTAAATTTCAGGCTCAAAACTCCATTTACGGGTCCAATCTATGGCCCGTAGAAGGTCATTGGCCCGTAGAATGGATCCGTAGAAAAGGGAATCCAAAATTGAGTCTCTGAACTCTTTTTGACAGTTTGACCGTACGGGTCGTCGATTGATTGACGGCCCGTAGATAGGAGCCGTCGTTTACAGACTCAGAAAATTCTGATATGACAATCTCTTGTAAAATGGCCATAACTTTTTACTTTGAGCTCGAAAAAGGCACACTTGGTGGCGTTGGAAGGAGGACTCAAAGACCTTTAATTTGATAGGTCATGGGCCACCTAATTCATTATGTGCTGGAAGATATGATTGTTTGAATTTGGCCTAAGTAGAATCTTATGTCAAGACTTAGTCGAAAATGAAGTTTTCAACTCAACTTTGTGCTAGGGGGTCCTTGCGACCTTAAGTCATATTCAAATCCATTCTAACACAAAAGAAATGACCTTTGCCAATATGAGCAATTTACAAATCCCCCGATACGATTTCTACATGCAAACAAAGAATGGTCCGGTCCTTAGCTTAGGAATTTTCGGAGTGTTACAAAAAGCTCTTGAAACCCTAGCTTTTCTCCAATTCAAGCTTGCTCTCAATAATTCTAAGTGTTAATGAGAGAAAAATCATGTTTGGTACTGATAAGGGACTAATTTTAGTCCCAAAATGTCTGAGTTTTAATTATAAAACCATGGGAAAAGATGAAAACACTCCTCTTTAAAACTGCTGAACTGACCTACGGGGCCACCTACGGCTCGTGGTTCGACCTACGGACTGTAGGTACCATCCGTAGGTCTTGGGTCCTCAAAAATTGAATTTTTGAGCCTTTTTGATGACTTGACAGAACCATCAACAAGACCTTCCTACGGCTCATCGTTCAAATGACGAACCGTAGGTTGGGTTCGTCAGTCACAGACTCAGAAACTCTGAAATGAAAGTTTCTGGTAAAATGGTCATAACCTTTTACTCTGAGCTCGAAAAAAAAGCAAACTTGGTGTCGTTGGAAAGAGGACTCAAAGAAATTTAATTTGATAGGTGATAGGCCACCTAACTCATTATGTTCTGGGAGATATGATCGTTTGAAGTTGACCCTTACATGAACAAATGCGAAAACTTAACCGATAGAAAGGCTTTGAACACATATTAGTGCTAGAGGTCTCTTATGACCCTAAACAACTTCCAATACACCTCCCACTCATAGTAATGAACCTTAACACATAATCACAAGTACGATACCACCCGGTTCAAGCATAGATACTTACAACGAAAGATTCGGATTCTAAAAGGGAAAGTTGTGGGGTGTTACATTGTCTTCTCAATATTGAATGATTTTTCATAGGCTAGTCAATTATTTGTTACACCCTGGAAAATTTCTAAGTTGAGACTGAACCATTCTTGAATTGCGTATAAGGTCGTACCGTGTGATTTTTAATTGTTCTTAGATTCTAAGGTCAATTCATTAGTGTGGGAATGATTTTGGATATGAATTAAGGCCACTGGAATCCCCTAGCACAAATTTGAGTTGGAAGCTTCCTTAGCGAGTAAGTTTTGACCTAAGAATTCTACTTAAGTAAACTTCAAACGATCATATCTCTCAGCACATAAAGAATTAGGTGGCCCATCAACTATCAAATCGAACGTATTTGGGTCCTCTTTTCGACGCCACCAAGTTTGCTAAATTTTGAGCTTGGAGTAAAAATTTATGCCCGTTTGAGTGAAGCCTCCCTATTTAAGGCATCTCATTCGTTTTAGAAAAAGGTATTTTGGTCTTTTCCTTTTTCCCACTAGGTTTAGCACATTTTTCCTAACCCAATTAAGGGTCTTATCAGATGCTAAACCACTCTTTATCGTTCCTAAACACTTAGAAAAATAAGAAAAGAGTTCAAGAGGTGAAAGAGCTAGGTTTTTTAGCGTTCGCCAAGATCCCGTCGATTCTCGCCAAGAACATTATTCTTTCCAGGTATTCTCATAGTGTTGTACTTGTTCCTCCTCGCGCCATACATCTAATTCATCCATGAATTCCATGAAATTGCTATATTAAGATATTCTTGAGTAGTTCTTGATTTTAGTTTCATTCTTTAACAATGGAGGTTTTGAGTTTCTTGGGTTGAGGATCTTGAGTATGAGTTGTGATTCTTGATAGGGATTGTATGAAATTTCTAGGAATTTGTGTTGGATTTGAGAATCAAGAAAAGTTTAGAAGGAATCACTCAATTCTAGACGTGTTAGGACCCTAAATTGAGTAGAAAAAATTGTCGAATTTTCTGGGTCGGAGCCTGGGGCGGCGCGCCACCATAGCACCAAGGCCAGACTTAGTAGTTCAGGCCCCGGGGCGACGCTCCAAAAGTGCGCCAAGGCCTGACTTCTGAAGTTCATGCCCTGGGGCGACGCACCAACAGTACGCCATAGTCGCCTAGTCCCTTTTTTCATGCTTCTTTCTGAACATATTCCTTTGAATCGTGACTACGTTCTCTTATTTGTATGAGCTCCTAAAGGCTCGATTAATCCTTAAGATATCCTACATGTCTTAATTTACATTTAAAATTAAAGAGAGTTTAAGAGAGAAGTTCAAAAGCTTTTATTGAGTTGATTTTGAGTTTTTGAGTTCCAGATCCTTGTTGAAACTCTATTCCTAATTATTGAATAGCTATATGTTATACATTGAGGTTCTTGATTTGATTTGTTCGAGTCTATATTTCAGCATGAACCCTATTAATTGAGTATTCTTGAGATGAGTAGTATTGTTGAGTTCTGAGTTCGGAGCATTGAGTTTTTGTATATTGTTACTGAGATCCTTGAGTTGAGTTGTTCATATCAATATTTCAGCGTGAACCCTATTTTGAGTTATAAATTTTGAAAATCTTTTTAAACAAAACATAAATGATCTTAAACTGAGTTTTGAGAAAGTAAAGAGTAGTTTGAGAATCTTTTTTGAACAAATGCCTTGTCTTTAAAATTGATTCTGAGAAAGGGTCAAAGATGAGTTTTGAGGATGATATAGGGAACTAAGTAATTTCCAAAAATAATAGTTTTAAATTGAGAAAAAAGAAACTCTGTTTTCTAATCGAGTTATGAGTATAGAGATACTTCATAGCAGTTATCTCTTTTAAGAGGATCTTTTGAGTAATTACCTCAAATTGAGAAAAGAGAATGTTTTTAAAATTGAGCATGAGTATATATATTTATTGGGAGTAGTATTGAGCACTGATATGGTGGAGAGTTCAGACAACTCACAGCCCCCATACACCATGTAGCCAACATGGGTACAAGATCATACTTTTTAGATGAATCCTTAGTGCCTTCGGGCAGAGCTTAGTGGATCCACTTAGTTGAGGTGTTCTATACCCGGCAAGGTATAGGACAGTTCTGGCAGTATGGGCGAGATGTTGTATCATCACCTAACTCATAGTGATGGATGTCGGTTAGAGAATCTCCCAAATAAGAGTAAAGAGTAATTTATTGTATTTTTATATACATCCTTAAGTTAGTATTTTTTATTTACAAAGCTTTAAATATGTCATCTCTTATTAATTTTTTACATTGAGTTGAGTTTAGTTGAGTATTTCTTTCAGCCCATTCAGTTCAGTATATGCTATTATTGCATTCTTTTGGTAAGAGTTTAAATGATTTTTCCATCATGATTTATATTATATTTTAGTTGAGTTACTCTCAGAGTTTCAGTTTAGTTATTTGTTATTCAGCTATATTACATACTCGTACATTCCATGTACTGATGTCATTCGACCAGTATCTTTTTATGATGCAGATACAGGTACTGAGGATCCTCAAAAAGAGTCTGTTGAGATCACTTCATCTGCTTGTCTGCTTTCGAGTGAGGTCTCCTTTCTTCCAGATGACTCCAATTTTATGAGTTTTTGGCATTAGTAGCATTTTGAGTATTCGTGGGTCTTGTCCCGACACTCGTCTATATATAGTAGAGGCTTCATAGATAGACAGTTTTGGAGAGTCTTTCAGTTTTAGAGGTTTTCTTTAAAACTTATGTTTAATACTTAGTATATTTGGAGAGTTCTGAGAGCTAATACACTGTTGATTTAATATTTCTTTCAGTTTGATACTTATATATTTTTGAGTTAGTCTTCGGCTTGCAGTCAGCCAGGATGAGGATTCACTTGGGGACTAGCAATGGTTTTTGAGTGCTGGCCACTTCTAGGGTGTAGGCTCGGGTCTTGACAAACTTGGTATCAGAGCACAGAGTTCAAGTGTCCTAGGGTGTTTATGAAGTCGTGTCAGTAGGATCTTATTTATGATTATCAGGGCCCCACTTCTATAAATAAGGGACTACAGACATTTAAGAAAAGTTTTCCTTCTTTCATACTCTAAATCGTGCACTAGAACTGTGTCATGAGGAACTTATTCGTACTCGTGCGTTTCTCAAATCCATTCGACTATCTCTCATACTCAAGGTGGTTGAAACAGCAAAGCCCAGATCCTTATCGATGATTTACTATTAACAAAAGCTTTCAGAAAGTCATGAGACTGTTGATGGGCTTGAGAGAAACCCGTGAATGAGCTTAAGTGTTAAGATTCGAAAGAATGCAGTCTTAATTCATATGAATCGTGCGTTCAAGCTAAAAGCGAGATGTACTCCCAAACTCTCTTCTCTAAACCTTGTTTCAGTTGAGACCCTTATGAGGAAGTGTGCTTTAGAGCTTGGGTAGTATCTTCACTTGGAAAGATATTATGCGTTACGATGTTATGAGCCAGTAGTAGTAGAAGTGCTCAGAGTTAAAGGAATGCATGGAGGGGTATAGTAATCTAAGAAAAGGAGATAGTGATGAGATAAATTACGTTGTTGCAATCATGCACCCAGTAAGTTATTAATGAGAAGTTTTCCCTTATGGATAGACTAAGAAGTGATGAGTTTGTGTAGATTTCATGATAGAAGGAAGAGTAAGAATTACTAGTATGGATGAGTTAGAGTATACTTTAACCAGAAGGGAGTTTATGACAATGCCATTGTGTTTGTGAAGGCTAAGCATATGTGTTAAATAAAAGAGCCGAGTATTCATGAAGCGATAGATTTAAGTTAGGCCTATGATTTTTAAAATGAGAGCCCCATGATATTCAGAAGGTTATAGAATTAATTAGGTGTATAGTGAATGGCTAAGTAGTACTTAAGTTGTGAAATGGAATGTGACGGTAAACTGTAAGTATGTAGACTGAGAGATAAAGATTGACTACTTGTCATGAGGTCTTACTGGGCGAGTGTTTCTAAATTTTATCTAGTAATTATAAGTTAGTATGGTATGTGAGCAATTATATTGATATCTGTGTTTAGTAATACACGCTAAGCTTAAATTTGAGGTGAGTATCGTGATTAAAAGAAAGGATGGCAACATGAGGGTGATGATGTTAGTTCGAGATCTGATCTAGTAGGTTTGACATAAATTAAGTGAGAAATTAAGGTGTTACTTTTGATACGTGTGAGTGGTACAAGTGTGGTATTATGACTCTTAGATGAAAGCAAGGGAGTGTGGCTAAGTCATTAGATTAACAAGAGCATTAAGAGGTGTACCTGAGATCGTATGTAGTCAGACGAGGTTCCAATTAAGTTAATGATTTTTCATGTGTGCCTAGATAGTAAATTTGAGCTATCAATGTGGAATAGGCTGATGTAAGCATTACTTTTTTCCCTTAAGAGTTAGCTAAACAGCTTAATAAACCATTGAGAAGAGGTTAAGAGAAGCATCTCAAAAAAGAGGTCTTAGAAAGAATCTTAGTAACTGCACATGGAGAGTTCAAAAGCCATGAGATAAGCCTTTCCTGAGTATTAGAGTAACGAGAATGTAGACCAGTTTAGAGATGATAGAATAGATCCATAGCATTAGAGTATCAACTTCAAACCTAACGGGGAGGTGATAAGATGATAAACCAAGACAAGTGTTGAGAGTCAGATAGTGATGTGTTCAGAAAGAGTTAAAGTGATATATCGATCCATTCATACTCTAGCGTATTACTTAAAGTTAAGTCGTTGCAACATCATGTTGATGTCTCTTATATCAGATATCAAATGAATTGTTCTTATGATCTTCTGCCCTAAAGTTCTTTCAGTAATCCTTTTTCAGTTTTGATAGTGATGTTGTCGATAGTAGTTGAGTAATGATAGAAGGAGAGGATTGATGTTTCTTATTGTGGTAGTGGTAGTGTTCTTATTCCATCGAAGGTTATAATGTGGAGGAGGAATAGTATGAAGTTTTACTAAGAGTAATAGTTAAATGAGAGAAAGTAGCGGTTCCTGATAATAATGCATGAAATTTCAGTTGGTAGAGATGATGAGAGAATGAGAAATTCTTGGAAGGATTTGTTAGTAGGAGTTCATGGAGTGGTTATAGTTCTTGTCTTGAATGAGGTGTTGATAACATGTGGATGAATGCATAATACATTAGGTGGTTCTTGATTAGGACTCGAGGTTGGTTGAATGCAATGGTAAGGAGTAGTATTCTTGGGATGAGATTCCCTACAGAGGTATAGAGCTTGAATCTTGTGATTTGGATTAGTATAATCATCTCATGTTTAGCACCTTGTGACTTAGAGATTAGGCTTGAACACAATAAGAGCAAGTGATTTGACTTAGATGTTTGTAAGAGTAGTCATATACTCTAATGGGAGCTAGGAGTTGCAGCTAATAAAGTGTAGTAATCAGAAAGCAGAGTATAGTTAAAAAGTGTTGCCAAGTTTAAAAGCTACCAGTTATATCACTCGAGGCACAGTAGTAATATTCTTACTTCGTGCACGGATACCCTTGTTTCATGTCATGGCATGTGATCTTGAAAACCTTATGTGAGCTTCGTGCCAAGTGTGCTCGAGCCGTTTCAAAACTCTCAGTATGAATCACTTCTACCTATGTTAGTAGGCAAGCTCAGAAGTCAAGAGAGGTAGTGATAGTAATTCTTTTCCCTCCATTCTCAGTTTAACCATCATTCGAGGATGAATGATCCTAAGGGGCAGATATTGTAACATCCCATAAAATTTCTAAGTTGAGACCGAACCATTCTTGAATGGCATATAAGGTCATACCGAGTGATTCTTAATTGTTCTTAGATTCTAAGGTCAATTCATTAGTGTGGGAATGATTTTGGATATCAATTAAGGCCACTAGAATCCCCTAACACAAAGTTGAGTTGGAAGCTTTCCTACCGAGTAAATTTTGACATAAGAATTCTACTTAAGTCAACTTCAAACGATCATATCTCTCAGCACATAAAGAAATAGTGTCCCATGAGCCATCAAATCGAAGGTATTTGAGTCCTCTTTCCAACGCCACCAAGTTTGCTAAATTTTGAGCTCGAAGTAAAATATTATGCCTATTTGAGTGAAACCTCTCTATTTAAGGCATCTCATTCATTTTAGAAAAGCGTATTTTGGTCTTTTTTCCACTAGGTTTAGCACATTTTTCCTCATCCAATTAAGGGTCTAATCAGATGATAAATCACTCTTTGTCGTTCCTAAACACTTAGAAAAATAAGAGAAGAGAAGAGTTCAAGAGGAGAAAGAGCTAGGTTTTTTAGCGTTCGTCAAGATCCCGTCGATTCTCACCAAAAACATTGGTCATTCCAAGTATGTAAGGCTTCCCACAATATTGTACTTATTCTTTCTCGTGACATACATCTAATTCATCCATGAAATCGTTATATTAAGATATTCTTGACTAGTTCTTGATTTTAGTTTCATTCTTTAACAATTGAGGTTTTGAGTTTCTTGGGTTGAGGATCTTCAGTA
Source organism: Solanum appendiculatum (assembly GCA_018342035.1). NCBI lineage: Eukaryota > Viridiplantae > Streptophyta > Magnoliopsida > Solanales > Solanaceae > Solanum > Solanum appendiculatum. The sequence continues at coordinate 925,459 of JAGDQO010000563.1, read as the reverse complement.
TGAGTTGTAATTATTTATATGGATTGTAAGAAATTTCTAAGAATTCGTGTTGGATTTGAGAATCAAGAAGATTTTAGTAGGAATCACTCAATTCTAGACGTGTTAGGACCCTAAATTGAGTAGAAATATTCGTCGGATATTCTGGGTAGGGACCTGAGGCGGCACGCCACCATAGCACCAAGGCCTGACCTCAGTAGTTCAGACTCTGGGGTGATGTGCCAGTAGTGCGCCAAGGCCTGATTTCTGAAGTTCATGCCCTGGGGCGACGCGCCAACTGTACGCTAGAGTCGCCTAGTCCCTTTTCTTTTTGTGCTTCTTTTCGAACATGTTCCTTTTAATCGTAACTATGTTCACTTCTTTGTATTTAGCTCCTAAAGGCTCCATTAATCCTTAAGAGATTCTATATGTCCTAATAACATGTCTTAATTTACATTTAAAATTAAAGTGAGTTTAAGAGAGAAGTTCAAGAGCTTTTATTGAGTTGATTTTGAGTTCTTGAGTTGCTGATCCTTGTTGAAAGTCTATTCCTAATTATTGAATAGCTATATGTTATACATTGAGGTTCTTGAGTTGATTCGTTCGTGTCTATATTTCAGCATGAACCCTATTAATTGAGTATTCTTGAGATGAGTAGTATCATTGAGTTTTGAGTATTGAGTTTTTCTATTTTGTTATTGAGATCCTTGAGTTGAGTTGTTTATGTCTATATTTCAGCATCAACCCTATTAATTGAGTATTCTTGAGATGAGTAGTATCATTGAGTTCTGAGTATTGAGTTTTTTTATTTTGTTATTGAGATCCTTGAGTTGAATTGTTCATGTCTATATATCAGCATGAACCCTATTTTGAGTTATAAATTTTGAAAATCTTTTTAAACAAAACATAAATGATCTTAAACTGAGTTTTGAGAAAGTAAAGAGTAGTTTGAGAATCTGTTTTGAACAAATGCCTTGTCTTTAAAATTGATTCTGAGAAAGGGTCAAAGATGATTTTTGAGGATGATATAGGGAACTAAGTAATTTCCAAAGATAATAGTTTTAAATTGAGAAAAAAGAAACTTTGTTTTCTAAATGAGTTATGAGTATAGAGATACTTCATAGCAGTTATCTCTTTTAAGAGGATCTTTTGAGTAATTACCTCAAATTGAGAAAAGAGAATGTTTTTAAAATTGAGCATGAGTATATATATTTATTGGGAGTAGTATTGAGCACTGATATGGTGGAGAGTTCAGACAACTCACAGCCCCATACACCATGTAGCCAACATGGGTACAAGATCATACTTCTTAGATGAATCCTTAGTGCCTTTGGGCAGAGCATAGTGGATCTATTTAGTTGAGGTGTTCTATATCCAGGCAAGGTATAAGACAGTTCTGGCAACGTGGGCGAGACGTTGTATCATTACCTAGCTCATAGTAATAGTTGTCGGTTAGAGAATCTTCCAATTAAGAGTAAAAAGTAATTTATTGTATTTTTATATACATCCTTGAGTTAGTATCTTTTATTTACAAAGCTTTAAATTTGTCATCTCTTATTAATTCTTTACATTGAGTTGAGTTGAGTATTTCTTTCATCCCAGTCAGTTCAGTATATGCTATTATTGCATCCTTTTGGTAAGAGTTTAAATGATTTTCCCATCATGATTTATATTATATTTCAGTTGAGTTACTGTCAGAGTTTCAGTTCAGTTATTTGTTATTCAACCATATTACATACTCGTACATTCCATGTACTGATGTCATTCGACCTCTATCATTTTATGATGCAGATACAGGTACTTAGGATCCTCAACACGAGTCTGTTAAGATCACTTCATCCGCTCGTCTGATTTCAAGTGAGGTCTCCTTGCTTCTGGAGGACTCCGGTTTTATGAGTTGTTGATATTTGTAACATTTTGAGTAGTTGTGGGTCTTCTCCCGACACTCGTCTATATATAATAGAGGCTTTATAGATAGACAATTTTGGAGAGTCTTTCAGTTTTAGGGTTTTCTTTTAAACTTATGTTTAATACTTAGTATATTTGGAGTGTTTTGAGAGTTAATACTTTGATTTAGTATTTCTTTCAGTTTGATGCTTATGTATTCTTGAGTTAGTCTTCTGCTTGCAGTCAGCCATGATGAGGGTTCGCTTGGGGACCAGCAATTGTTCTCGAGTGACGGTCACGTATATGGTGTAGGCTCGGGTCGTGACATTATCACTTTCTCTATTTTAGTATATGTGCATGCAAAGTTTAAAATACTGAATTTGATGGTTATTATTCATTCTTTAGCCAATAGCATCTAGTTTTCCTTTCTCTTCCATGTCATTGTCCATTAACACCCCTAAATATGCCATAATAAATTTATCATGTGAAAGATATCAACCCCTCGTTTTCTCAAATGTGTGTTCCTTGATTATTCTAGAGCTAGTAAATCATAAAAAAGATCTAATTAAGATTTTAAAAACCTTTTTAATAATATTTAAAAAACATAAAATACTTTGAAATACATTATTTTTGAAAAAAGGAACAACTAAAAAATTATGAACAAACCAAGTCACATGTTTGTTACTCTGGAGGGCACCAGTTGGGAAAAAATATAGGAAATAAAATAATTACAAGTAATTTGGAGAATCGAGAGAGGTAACAAATAGCAGTAGTTTTAATAATTGAGACTCCTCAACTTTTTCTTGTATTAACCATTAACAAAGAATATAAAAGCAGTAATTGAAACATTTAAACTTTTCTCAATATCCTAAAAGCATGAACTCCCTAACTTGAATGTTAAAATATTATAATACCCCCAACTTAAAACATTGAATTAGTAGATCTTTTTATTTTATATTATATTACATATATTTAAATATTTATATTATAAAATATATTAAAAGCATACACTTTTTCTCATTCAAGGGTTGAGATTTTTTCAAAGAGTTGTGACTTTTTCAAAAGGTTGTGACTTTTCCAAAAAGTTGTAACTTCTCTGATGAGTTGTGATCTTTTCAAAGGGTTGTGACTTTTCCAAAAAGTTGTGACTTCTCTAATGAGTTGTGATCTTTTCAAAGGGTTGTGACTTTTCAGAAGGATTGCGATTATTTCAAAGGGTTGTGACTTTTCTGAAGGATTGTGAATTTTCTAAAGAGTTGTGACTTTTATGATAAGTTGTGACCTTTCTGAAGAGTTGTGACTTTTTCGTAGGATTGTGACTTTTCAAAAGAGTTGTGACTTTTTCGAATGGTTGTGACTTTTCTGATAAGGCACAATAAGTACTTGTTCATACTACCCTTTGTTGGCTATAAATGGAGGGGTTCTCTCACATTTTTAAATCACAAATTTTCTAAGCTTTTTGTTCTTCTCTTCTTCTTAACACTCAATTTAGTACATATTTTATATTGCATACCATATTTTTTAAAGCAACTTTATGAACCATATTTTTTTGGTGAAGATCCAAAGAAGACTTCCAAGAAATTGACGAAGTTCCACATAAATTAGGGATGAAATTTGTCACGAAGAAAGAAAATACAACAACGGATATGATTTGCCTAGTTTTTATAGGTAGTTCCTAAAGAGACGCAATCGAAGAGATACAATAGTCTGAGGGGATACAAGAGTTGAAGAAGCGGGTTTAAAGATAAAAACAAAATAGGGGTAAAAAACTTTAAAATACGAAGGAAAAACAAAAAAGTAAATTCCTGAATTCTAAGGATGCCATGAAGGTGGGCCTGAGATTCTCTTTTATATAGATATATAAGATAAGATCGTTTCATCATCAGATAAGGGCTCTACGGAAAGTAAACCGTAAATATCCACCTCACCATAAAACTTCTTCTCATGAACAACATTTTATACTAATGTTGTCATGTTTCTAAAAAAACACAATAGTTAATCACTCACATAAGCACGGAAAAGAGAGAGATACTACTATCAAGATTTTGACCCTTAAAAATGTGGACCATCTGATGCATGGAGCAGTACTGGACAAGAAATCCCATTGGCTCCTCATTTGTTCATTCTTGAAGAATTCAAATAAACGTTGTGGTATCTCCGATAACCAGATGGTCTTTGTGGCACTCAACATCACACCAATAGGCTCACTAGGGTCATCTGTAACACCCCAAAATTTTTTTAGCTAAGACCCGAGCCATTGTTCATATGCGTAGGCCCAAACTCAATGACTTCTAATGGTATATTTTTATTCCTAAATATTTTAAGCGTATTATAGGTGAATTCATAAGGAACCTCTAGTACTAAGTCGAGTTCAAAGATCCTCTACCGATTAAGTTTTCATATAAGATCATATAAGGGTCAACTTCAAACAATCATATCTCCCAGCACATAATGAATTAGGTGGCCCATGATCATTTTGCCAGAGACTGTCATATAAGAATTTTTGAGTCTGTGACCGACAAACCCAACCTACGGTCCGTCGTTTGAACGACGAGCCGTAGGTAGGTCTCGTCGGTGGTTCTGTCAAATCGTCAAAAAGGCTCAGAAATTCAATTTTTGAGGACCCAAGACCTACGAATGATACCTACGGTTATCGGTCGAACCACGAACCATAGGTGGTCCCGTAGGTTAATTCGGCAGTTTTAAAGAAGGGTATTTTTGTCTTTTCCCACCCTTGTATAATTAAAACCCAGACGTTTTGGGACTAAAATCCATCCCTTATCAGTACCCAACATGCTTTTTCTCTCATTAACACTTAGAATCCTTTTAGAGCAAGAATTGGAGAGAAGGAGAAAAGCTAGGGTTCAAGAGTTTCATGCAAGACCTTCGAGTTCCGCTTAGATAATCATCGTCCAAGGTATGTAAGGCTATTTATAGCGTTTGACTGAGTTCTTCCACGCGCCAACCATACGTCTCAATTCCGTCATTAAAGAGCCAAGTTGAGTTCTAACCCTAATGCTATTGAGTTTTCAAATGAGTCATGATTTCCATCATTGAGTTCCATGTTTAATTATCAAGATTGCGTTTATCCATATGAGTCTTATTCTCGAATCGTTGTTCATGCCTAGTTTCACATGAACCCTAGTTGAGTTACTACATTGCTTCCTATAATGCACTGTTTTAATTGAGTAAAGAGTATTTATTTTTATGCTATGAGTAAAAGAAAGGTTTTGAGGGAACATGAGCGTCCATGAGTTCATTCATTGGAGTTTTGAAAGTCTTGAGTAATCCATTATGATGCATTATTTTAAGAATGAGTTTTTCAAAGCTTTTGCATTATTATTCACTATGCATGATTTTCAGAGTCTTAATGAGTGTAGAATCGAGCATAAATGATGTTTTCAAGAAAAGAGTTTGATGAGATGTGAGTTTGAACTTAGAAGAGTTTATGAATGAGAATGAGTTGAGTCCGAGTTGAGTCTAAAAGGTTCTTAAACTGCTATTATTTTGAACAAGAGAATTTTCGAGTAAAGTTTAAGAGAACTAATTGATTCCCAAATGTATTACTTTTACATTGAGAAAGAAACTTTGTTTTCTAAATGAGTTATGAGTACAGAGATACTTCAAAGCAGTTACCTCTTTTAAGAGGATATTTTGAGTAATTACCTCAAATTGAGAAAAGAGAGTGTTTTTAAATATTGAGCATGAGTATATTATTGGGAGTAGTATTGAACACCGATATGGGGAAGAGTTCAGACAACTCACAACCCTCATAAACCATGTCTGCCAAGATGGGTACAGGATCATACTTTTTAGATGAATCCTTATTGCTTAGTGGATCCACTTAGTTGAGGTGTTCTATACCCCGGTAAGGTATATGACAGTTCTGGAAGCGTGGGCCAGACGATGTATCATCACGTAGCTCATAGTGATGGTTGTCGGTTAGAGAAACTCTCAAATAGAGTAAAGAGTACTTTCATTGTATTTTCAGATATAATTTTCTTTGAGTTATTATGTAATACTTTGTGAAGATTTAAATGATATTATCTCCACTTATGCTTTATGTTAAGTTGAGTTGAGTTAAGTTGAATTGAGCATTTCTTTCAGCCTGGTCAGTTCAGTATATGTTTTATTACATTCTGTTGGTAAGAGTTTAAATGATTTTTCCATCATGACTTATATTATATTTCTGCGGAGTTACTGTCAGAGTTTCAGTTCAGTTATTTGTTATTCTGCTATATTACATACTCGTACATTCCATGTACTGATGTCATTCGACCTGCATCTTTTTATGATGCAGATACAGGTACTTAGGATTCTCAACAGGAGTTCCGTTGAGATCACTTCATCCGCTTGTCAGCTATTGAGTAAGGCCACCTTGATTCCGGAGGACTCCAATTTGATAAGTAGTTAGTAGCAGTTCTGTTGAGGAGCCGTGGGTCTTGTCTCGACACTCGTCTATGTATAGTAGAGGTTTCATAGATAGACAGAGTCGAGGTGTCTTTCTGTATTTACTCTTTTTGAGTTGTTTTCAAAACTATAAGTATTGTTATTAAGTATTTTCCATATTTTATGAGATGAGTATTTGAGTTTAACTGATTTGATTCTGTTTTGAGCCTATCATTGCTAAAGTAAGTCTTCCGCTAAGTAGTCAGCCAGGTCAAGGGTTCTCTTGGGGACCAGAGATGGTTCTCGAGTGCCGGCCACGTCCAGGGTGTAGGCTCGGAGCGTGACATCATCAATATTTTTCCTCATCATCAACTTTGCAACTTTCTGTGGAGTCAGACGTCTTTAGTATTTCTTATTGTTTTATCATCAAATGAGGGCTCTACAAAAAGGACATCATAAATACTCACTTCACCATAAGTCTTCTTCTCATGAGCAACGTAAACAACCACCACCTCCAGGAACTGAGAAAAACCTTTAAGGCCTAAAAACAGATCAATTAGTTCTAGAGTATCACTTATACTAGAGAGCACTTTTTATACCAAGAATTGTACATGAAATTCGGTCATTTACTGTTTTGACTGATCCTATAGAAAGCGCTATAGCAGGTGAACTGTTCACCAATACTTGAAACCTGATAGCCACTAGCAATTCACTACAGTTAAAGTCATTATATTTCTTTCCAAAAATTCCAATGCAGTTATTAGCATCAGAAAATTCTCAAAAATAATCAGGAACTATTGCAATTCCAAATTGCAAGAGAGCAACATGAGAAGAGACCTTGGATTCTCGTTTGTTCATTGTTGAAGAATTCAAACAAACGTTGTGGTTTCTCCTACAATCAGATGGTCGTTGTGGCACTCAACATCACACCAATAGGCTCACCAGAGTCATCAATGTTTTTCCTCATCGTCTACTTTGCATCTTTCCGTGGAGATAGATTTCTGTAGCGTTTGCTTATTGTTTCATTATCAACTGAGAGATCTACAGAAAGGACACCACAAATATCCACTTCACCAAATGTTATAACCATCCTCTATTTGATGTACAACAATTTGTAGAGATATATACTATTCAATGAATAATATTTAATAATAAATCAAAAATAATAATATGTCATATGCATCTTTTTCATTTACATTATGTGCACAATACATGCATTCATTTTGAAAGATTTTAACTATAAGAAAATGGAAAGCTAATTGCTTTAGCTTAAATAAAAATTCCATGAATGAAAGAACACAGTGATATGTGAAAATTATCCTTACACACATTCCGGTTTGTTAGTAGATGTATAGAAATAACAATGTATATCTTAAAAAATTATGACATACCTTTGATAAAATACAGGAATCCGGAACTTACTTGTCTGTACAAGAGATAAGGTATAAGTACCTCTTAAACTATGATCGAAATCCCAATGACCTATCTAAACTTAACTAGGGTCTTATTACCCCCTAAACTATTTTAAAATGGAACAAAAACACCCTAAATACTGACGTGGCCAGTGGGGTAGGTACATGGTAGCTCAGGGTGTCCAATTTGACATCCTTCGTAGGAAAAAAATACCGTATATACAAGTAAAATGATACACGAAATGATTAAATAATATATTTTGGACACTCTTAACACAACAAGTTATTTTAGCTTAGTGGTTTCAGATGCTTGGAATGAGGCAGTACTCGCGTGTTCGAATCTCACTAAGCAGCAAATGTGTTTTCCACATTCTATTTCTGGAGACCCTTTGAGAAATTCCTGGCTCCGCCACTGGACGTGGCATAGAAAGTGTGCACACACTCTTGAAGGCAAATGACGACCGGAAAAATTGGACACATGTCCTTTTTTACTTGGTCTATTTACAATAAGTTAGTACTTGTAGACTATTTATTTCCCTCCTCACTTTAAACTTTTTTTTCTCTTTTATTAATTTTTTTGTCTTTTCACTTTTATTTATTTTTAAAAACTACATGTATTTTATAAAATAAAAAAAATCAAAAAAGTGTCCTTTAATTTTAACGTTTTAATTTTTTTTATGTTTTATTTGATTCTCTTCACTTATTTTGATATCTGTCCAAAATTAACTTTTAAGAGAAAGTAGCCAAATGTCCCATCAACGTATAACCGAATTCTCAACTATACATTTATATTTTACATGGATCATATTACCCCCTTGGACTGTTTTAAAGTGGAATAAATATATCCTTAAGTACTGACATGGCACAGAGAGTATGTTCACTCTCTTGAAGGCATGTGAGAGTCAAAAGAATTGATTAAAGTAGATTTTTATAATATTTTGATTTTTTTAAAATATAACATATTTTTACTTTTGTCTTTTATTTATTTTTCTTTATTTTTTCTTTTCTTTTTTTCCCCTCTCTCATCACTCAACACCCATCCCACCTGTACATTTTCTCCATCACCATTGTTGAATCATCACCATCATAGTAACCCCATCTTCTCACCCATCTTCTTACACTTTCTAACGTATTACCCACAACTAGTAACACTTCAAATTACTCATGTGATTTTTCCAGCCACATGAGTAATAAGAGTCATTAATTTTACTACTCTGAAAAAATTACACAAAAAAGGACAAAAAAGAGAAGCAGAAGAAAGAATGGATGAAAAATCTATGAGGTATATGATATGGGTCTTCATCCATTTTTCTTTCATTTTTATCAATTTCATATCAAAATTAACAACACCATTAATCCATCTTCTCAACAACAAAGAAAATTCGACTCAAGTTTTTCCTCTTTTTAAAATTATTCTATATAAATTTTTGACCAATAAAATTTATGAATCTTCAAATCTTATCTTCAATCTCTATTTATTGTCCGGTGAAGATCCAAAAGCCTAACCATCGATAATCGACCAATGAAATATTGCAAAGGTGATGCAATAGAGACAAAGAAGAAATCCAACATGAAATTTTCAAAAAGGAAAAGAGATGGGTGAGTAAGGTGGTCAAATTAACGTTCTAAAGAATGGTATAAAATGATGGGAAAATGTTGATGCTGGTGGCTTTCATTTTCTTCACCGGTAACTAAATTGAAAGAAGTTGAGAACGGAAAACAAAGGAAAAAGAAAGAAAATAAAATATAATAAAGTGTTTTTTTTGTAATAAATGAAAAATATGATAAAAAGAGAATAAAATATATTTAAAAAAGTGATATATACCAATAGTTGCCAGCCTGCAGCGAGTGTGCATCACTATATGTGAAGAACGTGGTTATACAAAATATATATACACTTGTGCCAGCGCATGCTATACACACTGCCAACTTTGCCTAGTTGAAGATGTCAAGTCAGCAAAAAAGGTGCACGAAAATTCAGTAAGATTGAATTCGGGTGGATAATATGATTCAAGTTAAGTTAAGGTGTGTTGCTAAAATTCGGTCACAGCTTAGAAGGGTATTTATGCTTTATCCCTTTGTACACTTAGAATTTAGTAGGTATTATAAATCAAGAGGAATGATATAAAGAGAACAATGTAAATCAGAAAATCATCGAACGTAAAGAGATGAAAAAGAAAAACCTCATTTCCTAAAAACCTGATCCGATATGAGCATAATGAGAGCAGAGTTACCTATCTAAGATTCTTAGCTCTCCCTATTATGCAATCAAAGAAAAAATTAGTACACAATTGAGATACCTTCGATACACATCAGTCTCGCGAAAGCTCCAATAAAGATTGAACCACTTGGACACACTGAAAGGTTCCATTATAGCATGAAATCAACACCAAAGAAAATAGAAAACAACAACTGCATTCAAAATCTGAGACGCCTACCCGTGTATCCATAACAACTCAGACCATGGGGAAGAACTCCCGTAAGACGAGTAACTATAAAAAATCAAGAGTAACATTAGTAGATTTTAGTTTTTATTTTTGATAAAAGATGAAGCAGCATGTCCAAACCAATTCTTCTAATGCACAAATTTTCAGAATACATCACTTCCCCAAATCATAACAAGAGAACATATGAAATAAATGTACCTGACAGATCCCAAAAAGAAACTCAAATGCGATCAAGTTGTGTCTAATTCTATATCTTCACCAATGCAGCAGTATAAGAACCAAGGAAATGATCTCTGGAGTCGGTAATGAGCCTGCATGTAGAGGTGTTGATTTATGGACTAGCACAATGCAGCAATATAAGAACAAGAAATAACAAAAGCTAAGAAGCTAAAGTTTTTTAAAAAAACAGGAAGAAAAAGAAAAGAAACATTTGGTGAAACTCATTTGAAAAATCTGGAGAAATGATAAACATTAAATGCTGAAAGTCATTTGAAATTCATGTACACAACTATAAACGACATAAGATTCTTGATTGCACCAAAATTCTTGAATGCACCGAGCTTGTTTCTCTCTTGGATTCAATTGTACCTGCTTCTGTCTTCTTCTTTCTTGAATATGTCACTATGGGTTGTTTGACAACACTTGTGGAATCTCTGGGAGTCTCTTCGCCCTTTGTAACATTGTTTTTGCTAACCATATAGGAATTCTTCGTCTCTTTAATTTCACCATATGATGTCCTTTCTAAATTTGAAGTATTTGCAACTTTTCTTAGAGCCTCTCTTTCAGCATCTGTCATGACTCGATAAAGTTTTAAGGGTAGGGTTGCAATATCCAACTCATAGCAACGAGTGAGAGCATTTGGTGTTTCTTGACTGGCAATAAAATATGAAGGGATGTGAAGCCAGCTATTTGACAGAATTTGAAGATATTTAGGGTCCAAATGTCGACGGAATACTAACATGAAGCTAGCTACTTTGGCTAATGGAGCAACTGTAACACCTTCCTTCTCAGTGTAGTCGCCAAGCACTTCCACCATATCATAGTTGTGTATCATATCATTCGTATTTAGCGCATCCCATTTAGGAGATCAATGCATGTACGGAACCCAAACACCCCCACTTTCTGAGAAAATTTGGATAACAACTCCAACCTCTTTCATCCACTTGACGTTGTGGGAAAAAGAATTGAGCACCTTATTGATTTCTTGCTTGCCTATCCTTAAATCTCCTTTGTTTTTGAGAAAGAGGTTGAGGGGAAAGGGTGGCAAAATCAAGCCCAACCTTCCCAACCCGACCCAACCCATTTAGGTTTGAGTTGATTATTGATCCGCCCATTTGTTAGATCAACCCATCTTAACCCAATCCATTTCAACCCATTAAAAATTGGGTTGATAGTAATCCAAATTGATTTTTGAGAAAACTAGTCAAAACATTATTAAAAAACTTTTTTTTTATTTTATATGTCATATATAGTTATAATAGAGAAAAAAATAATTTTATTAGGTACCAAAAGATTATAAAATAACAAATAAAGCAATTAAAACTTAGTAAATATCGGGCGGGTTGGGTTATGACCCGTTACCTAACCCATTTTGACCCAAACAAATTTGGGTTTGATTGGGTCTTGACCCATTTATTGTCTTAACCCATTTTGACCCGCCCAAATTTAACCCAACCCGCCGAATTGCTCGGAAAACCAAGGGAGGATTAAACTAAGAAATTTATACACTACCAATGCACAATACTCAAAACATAGTATCTTACTCTTGCTATTCTTTAACTATTCTTTCTCTGTTTTCTTCTATGTTTTTTTTATGTTTTGGTTATTTGGTTGTATTTACCACCCTATGTCACTGTTGTAGTTGAAATTAGTGAGTTTTCTTTAACTAATGTTAGTAGTTTTGTTGAGAACATTTATATATCAAGGTTCAGTTTGAAAATTAAATGAGACAATAAGTCAAGATTTTATTTAGTTCTAAAGTTTTTAATGAGGTAAGCATTGCTAAGTATGTATACCAATTTATGGATCTCAAATTATTACAATTCCGTAATTCTTTTACATAACTTACTGAAATTTACTTATACAATATTTCTTGGAACCTAACTAATTTGTGGGGTAATAGTTTGTTAGTTGCTATAGTTTAGGAGTCAAATAAGTTGTTTCCTAGTTTTTAGTAGAGTCAGTTTAGATCAGAATAATTAGGAGTAATAGATGAACTTTGTTATTAATTGTTTTTGTCTATTTAAGGCCTATTCTTGTCTTGATTTTCTTATTAGCACAAGGTTTACTGTCCATTACTTCAATGGTTTAATTTGTGACTTGTTTTTATTTTGTGCCTATACACATATTTTCCAACATTCTTGAATTTCTTTGATGAAATTGGCTTCATAAGAATGAAATATGCTCCTGCCTCTCTCTTCATCATTGATGACACTACTAAATACAAATTAAAAAAATCAGAACCAGTGGAACCAACCCTCTTCGTCCTAGCCTTATTCGCCACAATGGTAGCCCTCTCTTCTATCAAAACGCAATTCTTGTTTTCATGTATGTTTCCTTCACAGCTAAATCCACCTTTTGCAGCAAATTCACTAAGCTATGCATCTCCTTTTTGTTAGCCTATCATCTTTTGAACAAAAAGACATATATAAGCTATAGAGAGTTAAATCTTAATTAATATGAGGCATATGATCAATATCAAACTATCACCTTTACTTTGGTTCGTTCTTGTCTCCAACCTCTTCCTCCTCTTTCTCGACCCAAAACAAGAAAAAGAAAACTGACTCAAAAGAAGTAGTGAACCTACAGATATCAATTAGTCCTAGAATATCACTTTCACTTGAGAGCTGATTCCATAGAAAGTTCTGCAGTTGCCGAATTGTTCTCCAATACTTGAAATCCTATAGTCACCAGCGATCCACTACAGTTAAAGCCATTATATTTCTTCCCAAAAAAATCAATACAGGTATTAGCATTAGAAAAATCTAAAAAATAAGCAGGCACTATTGCAATTTTCAAATGGCAAGAGAGCAACACGAGAAATCAATGATTAGTTACAACAACTAATGTTTTCATGATTATAGAAAACACAATAATTATGACTCACGTTAGCATAGAAAAGAGAGATACTACTATCAATATTTTAACCCTTGCAAAGGTAGACCATCTGTTGCATGGGACCACTACTGGACAAGAAACCCCATTGACTCCTCGTTTGTTCATTTTTGAAGAATTCAAACAAATGTTGAGGTTTCTTCAGCAACCAGATGGTCTTTGTGGCACTTAAAATCACACCAATAGGCTCACTCGGGTCATCAATGTTTTTCCTCATCATTAATTTTGCATCTTTTTGTGGAGCTAGAGTTCCGTAAAGTTTCCTTATTGTCTTCCAATGAAATTCAGGCCAATGCACAGGATGAAATTAAACTGTTAGAAAGTAGATGTTTGATGTTGGAGTCCACAAATCCTTCTCGTACACATGATAGTGAAAATGTGATTGGGTTAGACAATATAGTGTGTGATGAGTCAATCATCTTAGCATAGCTGGAGGATATGATGGTAATAAGTGGCTATCGGCCTTTGGACTTGTACTCACCTTTGAATGATGTTTTAAAGTCACTTAAGCCAATGAGTTCATTTCAATCATATTTCGCAATTTCAAATCTGAGTAGAGAACTTTATGTATTTGGTGGCAAATTTGGAAGAGATAGTACAACACAAGAAATGCTAGTAGTCCTTCCCTTCACATACTCTTAAGTTGCTGATACTGATGCTACTCTATTCTTGTGAAGTTTAATCATATAACCCAGCTGATGATAAGTGGACTGTGATTCCTGGTTTGAATTAGAGAAATAGTAACTTATCTGGAGCTACTTTGAAGGAAAAGATCTTTGCAATGGGCGGTGGAAATGGAATTGAATGCTTTTCAGAAGTTGAAATGTATGATCCTCTAGTAGATCGATGGATTCCTTCACGGTCCATTCATTACCACATTCCTTTCTAGAGAATTGATAGTTGCATATACTAAAACGGATCCTGTTTTCCATAAAAGTGCCTTGCAAGATCATCATGTTTTTTTTGTTAGCACTGGTGTCATCCCCCTATGAGTTAAGATCAAAAGAAAAGGTAATATAGAAATCACTGATTAGGTACAACAATTAATGTTGTCGTGTTTTTTGAAAACACAATAATTAATCACTCACATTAGCATGGAAAAGAGAGAGATACTACTATCAAGATTTTGACCCTTGAAAATGTGCACCAGCTAATCCAGGGGACTCAGCATTGAGATCGGGTTGATCGTTGGATCTTTCATCAGGTGTTAGTGGTTCTACTGATGGTGAACGCGGTGACCAGTTAGAATCCTCGTCCCAGTCAGAATGCGGTGACTACCATTCTCGAAGAATTTAAACAAACATTATGATTTCTCCAATAACAAGATGGTCTTTGTGGCACTCAATATCACACCAATGGGCTCACTAGGGTCATCAATGTTTTTCCTCATCATCAACTTTGCATCTCTCTGTGGTGTCAGAGTTCTGTAGTATTTCCTTATTGTTTCATCATCAGCTGAGGGCTCTACAGAAAGGAAACCGCAAATATCCACTTCACCATAAAACTTCTTCTCATGAACAACATTTTATACTAATTAATGTTGTCATGTTTCTAGAAAACACAATAGTTAATCACTCACATGAGCATGTAAAAGAGAGAGATACTACTATCAAGATTTTGACCTTGGAAAATGTGGACCATCTGTTGCATGGAACCAGTACTGGACAAGAAATCCCATTGGCTCCTCGTTTGTTCATTCTTGAAGAATTCAAATAAACGTTGTGATTTCTCCGGTAACCAGATGGTCTTTGTGGCACTCAACATCACACCAATAGGCTCACTAGGGTCATCAATGTTTTTCCTCATCATCAACTTTGCATCTCTCTGTGGAGTCAAAGTTCTATAGTATTTCCTTATTGTTTCATCATCAGCTGAGGGCTCTACTGAAAGGAAACCATAAATATCCACTTCACCATATAACTTCTCATGAACAACTTTCTAGAAAACACAATAATTAATCACTCACATTAGCATGGAAAAGAGAGAGATACAACTATCAAGATTTTGACCCTTGAAAATGTGGACCATCTGTTGCATGGAACAGTACTGGACAAGAAATCCCATTGGCTCCTTGAAGAATTCAAACAAACGTTGTGGTTTCTCCGATAATCAAATGATCTTTGTGGCATTCAACATCACTCCATCAAAATTATATTAGATAAATTAGATCTTTTTACATATATTAATTGTATGGGTACAAATATATAATGAAGCGTATCTCATCTCATATTTCCTTATAGATGATATTTCTGGTGTAACTTACTTTCACCTGCTTTGGTTTTTGATATTTTGACCTAGGCTATATTTACCATCATTTTAAAATATACATGTAGAAACAATTCTTTTTTCAGGAGAATTTAAAAGTATTTTCTTCATTGAAGGGTACAACTTCAAATTCTTGGGACAAACATATATACTTACTTGATAATATATTGGTACTCTTTGTAATTTCTATAAATTTGACATGTAGTCGTGTCAAAATGTCTACTGACTCTAATGTTGTTTTTTACAAAGAAACTTGTGCATGTAGTACTGTAGTTATTCCCTTTTTTAGTTAATTTATTGAGCCCTTTTATAGACAAAATTAATCTTTAAACATTAATTGTATATGTCATTTCTTACCATCACATGCATGCAATATATATATTGAGATCGTCATATAAAATGAGCATCTATCTTAAAGTATTTTAAGGCTTTTTTATTAAAATAAATAAATTTAATAGGATAGGGATAATTTAGTAATTTAACATTTCAGTTAGGAGTATCACGTTTAAAGGATATTTTTTTAACTTACGGAGATGAAAAATCCAAGTTTAATTAAATACATGTGATTTTTTTACGTATTTTGATTTTAAATGGTATAAATATGTAATGTAGTGTATCTCACGATATTACACCAACACAATAACAACTAACTGATCACTATATTAGGTATTCAGAGTCGTTGACTGCTACCAATAAAATTTTTGGAGTGGAGTTCACTTAGAACTACAAATATTTGGCTACTTGTGTGGAGAAAAAATTATGATCACTTTCTCCCTCCAACATTACTTGTACCACATATACATTTACGTAACCGAGAAATCGTAGCATAGATGATGAATGTCCACCTGCCCAATGGAGGAGCCAGAAATTTGGTCAAGGGTGTTCAA
Organism: Solanum appendiculatum; assembly: GCA_018342035.1. Classification (NCBI taxonomy): domain Eukaryota; kingdom Viridiplantae; phylum Streptophyta; class Magnoliopsida; order Solanales; family Solanaceae; genus Solanum; species Solanum appendiculatum. The sequence goes on along the minus strand of JAGDQO010000563.1, from coordinate 909,082 downwards.
ACTTTAAAAGAGTGAAATTATTATTTTTTTAGCGAAGTGGATGCACAAATTATTTTTTTTTCTAATGAGTGGGTATATCCAAATTTAAAAATAAATTAGATATCATTTAACGAAATCATACGAAAACTTAAATTATAAAACAATCAATGGTATAAATCAAAACTAACGGAGAAAATTCAAGAAAAATAATTTTAGCTACTAGTTGAATACATTCCCTTTGATTCATATTAAATGAATTTTTGGGACTTTTTTCGTGAATTTGTTATAGTTCAAGAGAATTGTTAAGACTTTTTTCCCATATTTACCTTTTCTTTTAGAAATAATCAAAAGACTAATAGTGGAAAGTGGCCTTTAAGTATATCTTTAAATGTAATTTCTTAGTAAATAGAAAGATAGGGCAGTTGCGCTACAACAAGAATCAAACTTGGGACCTCAACCCCTCAAATGAGCAGCCTTACCGCTGGACCACCATCATTCGTTGTGTTCGAGATTGCTCATTTATCAATATATTCAAATAATAAAGAGTATTTTACCTATATACATTGTCTAATTTTCCGGCGAAGGGTGTTCGGCTGACCACCCTTGCCGGGCTGTAGCTCCGCCCCTGCACCTGCCAAGGCATGATATGAAATAGCAGACTGCTCTTGGACCTCTAGAACTTGTAGCTCTTTGGCTAAGAGGTCATTTCAGATAAATGGCTATTATGGTGTGTTGGGTTGAACATCTAAAACGTCAGTTCGAAGAAGTAGTTGACTTGTATTTTCTTTTGACTTTATATTTCTGTGTGTGTAGCTTTAAGGTGTTACTATATGATGAAGTTATATATCTCAGTTTCAATTTAGTTACAGGATGTATCTGAGATACAATTACTATTTTCTATCTCTCAATCTCACTCGCTCTCTCCTCTATTAAATTATTGCTATAAATTATAATTAGACAAACTATAAATACTATTCATAATTCAGGTCATAATTATGAATAGTATTTTTAGTTTTTCTAATTATAATTTATCGCAATAATTTTAGAGAGGAGAGAGCGAGTGAGATTGAGAGATAGAGGACAGTTGTATCTCAAATATAACATGTATCTAAATTGAAACTAAGATACATAATTTCATCATACTAACACCTTAAAGCTACACACATAGAAATATAAAGTCAAAAGAAAATACAAGTCTTGCAGTATATTTTTCCTCACAATAGTTGCATATTCCATACTCGCGTCAACTCTGATTGTCAGAATGAGTAAGGCATTTAAGCGGAAGTTGTCTTCCTTGACGGAATGAACAAGTTTGAGGAATGCTGATTAGGGCAGGCAATAGAGGCACCCCTCTATAAGCAACCAATCTCCATAACTATTTTCTTAAAGGCATAATACATAAACATGACCTTTAACTTGGCGTCAACTGGCAACTATGACCTTTAACTTTGGGTGTGCATAAGTAGGCACTTTAACTTGTATAAAATTGAACAAATAGACACATTCGTCTTACATGACACCTACATGGCAATTTTGTGTCCTACGTGGCGTCCTACGTGTATTATGTCATGTAGGACATGTGTGTCTACTTGTTCAATTTTATACAAGTTAAAGTGCCTACTTGTGCACACCCAAAATTAAAGATCATAGTTGCCAGTTGACGCCAAGTTAAAGGTCATGTTTATGTATTATGCCTTTCTTAAAAGTGTCATGTTAAAGATCCTTAGATCCTCAATACCAAGACCACACCAAAATTTTTGGTGTAGTTACACCTTTCTCCTGTAATCTTATTTTTTTTTTGGGGGGGAGGGGGTGGGGGGGGGGGGTGGAAGAGACAGGGGCAGCTCAACAGATTTCATGGCCTAAGGCAAGATCATATTAAAAGGCCCTTATATTTATTTTATAAAATTTATACACTAACAAGAAAATATTATTTTCTAAACAATAGATTAATCATTTAAGACAAAGAATAACAAATTTCATACACACACACACAAAGCTAGGAAAAAGAGTACAAAAAATAAAGTGGTGGATTATCGATGTTAAGCTTTGAAACACAAATCGAAATTTTAACTTGGCCATCATCATAAATAAGAAAAAGAAAAGAACGTACATAACTTAATAGTTGAACTTTTGAGCATGGGTAGTATCAAAATATATACACCTTACCAAATTTCTGATCAATTTAAATGATATAATTCATTCCATTAAGTAGCACTCGTTGGTGAATATCTAAAATAAATTATAAAATTGTCATATAATATATTGAATTAAAACTAAAAGGAAACTAATAATAAAAAATATACAATAACAATTTTATTTATATAATAAATTATATAATATGTAATAAAATTAATAATAATAATTTAAATAAATTTAGGGCCTTCAAATTTTTGGGGCCTAAGGCAATAACCTCACTGGTCAAGCCTTAGAGCCTCCCCTGGATGGGTGGGTGGGAGGGGGGGGGGGGAAGAATCAAGACAAATGAGTTAGGGTTGGTTGTATGAATTCTCTATATTAATTGTTTTTTCATAAAAAATAATTTTTATATTAATTATTTTCTCCGAAACTTAAGAAATATTCAACAACTCGAATAGATATCCTAAATCTTCATTCTTAAATCATTTAAAAATGATTCTAAAAATATACTTTCTTTTATAAAAGTTACAGAATTTTATGTTAGAGACGTCAAAAATGGCACATTTTTCTTATCAGTAAAAGCATTCACCACAAAATCTAAAATATCAATCTCACAATCAAAGCTTTAAAAACCAAAAGTATTCGACATGAATTCAGCAAGATAACTAAATTTCTCGAACTCCAAAGTCATCTACTAACATAGATTCAAAGGAAAAAAGAAAGGGATATTACTACATGATCACAGAAAATATACTCATACAAATATATAAAATGTATATATAAATCAATGCATAAATCTGATTGAAGTCATGCATGAAACAACTCAAAACCATCTGATTAAAAATAGTTTACCTACAAAAGAAAGGAAAGTGAACCACATAGAGTGAGCTGTTGTTGAATTTTCCAAAAGAGTTTCTTTCTTCTGCTTTTAGATATACAAAATGTTGATCCAACCCTAGAGGAATTTGTAATTTGATTGTTAAAAATTTTTTTCTAAAACACAGAAAAAAAAGGGAGAAAAGACTTTGGTTTTCTCAATGTAAAGTATTTTTTCTTTGGTTTAGCCGAGCCCTTTATTTTACCTTTTATAGTTGAGGGAGGGGGAAGGGGAGGGGGGCTATATACATTTATTATAATTTTGCTTGCTAAATTTTTTCCTTATTTTTTCTTTTGTCTTATATTTTAAATCGCATCCTGATCAAGAAAAGTTTTAAATTTCTAACTATAATGGTACTTTCTTGAATAGATAGGAATTTACATTTGATTTAGTCTTAATATCTATAATATATTTCAGATTTAGTTTACTTTGATTTTCTGACCAAAAAAACGCAAGTAAATAAAGAAAAAAATTTAGTGATGAAGATTTTGATTCATGATTTTTTGGTGAAGGTGCAAATACCAATATTCAAATAATCATTTTCTATTTTTTGAATATTAAATTAAAAATACTATTTATGATGTTATCTTTTCCACTTTTTTCAAATATGAAGGCCTTCCAACTTTTTATAATCTGGATAATATAATTTTGAGCTATATACATTAATTATAACTTTCCTTGCAAAAATTTTTCTTTATATTTTCTTTTCTCTTGTATTTTAAATCACATATTGATCAAGAAAAGTTATAAATTTCTAACTATAATATAATGGTACTTTATTGAATAGATACAAATTTACATTTTACATAGTCTTAATTTTTACAATTCATTTTAGATTTATTTAACTTTGATTTTCTGATCAAAAGAACGCAAGTAAATAAAGAAAAAAATTTAGTGATGAAGATTTTGATTCATGATTTTTTTGGTGAAGGTGCAAATACCAATATTCAAATCATCATTTTCTATTTTTGGAATATTAAATTAAAAATACTAGTTATGAAGTTATTTTTTCCCTCCTTTTTCAAATATGAAGTCCTTCCAACTTTTTATAATTTGGAGAATATAATTTAAAAAATATTAGTTTGGGCTATATATATTAATTATAACTTTCCTTGCTAAAATGTTTTCTTTATATTTTCTTTTGTATTATATTTTAAATCACATCCTATTCAAGAAAAGTTTTAAATTTCTAACTATAATAGTATTTTCTTGAATAGATAGGAATTTACATTTGACATAGTCTTAATATCTACAATATATTTCAGATTTAGTTAACTTTGATTTTCTGACCAAAAGAATGCTAGTAAATAAGGAAAAAATTTGGTGATGAAGATTTTGATTCATGATTTTTTGGTGAAGGTGCAAATACCAATTTTCAAATCAACATTTTCTATTAGTTGAATATTAGATTAAAAATACTATTTATGAAGTTATTTTTTTACTCCTTATTCAAATATGAAGTTCTTATTTTAAATTTACCTTATCTTTTTCAATTATCATACTAGACAGTGAAGTTATAAGTTCTGAGTGGGTGATTAAAAATCTGGAATAAAATTTTGTTCACATGTATGATTTAGTCATATTTTAATATTGTTGAACAAATAGTTGGTTTATATACATTCACTGTAATTTTCTCTCACGATTCAAAAATGGGTGTGATGACACTCATCTTATCTCACCAAGAACAGTCAGCCTAAAATTTCAAAAACATAACGATAGAAATGAAAAAATTAAAATATCAATAACATCAATGAGGATAACTTAGATAAACTCATAAATACCCCCTAAACCTAATTGTCACGTGTACAAGCCACTAATGTATCACAACTGATTTGAAAGAAATTACAAGTCTCAGATGCCTTTGTTTCTATAGTAGAATAAAAATATAATAAAGGAACAAGAGGGCCCGCAGAGATGACAAACAACTACCTCTCAAGTATCCACAGAAAAGCCTTAGACGAAGTAGATAATAAGGATAATCATGAGGTTTCGGGGTCATAACCTACACAAGTGTAGAAGCAACACGGTACTCAGCAAGTACAAAACTCACTCAAACTAAAGCATTATTGAACACAAGTACTCCAACCACTCCATCTGAACCTCTATAACTACATCATGCAATAATTAACAGCCCAACCTAAATAATTCTCACTCCACATAACAAAGCACATCAAGAATAACTCAAGTTGCACCTCAACACGAATAGTCTGTCATCATAGTATTCCAGAATCAAGATTCTCAACAACGTACAATCATTAGTCATAATCAATGATGTACAATGTCATATAGACTGATGCATTTGTGTCCTAATGATACACACTCGATGTCTCTCAGTTCGGGACCCATGAGAGACTTCCTAGTCCATTCATATGTCATGGGTGTATGGCATGATCCCAATTTCATCTCAATGCATCCGCCACAGATGTGTGACCCGTTCCCTATTTCCACTAAATGTTTTCGCCATGGACGTGTGGTTCAATCCCTATTTCCTCTCATCCTCACCAATATCATCACAACAGTGGTGCAACATCAATGCAAACATAATAGTGCAATGATAAAATATGAGGATGATAATTCAACACCAATATCCTACAACAGTCAATCAAAGTATCTCATCAAGTGAATTATCTCATTCGGCCAATTGTCTACAACATAAGCAAGTCACACAAATCAACAAGATTTTCATTTTAACCCAAGTTATTTAGCAAGTTCACATCATCAATTTACCATTTATAATTCTTACATGAATCTCTTCAACAATTCTCATTACTTCCAATCATTCCAAAACATACAAGGTTCAATAAACTCAACTAAAATTCAAGAAGTCCACTTGCCATAATTAATCAAACAATCACTCCAAAACTTGAGTTTTTCCCCTTCTTTGAGTCTCCGAATTAATGCAATCTAATCAAATAAGTAATTACAATAAGATTTTGAAACTAACAACACTTAAATCAAGCATTTTGGAAAACGGGCTCAAATCGACCTAAAAGTTCAATTCCAAAAATGAAGGTTAAATCTGAAAATTTATTCATGAAACTGTTATCCCAGATAAAATGACCCTTCATGAATATGATGGGTATATCACGAAAGCGGGCAGACCTTCGCGAATGCGAGGGTTGGAAAACTTGACCCCTCACGAATGCGATCAGGTCTTCACTAATGAGAAGGTCGAGAAAGCGGTCAACCCTTTGCAAATGCGAGGATCAGAAAACTCAACCCCTCGCGAATGCGATCAGATCTTCACTAACGCGAGGTACAACAGACATCAGAAAATAAGCCGACACATAGGTCTCCGAATGGACCCTCGAGATTCATTCAGAACCCCATACATACAAACCAAATATGCTATCCAACTAAACTCGATGTTCCAGATTCAATAGAACCATCAAAATACGAATTCGATGTCTCCTTGATCCGAAACTCGTGAAAGTCACAATAAACTAATATAACGCCTAAAAAACCAAACCAAGCTCGGAACTTCTGAAATTCAACCAAAACCTTTCCTAGGCCTAAAATCATCCCCCGAATCTAACAAAACTGTCAGAAATCCGATCCGAGCATCCGAACTCCGAATGTTTTTCAAAGTCAACTCAAAGGCCACAATTTCATAGACTTCCGACTTTAGACCTTAAAACCACGAAACAACTCTGAATTTGAAATCAACGACTCTCCTAGACCAAATTCCACATTTCAGAACTGATGGAATTCCATTCCGAGACTTGAAACTCAGAATGACAGCAAAAACCACTTTTGACCACTTTAAACCTTCCAAAACTCAATACTTCCAAAAATCATAAATTTTTAAAAGATTTTCAAAACCAATTTCACAAATCGATCAAAATGACTCGGAGCAACTATCGGTAGGGATAAAATGGTAATTTTATGAAAATTCCTAAACATGACCTTCCGGGTCATTACGTTTTCCTTGCTAAATTTTCTTCCTTATATTTTCTTCGATCCTTTGAATCACATCCTGAAAAAAGTTTAGAACTTATGACTATAAAATTTTACTTCCTTGAATACATAGGAATTCACATTTGACTTCATCACAATATCTAAAATATCTTGTAGATTTAGTTACAATTGACTTTCTTACTAAAGAAACACAAGTAACTAAGGAAAAAATTAGTGTTCAAGATTTTGATTCATGGTTTTTAGGTGAAGGTCCAAATACCAATATTCATATCACAATCTACTAACATCCTTTACTATTTTTTGAATATCAAATTGAAAATATTGTTTATGAGATTTTTTGTTTTCCTCTTTTTTCAAGAATGAAGTCCTTAGTTTTCATTTACCTTAACTTTTTCAACTAACATAGTGACAATGAAGTTAGCCATGAGTTGATGATAAAGAATCATGTATAAAGTTTTAATGATTGATATGTAATTTTAACCATAGTTTGCTACTACTCGACAAAAAGTCGGGCTATATACCTTAACTGTATTTTGTTTGCTAAAATTTTCTGTGTTATATTTTTCGGTCTTTTAAATCACGTCTTGAGAAAAAATTGAATTTCATACTATAATTATACTTTCTTGAATAGATAGAAATTTATATTTGACTTCATCATAACATCTAAAATCTATTTCTGATTTTGTAAACTTTGACTTTCTTATAAAAATAACACAAGTAAATAAGGAAAATTTTTTAGTGTTGAACATTTTGATTCTTGGTTTTATAGCAAAGGTGCAAATACTAATATTCCGAACTCCATATACTAACTTTCTTTTCTATTTTTTGAATATCAAATTGAAAAAAATACTATTTATGACATTTTTCTTTCTCCTCCCTTTTCAAAATTGAAGTCCTTAGTTTACATTCACCTTATAGTAACAAAGAAGTTAGAACAGAGTTGACGATTAAGAATCTGATGTAAAAGTTTAATAACTGATATATGATAAACCCATGTTGAACAAAGTGTTGAATTACTCAGTGCTTCTTCACCAAATATTAAATATCTAAGACATCAATTCTGCAGAAAACAACATGAACTCTGATTTGTGTTATCTGATTAACCTAATATGGAAGGAACATTGTTTGGTATTAGAGTGAAAATCACTTTTTTCACTCAGAAACTGCCAAAAATAGTGTTTTTTGCAAAAACCTTCTACACTACTTAATGTTAAAGCTACTATCTCCTTACATTCACTTAGAAATGACACAAGCAGATAAGACATGTAGGACACAGAAGAAAGAAACGAGTTCTCCATTTCTTTAAAAATTTAATAATGTACCACAAATAGTGATCATGACTTATGATCAAGAACTACACAAATGATTGTAGTGATATCAAATGGGCGGGTTGTGTCAAATTCATGCAGGGACGGCTCTATGGTATTAAAAGTAAGACAAATGTCTTAGGCCTCCAATTTTGGGGGGCCTCAAATTTTTATCAAGAATAAATTATATGTATATTTTTCATTAAAAAATTGATTATTTATGATTAAAAAATTATATTATTTTATTTTCTTTAACGTCATTCAAATAGAAGAAATCAAGAAAGTATTATTTACATTCTCTCGGTTAATATTCACATTATTTTATTGTTTCAAATTTCTTTTGCACTCTCCTTTTTCAAGTTTTTGATAAAAATAATACTCTGTCAAAAATATGTATTAATAGTCGAAAAGTGTTGAACAAAGTGAATTACAATATTTTTCTTATATCTTGTTAAATTTTCAAGCATTACAACAAGCATATTAAAGTGGGGTCAAAATTATCAACTTTTTGAATAAGATTCTATGGTTCTAACTCTTATCTTTATCTTAAATTTGTTACTTATTATTTATAGAATTATGTAAACCATTCATATAATGATTGTATTAGTGAAAGAATGTTAACGTTTTTCAACGTTGAATTGATAAAATCTTACTAGAGACTAATAATTAAAAAAAAAATATTCGAAGAAATCATTTATAAAAAAACATTAATAATAATTTGCATCTAAAAAGTGTAAGAAAATTAAATTTTAAATAAATACATATGAAGTTTGCTCAGATTTTAGGCCTCTAATTCAAATTTTGCTTTAAGCACCCACGTATGTTGAGCCGCCCCTAAATTCGAGCAGATCAAATGGGTCAAAGTAATTAATGGCTCAAGAGCAAATCCACCCCAAGTTTGTTTGGGTCAAGATGGGACAAACAACGGGTCTTAACCCAATTCTGCCCTATTTTTAAACATATCATAATTATAAAAATGGAAAAACTCGTTAATATTTTGTGTTTATGAAATTGGTAGTATGAATTAGAGCGCACCAATATGATTATGATTAAGTGATTTATTGTAATGACTCTCTTGGTCATTTTCTTTTCCGATATTTTCAGTGTTTAGAGCTTTTCTATAGTAGCCTCAAGCCATTAATGATTTGTTTGGACTGATACTTTGGTAATTGAGTTGTTCGTTTGATTTTTATGCAAGTTTAATTGGTTTGGTGTGAAACCCCAACTTAAGATTAGAAGCCCCACATCGGTAATATACAGGAGAGAAGTAAGCAGGCCTTACCAACTAGTGACACGTTTTAAAGTCGTGCGGGCCCTAGGCCCAAAGTGGATAAGATCACTAGTGGGCTAGGACATTACAAATGGTATCAGAGCCACTCCTGTATTAGCCTTGTCGATGTGGGCCAGAGTTCGATTGAGTTTAGGCAAATTCCAATAAGGCAGGGCAAACCTCAGTGCTGAGTATAGGCAAATCTCATACAGTGGAGAAAACCTCAACGTGGATGTTGAGTCCATAGAGGGGGTGTATGGGATGCCCCAGCTTAAGATTAGAAGTCCCACATCGGCAAAACACAGGAGAGATATTTGGTATATAATTAAGCATGCCTTACCAACTACTAACATGTTTTAAAGTCGTGCGGGCCTAGGTCCAAATTGGACAACATCACTGGTGGGCTGGGCCGTTACATTTGGAGCTTTTGAAGTTTCATCGGTTGACTTTGATCAAAACTTAAAGAATAATCTTGAAATGCGGTTCTGATGGTTCTATTAGCTTTAGAACATCGAGGCTTTTAGAATCATTTCAAGCTACCATGTGAATTTTAGCTAAAATAGAGGTAGGTATGGGACCACTTGTTATCAAGACGACCTCCGCTAAAAGTTTTGATAGTTTTGTTGAGTCCGGGATATTGTTTCTAGTTGGGTAGAATATTTGATTTGCGTTGGTAGGATCCTAAGCTAATTCTAAAGGACTTATTGACACTTGAATTTTAATCCTAGGAGTTGAAGCACTATCTGCTGGTACAACCACTCTCGCAAAGAAAGGCTCACTCCGATGGAGCCAGTCTTGTGGGAGTTGGCCTCTCCTGTGGAGCTGGCCACGTCAGCTGACCTCACTCCTGTGGAGCTTGGTCTCTTTGGTGACATTGTTCCTGCAGAGCTATATGTACTGTTGCGGAGCCGGTCAACCATGTTGACCTCCGCACTGATAGAGTCTTTTCCACTTTGGCGACACCGTTCCTACGACATTGGATTCGGCAAAGCGGTGTTAGTAGTGATTAAAACTTCAAACACCCTTCTGCATTTTTCATTTTCAAGAGAGGAATGTTGAGAGCTATTTCTTGGGATATTCTTATGGGAAATGCTTGAATTTGAGCTCGGAGTTTCTTTGGGACATTGTAAGGGTTGACATTCTCAATCCTAAACATGTAAGTATCCATTTAATTGTTCATTTTGTACTTGTGTTGGGTCTTGTGAAGATAACTTCTTGATGGGTTGTTTTGAAGCAATTTGGAGCTTGGATTGTGCAGATTTTCAGGGCACAAGCTACTTAAGCTAGTAGAGAACTATTGCCAGAGCATCTTTGTGATTCCTCACATGGGTCTCTCAATGCTATTTTGACCTGATTTTTCACCTGAACTTGATTGCTGCAATTTGGGTGTCAAAATGATTGTACTTATGCCAAAATTACTATTTTGATAGTTTGGCATTTTTTTAAGGGCTGCTCGGAAAGGAAAATGCCAGTATTGAGATTTAGAGTGTGCGTGTTCGGCTTTGAGGTAGGCTATGACTTACTACTTTTAGACCTTTCTTGTTGATTATTATAACATGATGATTTTCTAAGTGGTAAACTAGTATTTTAGCATGATTCCTTGTTGTTATCATTATTGAATTGATTTTTCCTTATATCGGTTGTTTTGGATAAGGTTCGGGTTGATCATGATTAGTGTAGTATTATGTTTGTTCCTGTGGATTGTGAACATGCAAAGATGGCCTTAGTTTTGAGGTTGTTGAGCCTTAGCCTAGGATTGACTAGTATTTGCCTTAGATATTTGCTTTTGTGGCCTGTGGGTCTTGGTTTGGGAATGATATTGGGTTAGATACGGCCTTCCAAGCTAGTTATGACCTTTGAGTAGACCTATTAGTATTTGTGATCGGTTGGCTGTAGTGAGATGATTATCGGTTGGCTGTAGTGAGACCTATTTGTAGACCTATCAGATTATTTTTGAGATTTTCTAATGCTAATAACTACATTGAAACTTTTTGGGTAAATAAAAGGATAATGACTTTAATTGTAGTGGATCGCTGATCACTATCGGTTTTCAAGTATTGGTGTATAGTTCGCCTACTGGATAGGTTTCTATAGAATTAGTCATAACAGTAAATGATTGTATTTCTCGTACAGTTCATGAAATTTGATAGTTACCAATGATCCACTACAGTTTAAGTCATTATCTTTCATCTCAAAAATCTCAATGCAGGTATTAAAGTTAGAATAATCTAAAAAACAATCAGGAACTATTGCCATTCAAAATGAAAAGAGGTGCACACGAGAAGAGACGTCGCCACCTCATACTTCTCCGCAATGACCCTTATACAAAAAGCATTTACCACTACTCCAAATCTCCATAACCCTTTTCTTAGAAGTGTCATGTTAAAGATCCTTTAGATCCTCAATACCAAGACCACCCCAAACATTTTGGTGTGGTTACACCCTTCTCCTGTAATCAAGTTGGCGGGGGGGGGGGGGGGGGGGGGGGGGGGGGGGGGAGGGGATGGAAAACTCAAGACAAATGAGTTAGGGTTGGCTGTGTGAGACTCAAGACAAATGAGTTGCGGTTGGCTGTATGAGACTCAAGACGAATGAGTTAGGGTTGGCTTTATGAATTCTCTATATTAATTTCTTTCTCATAAAAATAATTTCTATATTAATTATTTTCTCCGAAACTTAAGAAAATTTCAACAACTCAAATAGACATCATAAATCTTCGTTCTTAAATCATTTTAAAATGATTTTAAGAATCTCTTTTCTTTTATAAAAGTTACAAGATTTTACGTTAGAGACTTCAAAAATGACACCTTTTTCTTTATCAGTAAAAACCTTCACCACAAAATTTAAAAAATTAATCTCACAATCAAAGCTTCAGAAACCAAAAGTATTCGACAGGAATTCAGTAAGATAACTAAATTTCTCGAACTCCAAAGTCATCTACAAACATAGATTCAAAAGAAAAAAAATTAGAAAGGGATATTAGTACATGATCACAGACAACATACACATACAAATATATAACATGTATATATAAATCAATGTATAAATCATCTTCCTCACAAAAATAACTGTAAAAAATAGTTACAACGATCTGAATGAAATCATGCATGAAACATCACGCGGAAGCATATGATTAAAAATAGTTTACCTACAAAAGAAAGGAAAGGTGAACCGCATAGAGTGAGTTGTTGTTGAATTTCCCAAAAGAATTTCTTTCTTCTGCTTTTAGATATACAAAGTGTTGAGCAAACCCTAGAGGAATCTGTAATTTAATTGGTAAAAACAATTTTTTGAAAACCGAGAAAAAAAGGGAGAAAGGGCTTCGTTTTTTCTCAATGTAAAGTAATTTTTTTTGGGTTTGGCTTAGCCCTTTATTTGACCTTTTATAGTTTGGGGAGGGGTTAGTAGAACCTTACAATGGTTAATTTTTAACAATTCTTAAATTTTCCAACTTTTTTTAATCCAGAGAATATAATTTTAAAAATATTATTTTGTTCTATGTACATTAATTATAATTTTCCTTGCTATATTTTTTCTTTATATTTTCTTTTGTCTTGTATTTTAAGTGACATCCTGATCGAGAAAAGTTTTAAATTTCTAACTATATTGGTACTTTCTTGAATAGATAGGAATTTACATTTGACTTAGTCTTAATATCTATAATGTATTTCAAATTTAGTTAACTTTGATTTTCTGACCAGAAGAACGCAAGTAATTAAGGAAAAAAAATTAGTAATGAAGATTTTTATTCATGATTTTTTGCTGAAGGTGCAAATACTAATATTCAAATCAATATTTTCTATTTTTTGAATAATAAATTAAAAATACTAGTTATAAAGTTATTATTTTCATCCTTTTTCAAATATGAAGCCCTTCCAACTTTTTATAATCTAGAGAATATAAATTTTAAAAATATTATTTTGAGCTATATACATTAATTAAAAGTTTTCTTGCTAATTTTTTTCGTTATATTTTCTTTTGTCTTGTATTTTAAATCACATTGTGATAGAGAAAAGTTTTAAATTTCTAATTATAATGGTACTTCTTGAATAGATAAGAATTTACATTTTACTTAGTATTAATATCTACAATATATTTCAGATTCAGTTACCATTGATTTTCTGACCAAAAGAATGCAAGTAAATAAGGAAAAAAATTTAGTGGTGAAGATTTTGATTCATGATTTTTTTTGGTAAAGGTGCAAATACCAACATTCAAATCAACATTTACTATTTTTTGAAAATTAAATTAGAAATACTATTTATGAAGTTACTTTTTCCTCCTTTTTCAAATATGAAGTCCTTCCAACATTTTATGATCAAGAGAATATAATACTAAAAGTATTATTTAGGCTATATACATTAATTATAACTTTCCTTGCTAAATTTTTTCTTTATATTTTCTTTTGTCTTGTATTTTAAATCACATCCTGATCGAGAAAAGTTTAAAATTTCTAGCTATAATAGTACTTTCTTGAATAGATAGGTATTTACATTTGACTTGGTCTTAATATCTACAATATATTTCAAATTTAGTTAACTTTGATTTTCTAACCAAAACAATGCAAGTAAATAAGGAAAAAACTTTAGTGATGAAGATTTTTATTCATTATTTTTTAGTGAAGGTGCAAATACCAATATTCAAATAATCATTTTCTATTTTTTGAATATTAAATTAAAAATACTATTTATGAAGTTATGTTTTCCTCCTTATTTAAATATGAAGTCCTTCCAACTTTTTATAATCTAGAGAATATAATTTTAAAAATATTATTTTGAGCTATATACATTAATTATAACTCTCCTTGCTACATTATTTCTTTATATTTTCTTGTGTCTTGTATTTTAAATCACATCCTAATCGATAAAAGTTTTAAATTTCTAACTATAATGGTACTTTCTTGAATGGATAGGAATTTACATTTGACTTAGTCTTAGTATCTATAATATATTTTAGATTTTGGTAACTTTGAATTTCTGGGCAAAAGAACGCAATTAAATAAGGAAAAAAATTTAGTGATGAAAATTTTGATTCATAATTTTTTGGTGAAGGTGCAAATACCAACATTCAAATCACCATTTTCTATTTTTTGAATATTAAATTAGAAATACTATTTATGAAGTTACTTTTTTCGTCCTTTTTCAAATATGAAGTCCTTCCAACATTTTATGATCTAGAGAATATAATTTTAAAAGTATTATTTAGGCTATATACATTAATTATAACTTTCCTTGCTAAATTGTTTCTTTATATTTTCTTTTGTCTTGTATTTTAAATCACATCCTGATCGAGAAAAGTTTAAAATTTCTAGCTTCAATAGTACTTTTTTGAATAGATAGGAATTTACATTTGACTTGGTCTTAACATCTACAATATATTTCTGATTTAGTTAACTTTGATTTTCTGACCAAAAGAAAGCAAGTAAATAAGGAAAAAAAATTAGTGATGAAGATTTTGATTCATGATTTTTTGGTGAAGGTGCAAGTACCAATATTCAAATCATCCTTTTCTATTTTTTGAATATTAAATTAAAAATACTATTTATGAAGTTATCTTTTTCCTCATTTTTCAAATATGAAGTCCTTATTTTTCATTTACCTTATCTTTTTCAATTAATATACTAGACAATGAAGTTATAAGTACTGAGTGGATGATTAAGAATCTGGAATAAAGTTTATTCACATGTATGATTTAGCCATATTTTGATACTGCTTAACAGATAGTTGGGTAAATACATTCACTGTAATTTTCCTTTCTAAATTTTCTTTCTTATATTTTCTTCGATCTTTTAAATCACATTTTGAAAAAAGTTTAGAATTTATGTCTATAAAATTGTACTTCCTTGAATAGATAGTAATTCACATTTGACTTCATCATACTATCTAAAACATATTTCATATTTAGTTTACAATGACTTTCTTACTAAAGAAAAACAAGTAATTAAGGAAGAAAAATTAGTGTTGAAGATTTTGATTCATGGTTTTTGGGTGAAGGTGCAAATATCAATATTTAGATCACCATGGTTTTGATTCATGGTTTTTGTTTTTCACTTCTTTCAAGAATGAAATCCTTAGTTTTCATTTACCTTTACTTTTTCAACTAACATAGTGACAATGAAGTTAGCACTAAGTTGATGATAAAGAATCTTGTATAAAGTTTTAATGACATATATGTGATTTTAACCATAGTTTGTGATACATGGGTTGTTTTTCACACAAACACCACTGCATGGCAGTCTGCAACGCTTGTAAACTTCAGCCTATCAAATACTCGCAAATCTGTCAACACTTAGACTATTCTTTTCACTGGATCTGCGTGGAGATATTGGATATTGGCACTGAGATAAAGGGTTATTAATTTTGGACGCAAACAGATGAGACTGGATATCTTAAGATTACTGGAGTTATACCCAGAATTTATAACTTGTATTCATGGTCCCTAGAGTTATTGGAGATTACAAAAACAATCTTAACTTTACAATCACTCAAGGAAGTCAATTTAATCTTGGTGACTTAGTTTATGATCCTCCAAGAAATGGTCCAACTCTATGGGAAATTTGAATCATGATAGAACTTCTATTGAATATATTGTTCCTGATCCATTGGCTAGCCTCACCAACTATGTATTTATCAACACTACACAAAGATTTAGACAATATGGTTTATGGGATCGTTATACAAATTTATATCCTAAAGGAGATTAAGTATACAGAGTTGGTGTTAGTGATTACACAAAAGATTCGTTCTATGCCCATATAACCAGGAGGACTAAACATAAGAAATATATACCAACAACATGATAAATCTTATTTGATCTTTCAACTCTGGATCCAAGTGAAACTTATACACTCCATATAGCATTGGCTTTTACCACTTCTTCTCATTTGCAAGGAGGAATAAACAACTCTATTAGTCCAAAGCCAATTCTCCTGGTTAACTTATTTCTACTGGAATTATCAAACGTATCCTGAATAAACTCAAAAAGAAGCACATGCAGCTCGTTAATGGTGATACCTCATTGGCAGCTTGTTTTCTATTGTGAAGTTAATCTACTATCAATTATATCAGCATTGGTAGCTTGTTAATGCTCATATATTTTCCAAAAGAAGAATTGGCAGCTTGTTTTCTACTGTAAATTTAATCTTATTGCTGATTATTTAAGGGGGTCTAGGAAACTTACTCATATTCGAATTTTCAAATGTATCCTGCTATAACTGCTAATAATAGTGCATACATCAACAAATCAATTAATAATCAAAACTGCAATACAAACATATGTCTGCTATGACTAATATACATAATTTAAGTATATGCACACCAAAAATATACTGAAGAAAAAACCTAGATGGATCATATAATAAACTTTCAACATATCAATTCATATTCAAAATGAGATAAACTTACTTTCTAGAAGAGGAAACTTCAACAATATGTCCAGATACTATCACTCCTAGCAAAACCCAATAAAAATCAGATGAAATTTTGAAGTAAGAAGAGAAAGATGAGTTCTCCGATCAAAACGAGAGATGTTGATTTTACTTTTTAAAGGCTTGAACAAAGACCCACAACTTAATTTATGCTAACTAACCTGGAAATCAGTCAACGCATACTACAATTATCTGAATACTCTTTGCTGATTTTTCTCCATCGAACCTATCAGTTCTGTAATTTATTGGGTTTTGACGATCTCTCTCGTATAAAGAAACTAAGTGTATCACTCCCACACTACTCAGAGAGACGACTAAGTCTTATCGTTGATCATGTCATCTGTATCGGAGGAGGTTGGGGGAGTAGGTGTTGTGGGAGACGACTCTTTCGGAGGGGTGGGAGACTGGGGTACCAAGGGTGAAAAGGAGACTTGATGTCCTTTAATTTTTCATTTGGTAGGGTTGGGGAATACAGTGAAGCCTTTCATTTATCAATAATATGTAGTGTATATTACGTTTTTATTGGTCTAGATATTATTCCTTCGCTAATGTTAAAATAAAATTGTGTTTTAACGACCGCATAAAAAGCATGACATAATAAATATACTTTTAATGACCAGATTTATATCCTTTCGTTAGGAATTGGTCGTTAAAAATCAATTTTCTTGTATTATAAGGTGAATCAACTGCATAGAGGATCTTAGATTCCAAGCCATCATGGATCGACGTCCACTACCAACCATATCACAACGAGCGCATCAACTCCAAGCCGCTGTGGATCGACATCCACTACCCATCACATCACCAAAAATTTGATCTCGAAGCATTCCAACCAGAAAGATACTATGCCTCCGATAACGCATCGGCACCACAGAAAAAGGGGGAGAAAAGATAGAAGGATTGCAAGCAATACAAAGCCAACACTAAGCTCGACTATCAGACCCTAGTCTGCTAGCGTCTACAAGGACCTAGTCCATCCGAATCGACGTCGGATACGTACCAAAGTCGACCTGGTGCATGGGTCTAAATTAATACTAGTCTATCCTAAACAAAGGCTAAAGACATAAACCAAACACAAACCAGTAACCCAACAGAAAATCCGCATGCAACAACATATAACCAGCCCAACAGATAATACACAGCAACCACAGATAAGCAACCCCTCCAATAACATGGTTCTAACCCCGAAAGTCCCTGAAAATCAACCCTAAAGCATGGTTTCTAAGAAGAAGAGAAGAAGTACCAGCTACCCACCCCAGATTAACACAAATAAACATGTATTTACACAATCAGACTCAATCTAAAGGAAGAGAAGTCGTAGCCTACCTGAAGGCCGATCGCGCGCGCTTCAAATCACTCTACCGAAGCTTTTCCCTTCTGAATGGCCTTGGGATTGCTGCAACGCTATAAAAAAATAGAATCACAGCATCAACACGGTCATTTAGACACTAAAATCATCAAAACCGGAGACGGACCAATTTCGGAATAAAAATTAGGAAATGTGGAACCCGCTCTGGAATTTTTGAAATTGACTCCGTGAAGAGGTCCTAAACCCTCCCCCGAGCTTGTGTTCCAAAATGGAACACCCCTCAGGCTCAGATCAGCTCCATGCAACATAATCAAGAAATGCAAAACTTTACACCAAAAGCCCAAGGTAGCAACTTACGCCTCAAATTCACGGAAATCGAGGATCACCCAATAGTCTCCGTGCACTAATCCACACAGCCAACAAGATTTTGAACACTTGGGTCTTCGAATCACCAAAAATCGACTTATAACGGAGATGATATGAATTTCTAAACTTTCTCCCAAATGAAACCCAACCTCCACTATATATACTGCCAGGCGCTAATGACCTCCGCGAAAGCGGCTTAAGACCCACGAACGCGGAGTGACAACAACTAAACCTCCACGAACGTGGCTAAGGGTTCACGAACGCGGAGAAGAGGACCACAGACCTCCGCAAACGCAAAGCCCCATCCGCGAACGCGGAGAGAAAGCTCCCCAGACTTCCTAGACTTCCGCGAATAGGGAGCCTTATCCGCGTACGCGTAGAACGAAGTCTCACACCTCCCCGAACGCGGAGCCTAGCCCGCGAACGCGGAGAAGAAAGGCCCACACCTCCGCGAACATAGAGCCAATTCCGCGAAGGTGGAGAAGGAATGGGTCTGCAACATCAGCTGTGCACCAACTGAGTTTTGGGGCATTTCCAAAACTCCGACAGGGTGCTCGGGATTCGTTCGGAACCCCGTGCACGCAAATGAGATATGCTACCCCATCAAATTCAACATTCTACACTCAATTGTGCAGTAAAAATTTCCATACGAGGTCGTTTTGACAAAAAATGGGTCCCACACCCAAAGCTCTATTTTAGCCAAATTCCACCGAGGACCTCGGAATTAGATCGGGTTATGACCGAAATCAACTTTTTAAGTTTCAAAAGCTCCAAAACAGGAAAACGGGCATAAAACCCAAACGGACGACCAGGCGACCAAACAGTCAGTGCCAGCAAGTCATAAATGATTTGGGGTCGCTACAGGAGTGCTTTAAATGATAGGAAGAAGGCATTAACACAAAAATGACCTGGAGGGTCATTACATAAGGCCAATTTACACGATGAAGAGTTATGAAGGGAATAAGAATTGCAGTTAATGGGCACACTGAAGAGTTATAATATTACATGATCCAATTAATTCCTTTTTTGTTTTGGGGTGAGAAGATAAGTGATCGTTCAATGACTATTGAGCTTCTAACCTCTTATACTATAAATATGGGAAACACTATAGATTATGAATACAAAAACAACATCATAGATGAGCTGAAAAAGGTATGATAAGGTTTTCATTTCTTAATTGATTTCCTTGAAAGCTTAAAAAGAGATGATAAGTATGGGCTGCTACAATCTTTTATTCTCTAGAGTAGATGTTGATTGAGGACTTTCTAGCTTTAGTAACAATTTTCTCTTTCATTCAATATCTTGATTTTTGATTATATAACTATGAGTCTATGAAACAGTATGCAAAGAATAATGTAGCATATTGTTTTTTTTGTGATCGACGAATGATTGAAGTTTATTTGTACATCTAATATGAGAATTGTATTGCAGGGACTATTTCAGAAAATACAAACCCAAAAAATAAAAAAATCATAGGTATTTATTTATTACATTTTCTCACTTTCTTCTCATAAATTAATGCTAAAAAGTATTTGTATTGGTCAAAATGTATGAAAACATAGTTTGTTGAATTTGTGAATCTTTTAGTGAAAAGTTATATGTATGTATGTACGTGAATATGTACCCACTTAGATTTAAAGATGTATTAGGTAGTTGAATCATAGGACAACGTGATGTTGCACCTCTTTATGACCTTCAATTATATTTCTCTTTTTTTTTTGACAGTTCTCTATTTATAAATGAAAAACGAAAATTCTCTCTTAATCATTGTGATCAATATAATAATGGACAACTCAAAAGGCTTACTAAATTTAATATGTCAAGAATCTTGCCACTCTTCTGATTTTAAATGACTTCAATATGAAATTTCGGAAGACTTTAACCGCTTTAGTTTCTTTCCCCTACCATAATTAATTTTATTAATATCATGAAATATATATGCAACGGTTTTTTCTTACCTCTCTTACATATGAAGAGTTCTAGATAATGGTTTGCCAATTCTTGAGCTTTCTTTTTGTAGCTTTCATGGGGATCAATTCGGTGCAAAAAATTTTCTATCTCCCTTTGTGTTCCAAATAATGATACAAAAATCAAACCTTCATTGACTTCAATTAGCCTAGTGTTTGAAAGTCATCGTAATTTTTACATGTTATTAAAAAAGTCATTTGTCGTCCTTTTCCGTATATTCTAGAGATTGTTCATTTTATTTAATCATATTTATGAAGGTTTTCATGTTTGAGAAAATGGACGAACAACTGTTGAATGAAATGTTTGATCGGCTAAAATAAGAGCTTCAAAATCTAGAAAGAGATTAGTTAATTAATAAAAAAAAATCTCTCATGAAAGGTAATTTTTTTTACTCATCTGCATCTCTCAATATAATCTTGTTTTAGATTCGTAGAATATTTTATTGTACGTATACCTATTTTCTACTAAGTTCAAACTTATCATCAGTTGAGTTATAATTTCTAAATCTTCTTATCTTGTCTTTATTTTTTTGTAATCAACATGGAGCTTAAATTAAGATTTTCAAAGAGTTGAATAACATTAATAGAATTGATTAATCTTTTAAAATGAATTTTTTTTTACTATTTTTTTAATGTGAAGCTATTTATTTATCATCGATTTTTTATTATTTGTTAGAAATATTCACCTTCATAACTCATATCTAATTATTTATTTAATTTTATTCTTCATATCTATAACTCTCATGCTTTTCATATTCATAACCTCCAAATATTTTATTTATAACTTTAAGATATCTTTTACTATTCCTTAATTTTTATTAATATAAATTCATCTTTTGTTTCATGAGACCCCTACCTAAAGTTATCATTTTCATTCTACAGTTAAAGTAGTGAAGAACTTATATTATTATTGATCTCTTTGATTCGTATTTTAGCTTGACTCGATAAAGATGACTATCGAATTTTGTTTGGTTATGGGAAAAGGCATCAACAAGAACTTGAAAAATTATGTATTGACTTTTATCTTGTTTTTCCGTGTGTATTGTTACAGTTAGAGTCTTAAGAAGAATATTTATGTTGTATTTTTTCTTCTCTGTTTATTTTCTTGTGTTTACTCTCTATTAGACATCTGTAATTAATTTTCTATGAATTTCTGATTGTCTTAAGTCTATGTTTTTGTTGGCCTCAAATTAGCCATTTGTGATTTTATTGAAAGCTTGCTAACTATAAATGGAAGTTCAAAATATTATGTCCATCGCTTAAAAAAATTTAATTTCAAACATTAAAATGCATCCCTCATTTGGTGTTTTTTGTCATACTTTTAAGAATTAATTTGTAATTGTTGTATTTTACTACCCATTACTCACACATGATTTCATAGAATTTTAATCATCCTAATTAATGTATAAAAAATAACATGAGTCACATGTGCAACACACGAACTAGTTATACTAAAAGTGGGAAGGTCCTAAGTGTAAAGTTGAATTACGAAAATTCCCTTCAATTTTTTAATTAAATAAAAAATGACAGCCAAACTATCCAAATACATTATTAGATGTTAGAATTTATTATATTTACTACTTAATGAGGTTTAATTGTGGATCCTATTAGCTTCTGCTGTTACAGTACTCTTATATTAGCATTCCTATAATATTTAATTTATCCTTTTATAAATTGGACAAGAAAATATCAGTCCTCTTATTTTTTGTGTTTCATCCTCTTGTGTTTCTTACGTAATTTTTTTATTTGTTGGTTCATTCTTTTTTTTTAGTTAATATTTTTTTTAGCTCTTCTCATTTTGTATGATATGATGGCAGGTATATCTTACCACTTTTCATGCTAATTGGCTCGATGTTACAAAGGTATTTTCTTTAATTGTCATTCATTATTTCAATTTTTTAATATTTTCTTTTCATAATCTCTTTTCAAGTTAGAGCTTTTGATAAATCAATAATATATATATATATATATATATATATATATATATATATATATAGGCTTAGATAAAAATTGAATTAGATAAATAGACTTAGATAAAAATGTAAACAGATTAGAAAATGTTTACTTAGGTGTTGAAATCATGGATTTGGTTGGAAATTCCTTTCACTTTTCTCAGTAGTTTTGTAAAATCCTACTCAGTACTCCCTCCTTCGGTGCCCTCTTCATGTTTCATAGCTAGCATCTTTTAGTTTATGTGAACTTCTCCCGAAATATTAAATACTTTTTTTTTTAACTTTGTTCATCTCTTCTTCTCAGCCCAACTTTTAATAACTTCTTCTCTAACCCCACCCCGGGAGAAACACAAGTCCTTCGGCATTCTTAGCCATGGCGGACATTCAACTCCCTAGGAATTTACAGGTTAGTCCATTGTTATTATTAAAAAACTGAGAAGCTAACAATATACTTAAAGGTTGATTTATAATCATAATATCAACATTATAAACATACAAACATTAATTTACATAGGGAGAAATGCACAAAACCTAAAGATAGCTACTTACATGGCTTAGGTAGGAGAGAGGTTTCCCTTTCGGGAGTCCCCGAAAACCTTTCCAAGCTTTCTGAAAAAAAAAACTACCTTATCTCACACTAGCACACTCGAATAATTTATTTTTTCTCACTATAATGGAAGATAAAAATATTTACTTATACTCTCGTGCTCTCGCTTGCTCTCTTCACTTTTTGCTCTGTTTTTTCTCTCTCTTTTCTTCTATCTTTTCTTCATAAGTTCTTGGTATTTATAGCTGTCTTCGGACTTCAAAATTGGATTTCAAATTGATTAAAAAATCTCTTCAACTTGCCGGGTGCGCTGTGGGCCCAATCGTCACGTGGTTGTATTAGAAATCTTTTTCAATTATTGTCCTTTCTTTTGTCCGTGTCTCTGAGTGATGACTTATGTCGTCATTGCTTACGTCTTTGTAATATTATGCATCATTGCTTACCTAATAATCCCATCTTGTCTTCTTCTTCAATTATATATATATATATTGTTGGATGGAATTTCTTATTTGCATTCTATAATATTCATTCACTCATTCATGTATATATAAAAGATTATTGTTTAGACTTTCAGCATTACTAGCTAGCAATCTTAAATTCACTAATTGGACAGTGATGAAGAAGAACCAGCCAATTTTATTTCAAGACACTACAACAACAAAGTGGTATAAATTTTTTGAATATATTTCAGTTGTTTTGAATAATCATAACGGCATCACACGAAAATGATTGTAATTGTACCCATGGAGTGGATAGGGTACATATCTTTAGGAGTTCATTCTAACCTTATCTCTTGCAATGAAAATTTTCTTAGTCGTCTCTACAAACTTACATGAAATGATATGATGAATAGAAAGGTCCTAAAACGTTTATAAGTGTTACTGTACATTGAGATGGGGCACATAATAAACCTATAGAAGAGTGAGTAACAATTTTCCTATCAAATCAGATAAAAAAATTTATTTCCTATCACTTTTCATTTGGGTTTTGTTATTTTTATATTTTTCTTATATTTTTAATGAATTGATTGTCAAATCTGGATAATATCTTCGCATATTAAGGGGTCGTTTGATACAAAGATTAATAACGCAGGGATTAATAGTGCAAGGATTAGTAATGCAAGGATTGGTAGTGCAGAGATTAGTAATGCAATGTTTATTTATTATCTAGTGTTTTGTGCATTGCTTCGCACCTCATCTTGCGTTTGAATTAAAAATCTACAAAAAACTTCTTTCCAATTATACCCGTGAATTTATGGGTTTTTCTATTTCATGTAATTAGGTCAAAGTAACTAAATGCCGGACAATATTATTTTTTATGGCCTTATAACTAGCTAGGAGAAGAACAATTTGGTTGTCATATTTGTTATTTTCTCACTTGAATTATTTGAGAGTATATAATTTTCATATTAATAAATTGATCACTCACAAAACGTCAATTTTCAATTTTAAAAAAATAGACCATCTACTTTTCAAACCGAAAAATGGTAAACAATAGTAAAATCAAATAAACCATCTACATTAACACATAAAAATTGCAAGTTGTAGTTTTAATATGTATGCAATTTTATAAATTGTTCAAAATACAAGAATTAGAAAACCACACACACACACACACACACACAAATATATATATATAACAACAAATAATACATTCAATTAAGATTACAAACGTCATGTGGTGATATATTTTCCTTTTCAATTAGTAAATGTTAAACAAGTTACATTTCAAAAATTGTATTAATTTTAATTGGATTTACTTAGCAACAAACAACTCTTTCTAAATAATAATTTTTCAAGCTAATTTATTTAAATAAATTTATTGCTACAAATATAAAACATAAAATTAAGAAAATAAATAAAATGATTAAAAGGATTTGAGGGGTGCTTTTATCTTTACATAGTTAATCCCATGGTATTAAATCCTATGTATTACTAATACCACCAAATGGAAGGTATTAGTGTAGAGATTAAAGTATTACAAATCGAAAAAATAACAACTAAGATATTAAAAGAAACAACCTAACAAATTGGACATTAGCTTCTAGCCAGATCAATCTCAACATGAAAATAACATTAGCATATCATACCGATGTATGGGGCGTGAATCAGTTGTTTCTAACATCAGCTTTCACCTCCTGAAAGTTTAATAATACAAATCAATTATAAATTCACCGTACTGATATGTCACATGACATGTAAAAGCAATGTACATCTACTTACACAATTGCTTCCACTTGAGCTTCTGCACCCATCATTGTTGTTGTGTCCATGATCATTTTTAAAAACTAGAGAAACTAGGTCTCAAGGTAAATTGACTCCACAGAAACAAGATCAGATCCAAATGTAGTCAATTTTGGATATGTGATTGATTAATCCTTCAGATTGTACAACAAAAAGTTTTTCCTACATCAACAAAATTTGATCTTTATTTGATATTAAAAGGAGTGGATTAAACACAAACATCACATGAGGGTGAGGATACTTGAAGGTAAACATCTTTATCCAATATTCTTTAACCCATACTCCTTTATAACCCATATATCTAGGTCAGTTCCTTGATAATTGTCATTGCATATGATAGAAAGATTATTTCCCAATACTCCCAACACCAAAACACCATCTTCTTCACCATAGCAAGGCTGCTCCACCTTTTGCCATTTCTCATAAGCCAAATCAAGAGAAATGATGTTCCAACCCTTTTGCAACAAAGGACCATTAATATTAGTGCAATGAAGCTTCCCATTCACAAATTTACCACAATTAAAGGATTGGGGAGGGAAATGGATGCTTCTCCAAGAATCATCCTTTAGACTATATGTATTGACCTCGACAATAACGGAAGACAAACTCCCATGATGGTCAACACATGCCACTACCTTATAGTCATCATGAAATTCATCATATCCGAAACCATAACTGAAACGGGCTCCATCCCTTAAATAAGTTATAAAATTAGGCTATTTTCTGTGGTTTCTAATTGATGGATTCCATAGACACAAATAATTAGGTGTTTTGCGGAAGCTAGTAAAGCATACCTAGAAAGACCATGAGTAATAAGACAAATGAGAAATATACCAAAAGACACAAAGATTTAACGTGGTTCGGTCAACTGACCGACATCCACAAAGGTGATGAGCAATTCACTATATAAATATGAGAGTACAAAACATAGAGAGAAATAACCTCGCCCAATTTACTCGAAATACAAAGAGGTTAACACAAGTGATAACATATCACTTGTGTACCACAAATTCTTCCCCTAAACAAAACTCTCAAACCCCTAGGACTACATTGTGAATGCTAATTAAATTAGTGTAATGACCCTGAAGGTCATTTTTGGTAAATTTTACATAATGACCATTTTCCCCTCCCGAGAGTTGCCTCGAGTCTTGTTTGATTAGTATCCAAAGTTGGTTTGGTGAAAATTAGTGCTAAACTGAAGTTTTTGAAAAGTTTTGAATCTTAAATGCTTAAGATGTCAACATGTGGTTTTTGAGGTCATTCGAAGTATCAGAGCTCGGATGGGAATTCCATCGATTCCATCAGCTCAGGAATGCGGAATTTGGCCTAGGAGAGTTGACAGAATCAATTTTTGGGCTGTATCAAGGATTTGAGTTGGAAAATTATGAAATTTTGATCACAGAGTTGAGTTTGGTCAACATTCAGAGATCGAATGCTCGAAATTTGTTTTCGACAACCCCGTTGGATTCGGGGGATGGTTTTAGGCCTAAGGGTGGCCTTGGTTGAATTTTTAGAGGTCCCGGGTTTGTTTTGAGTTTTTGAAGCTTAAGTTAGTTTCGTGGTGCTTTATCGGGTTCCGGGTCAAGAAGACCTCGAATCCGAATTCCGACGGTTCCATTGAGTCCGGAACGTCAAATTTAGTAGGAAAACATGTATGATTTATGTGCTCAGGGTTCTGAACGAATCCCCAGGGTCCATTCAGAGACTTGTTGAATTGCTGAAATTGCTGTTATCTGGTGCCTATATTTTGACCTCCGCATTCGCGGAGGGTCACTGGCGCATTCGCGGAGATAGACCTGTTTGGTCATCGCGTTCGCGGAGTGATGCCCGCATTCTCAAAGGAGCGTGGGTTGTTCTCCACATTTGCGGAGTACTGTATTGCTGGTCTCCGCATTCGCACGCTAAGTTAGCCGCGTTTGCGGAGGTCATTTTTGACCTGAACAGTGTAAAAATTGAGAAATGTCCCATTTTCACCATTTTCAACATTTTGAAGCTTGGGAACTCCATTTTCCAAATGGTTCACTATTGGGTTGCTAATACCTTGAGGATAATTTGCATGTAAGAATTTCTGGATTCAAACCCCGTTTTTGAAATAAGATTTTTGGGTTGTTTTACCTTTTCTTTCCGAATTTTGTGTTCTTTGCATTGTTAGCTCCGAAATTTGATTGGGGTTCATTATATGAATATATTGTGTTGCTTTGGATTGCTTGCTGAAGGGAAAAGCTCCGGTTGTTGATTGATTTCGATTCGATTAAGGCAAGTGGACTATTAAAACCTTGTGAATCTTTTAGAATTCCGACTTCCCTACTTGATTGCGTTGGGGAGTAATGGGATTGAGGTATGGGTGAATTCTCGCACGAATCAATCTAAAATTGACTGATGGGGTTAATAAAATGGCTTTGTGTTCTAGAGTTATAGGCTAAAGTGTGATGGGCTATAAACTTGATATTGTTGTGTAATTGATGAAATTCTTTGATAGCCTCGCTGTGATTGTGAATTTGATAAATATGTCTTTTGCTCATCGTGAACTATGGGACTAGACTTGAAAAGTCTTGCTTAGTGATTGATCCTACTTGTGATGAAAGGAGTAGTGAAATGGAGACTAGGCAATTGATCTTGTTTTGATTGATATAATTGTTGAGGTTGATATACTGTTGATAGTGTGGCCTGATTTGAATTAATATGAATTGCGTCGTGACTGTGAGCACTATCATCCTTCTCATTATTTGTGTGAACATGTTTGTGTGCATTGGTTTTGGAAACACTATGATGAGACACTTTGATGATTATGCAGATGGAAAATGGTTCCGGCGATTGATGTTTATGACAATGGGAAATGGTTCCGTGATGCCCATGGGAAATGGTTCCGGCGATCGATGGTTATGCCGATGGGAAATGGTTCCGCCCTTGACTAAATTGACTCAGACGACTATAGATTTTCTTTGGTCCGATGAGTGTGAAGCAAGCTTTCAAAAGCTCAAGGCTTTGTTGACTTCTGCTCCTGTGTTGACTTTGCCCGAGGAGGGTATGGGTTTAACTGTGTATTGTGATGCCTTTGGAGTTGGTTTGGGAGGTGTGTTGATGCAAAAAGGGAAAGTTATTGTCTATGCTTCTACACAATTGAAGACTCATGAGAAGAACTATCCTACCCACGACTTAGAGCTTGCGGCGGTGGTATTTGTGCTTAAGTTATGGCGGCACTACTTGTATGGGGTTCATTGTGAGGTCTTCACTGATCAACGGAGTCTTCAGTACATTTTTCAGTCAGAGGGATCTGAACTTGAGATAGCACAGATGACTTGAGTTACTGAAGGACTATGATATGACCATTTTGTACCATCCTGGGAAGGCCAATATGGTGGCCGATGCTTTGAGTAGGAAGGCTCCAAGTATAGGGAGTCTCACTGCGATCAGTGTTGATATGAGGCCCTTGGCTAGGGATGTTCAGAGGCTAGCCAACAGCTTTGTCAGGCTACAGGTTTTTAAGGAGAGCGGTGGGTTGATTGTGTTCATTGAGGCCCGTTCTTCCTTAGTTGAGCAGATTCACGAGCACCAGTTTGAGGATGAAAAGTTGTGTCTCATTCGATACAAGGTGATGAGAGGTGAAGTCAATGAGGCTGCACTTGATTCCAATGGAGTTTTGAGGATTGGAGGTCGGATTTGTGTGACCAAGGTGGGCGAGCTTATTAGACTGATTCTAAAGGAGGCCCATTGCTCTAAATATTCTATCCATCCAGGGACAGTGAAGAAGTATCATGATCTGAGTCAGCATTACTAGTGGTGTGGCATGAAGAGGGATATTGTAGACTTCGTATCTAGATGTTTGACCTGTCAACAGGTCAAGTGTGAGCACCAGCGGCCTGGAGGTATGTCTTAGGGGATGCCCATTCCTACTTGGAAGTGGGAGCGGATCACTATGGACTTCATTGTGGGTTCACCTAATATTGTGGGTGGTTATGATTCTATTTGGGTGATCGTTGATAGGCTGACCAAGTCCGCTCATTTCATCCCAGTTCGGGTGAAGTATATGGCGGAGAAGTTAGCTTAGCTCTATATTAGTCAGATTGTTAGACTTGATGGGGTGCCGATATCTATAGTCTCAGATCAAGGTTCTTTGTTCACCTTGTATTTTTGGAGAGCTTTACAACATGTTTTGGGTACTCGGCTAGATATGAGCACAACCTTTCACCCTCAGACAGATGGTCAGTCCGAGCGGACGATTCAGGTGCTTAAGGATATGCTTTGTGCTTGTGTGATTGACTTTGGTGATAGGTGGGATCAGTATTTTCCCCTAGCGGAGTTTGCCTACAACAACAGTTATCATTCCAGCGTTCAGATGACCCCTTTTGAGGCGTTGTATGGCAGACGGTGTAGATTGCCGATTGGATGGTTTGATTCGGCGGAGATGGATTCCTTAGACACTGACTTGCTTAGAGATGTCATGGATCAGGTTCATGTGATTAAGAGTATGCTATAGACTGCTCAGAGTCAGCGGAAGAGTTATGCCGATCGAAGAGTCCGAGACCTAGCATTCATGCAGGGGGATCATGTTTGGCTCCGAGTGTCACCCATGAAGGGTGTGATGCGGTTTGGAAAGAAGGGAAAGCAAAGCCCTAGGTTTGTTGGTCCTTTTGAGATTTTGAGTCGTGTGGGAGAGGTGGCCTATAAGTTGGTCTTACCACTTAGCTTGTCAGTTGTGCATCCTGTGTTTCATGTTTCCATGCTTCGGAAGTACATCCCGGATGAGTCTCATGTGATTACACTCGATTCTTTGGAGTTTGGTCCTGATTTGACTTTTGAAGAGGATCCTACATCCATTCTTGATAGGCAAGTCCGTAAGCTTAAGACCAAGGAGATTGCTTCAGTGAAGGTGCAGTGGGCTCACCGCTCAGCTGCAGAGGCTACTTGGGAGTCCGAGTCTGACATGCGTGCTAGATATCCTCAGCTTTTTAAGGCTTCAGGTACCTTCTTTTACTTTATATTCTAGGACGAACATGGTTTTTCATGGTGGATAATGTAATGACCCTGAAGGTCATTTTTGGTAAATTTTACATAATAACCATTTTGCCCTTCCCGAGATTTGTCCCAAGTCTTGTTTGATTAGTATTCGAAGTTGGTTTGGTGAAAATTAGTGTTAAAATAAAGTTTTTGAAAAGTTTTGAATTTTAAAGGCTTAAGTTGTCAAAATGTTGTTTTTGAGGTCATTCAGAGTTTCGAAGCTCGGATGGGAATTCCATTGATTCCATCAGCTCTGTAATGCAGAGTTTTGGGGCTGTATCGAGGATTTGAATTGGAAAATTATGAAATTTTGATCACAGAGTTGAGTTTGGTCAACATTTAGAGATCGAATGCTCGGAATTTGTTTTCGACAACCCCGTTGGATTTGGGGGATGGTTTTAGGCCTAAGGGTGGCCTTGGTTGAATTTTTAGAGGTCCCGAGTTTGTTTTGAGTTTTTGAAACTTAAGTTAGTTTTGTGGTTCTTTATCGGGTTCCGGGTCAAGAAGACCTCGAATCTAAATTCCAACGGTTCCATTGAGTCCGGAACGTCAATTTTAGTAGGGCAGCATGTATGGTTTATGTGCTCGGGGTTCTAAACGAATCCTCAGGGTCCATTCAGAGACTTGTTGAATTGATGTTATCTGGTGCCTATATTTTAACCTCTGCATTCGCGGAGGGTCACTGGCGCATTCGCGGATGGTCACTGGCGCATTCGCGGAGGTAGACCTGTTTGGTCATCGCGTTCGCGGAGTGATGCCCGCATTCTCGAAGGAGCGTGGGTTGGTCTCCGCATTCGTGGAGTGGGTTATGCATTCGCTGAGTGCTGTATTGCTGGTCTCCGCATTGGCGGGCTAATTCAGCAGCGTTCGCGGCGGCCATTTTTGACCTGAAAAGTGTAAAAATTGGGAAATGTCCCATTTTCCACATTTTGAATCTTGGGAAGGCGATTTGAAAGAGGAATTTTCGTGGAAGCCTTGTGGGTAACTGATTTTTACCTTGAACTTTGATTACCCAATGTTTTAAACATGATTTTAGCTTGGAAATTGAGGCTTTAAAGTTGGATTTTTAGGGGTTTTGATTCAACTTCGATTTTATCATAAAGTAATGATTGTGGGCTATTTTGAACTCTATTTTCCAAATGGTTTTCACTATTGGGTTGCTAATACCTTGAGGATCATTTGCTTGTAAGAATTTTCGGATTCAAACCCCATTTTCAAAATTGGATTTTTGGGTTGTTTTACTTTTTCTTTCCGAATTTCGTGTTCTTTGCATTGTTAGCTCCAAAATTTGATTGGGGTTCATTATATGAATAGATTGTGTTGCTTTGGATTACTTACAGAAGGGATAAGCTCTGGCTGTTGATTTATTTCGATTCGATTAAGGCAAGTGAACTATTAAAACCTTGTGAATCTTTTAGAATTCCGACTTCCTTACTTGATTGCATTGGGGAGTAATGGGATTGAGGTATGGGTGAATTCTCGCATGAATCAATCTAAAATTGACCGGCGGGGTTAATAAAATGGCTTTGTGTGTTAAAGTGATAGGCCAAAGTGTGATGGGCCATGAACTTGATATTGTTGTGTAATTGATGAATTGCTATGATAGACACGATATGATTGTGAACTTGAAAAATGTCTTTTGCTTATCGTGAACTATGGGACTAGACTTGAAAACTCTTGCTTAGCGATTGATTCTACTTGCGATGAAAGGAGTAGTGAAATGGAGACTAGGCAATTGATTTTGTTTTGATTTATATAATTGTTGAGGTTGGTATACTGTTGATAGTGTGGCCTGATTTGAATTAATATGAATTGCGTCGTGACTGTGAGCACTATCATCCTTCTCATTATTTGTGTGAACATGTTTGTGTGCATTGGTTTTGGAAACACTATGATGAGACACTTTGATGATTATGCAGATGGAAAATGGTTCCGGCGATTGATATTTATGCCGATGGGAAATTGTTCCGGCGATGCCGATGAAAAATGGTTCCGACGATTGATGGTTATGCCGATGGGAAATGGTTTCGGCGGATACATGGTCCATGTGTTGCCCCCATGGGTTTTCGGTCTGAGATTCAGTGGATGTGTGTCGTAGGAAAGACATGCATTACGCTACTTGTCATTGCATTGCATTCTATTGTCTGATCCTTGTTATTATGGTGTT
This sequence comes from Solanum appendiculatum, assembly GCA_018342035.1. Lineage (NCBI taxonomy): Eukaryota > Viridiplantae > Streptophyta > Magnoliopsida > Solanales > Solanaceae > Solanum > Solanum appendiculatum. Next base: position 876,617 of record JAGDQO010000563.1, on the reverse strand, counting down.
ATGTTTATGCCTTGTGACTTTGAGTTTGATATATTGATTCTGAAATGGGTTCTTTCGTTGATGTTGTTTGAGCTATGGTTGACTTTTGTATTATTTGAACTATGGTTTAGAATCTGTTAGGAAGTCTGGGTTTTCATGATTCTATTAGTTGATTTGTTGGGTACCGTGTTGTTTGGTACTCACCCTGGCTTCTACACTTGTGTAGGTTCCGAGCCCGGACCGTGATCTAGTTCTCTCTTCTACTTATTCGAGGCTTGTTGAGGCCACTTGAAAGGTAGTTGTTCGATGCGGGCGATCTCTCTCGGCCTTTTAACTTTTTCTTTGTTTCTATTTGAGATACAAGGACTTGAAACGTATAGTTTCTTTTGATATCTGTATTTAGCAGCTTGTACATGTGACAACCAGTCTTTGGTTGGTTTTTGTTGAGTTGAAAGACTTCCGCTTCATTATTTCTCTTTTTTTTAAAGCTTTTTTCCGTATTGTTGGGTTTAGGCTGACTTGTCCTAGCGGGATAGGACAAGTGCCATCCAACCCGGTTTTTGGGTCGTGACAATTAGAAGGAACGAGCCTCTATTTATAGAGTCCTAAACCTTTTCCTACAAAAAAAGGACTAGCCAAATATGGAGACTTTATGTTTTCCTTTTATTAAAAGAAAAACCTATTTATGGTAAGAAGCTCAGGGCAAATACCCAAAAGGTCAACACATGCCACTACCTTATAGTCATCATGAAATTCATCATATCCAAAGCCATAACTAAAACAGGCTGCATCCCTTAAATTAGTTATAAAATTAGGCAATTTTGTGTGATTTCTAATTGATGGATTCCACAGACACAAATGTTTTCCCCTATTATTAGAAAGACAAATTAGTCCATTGACAAAACCCACAATAGCCCAAAAAGATGTCTTCATGGGAGAATCCAAGTTTGATGCCTTTGGAGTAGTGTTATTTAGTAAAGATGTAATAGAACATTCCTTCATATTGTAGTTGGGTTGACTAAACCTCAACAAAAGCTTATGGTCAGTAGATACACTAAGATGGGCCTTAATAAATTCAGGAGCAGAGGTGAAAGCGAGATAAGATTTTGAAATAGACCTAATTTTCAAGACGGAATTTACTGAAAGCCTTGAGAGTATTTCAGTATTTAGTTGTGGTGGAAGGGTGGAGAATGGAAACATTGACTTTGTGGGTTTTCTCTATTGACGGGACACTTCCGATTCCATTTGAGTTTCTATAGACTTTGTACTGTCGAAGTCTTCTTATATACATCTTCAGATGACAATTTCAAACAAACCTATTTTGGATATTTCCCCGCCTTTTTTTGCTATTGGATCACCAAAATCTAATATTGAGTTTTCTTTTAAATGTGTAATACAATATTTTGGGTACTATTAGGCTAATGTTAGAAATAATATATTTCCGTATTTAAACATAGTAAAGAGATTTTTTTAATTAATTAGTTTTCGATATTGTATAACTAAATCTATTGATAAGATTTTTATTTTTGTGCTTGATTTTAAGTCGTTAAAAAACTTGTATATATATGGACTTTTTTAATTGAACCATTCAACAAAATTTTATTTGAACTAGGGAGTAGACATGATGAAAGAGTGGATCAGAAGGCCACCTTCAGTAAGATTATTTTTCATATTCTTTTTATGTAAAGTATGGTTATGGTGTATCATTTCTTTATTCAGTTTTCATATTTCTAATGTGTTATATAATATTTTGAGCAGATGATTGACAATGTATATCAAAGGATCACGTTCACGTTGATAAAGATTCAAAGCCAAGCAAGTAATCACAACAATTATCCGGCTAAAGAGTATAAATAAGATGAAGTTCAACATATGGAGTCAGGTGTCAACAACAAGATGGTTTGGAGCATTGCTTTGGGGTTACAAAAACTGAAAGCGAAAGTTGGGTGAAATCAGCGATTACGAAGTCCATGTAAAAAATAGCAAGGGAAAATCATACCCTTTGAGGAGGTCCAGTAGTTTCGGCTTGGGAGCTCCATGTTGGAGGTCTCAAGTGCAAAACTCCTTGTCACCGAAAGCAAGGGGTTTGCCTTCTAGGTCGAGCCCGTCGCATCGGGCTTGCCTAGTGCAGTTTACCTCTCTAGTGTGGTTTGCAAGCTGTTGCATAGAAGTGAGGATTTTATCCTATGCACACCCAAAGGATAGTAGCTGCGGGTTTTCCTTGTTATTAAAAAAAATAGCAAGGGAAAATCATGATACCCCATACAAAAACTATTCACTTTATGTTTTTGAAGTGTCTAGAGGCAGTATGATATCTAGTTAATTATATGGTCATCACAATATATGAAAGAGTTGGCTATGGTACATATAGTTGACTTCTATGGTAAGAAGATGTCCAAACTGAAGTAGTGCAATTGTTTCCCTTAAATGATTGTGTCCATTTTAACAGAGCCAAATGTATGAAATTGAACTTACACGATTGGGTCCATTTGAACAGAGCCAAATGTATGAAATTGAACTTACACGATTGTGTCCATTTGTCCTTCCGCACATCCATCAAGGCAAATTGACTCTACAGAAACAAGAGTAGAACCAAATTGATTAAACTTTGGATATCTGATTGATTTATCCTTCATATTGTACAAGAAGAAATTTTGTCCAAACATAAGAAAAATTTCATCTTTATTTTTTTAAACTAAAAGGGGCACCTTAACCTCAAACCAAACATCTTTAACCCCCATAGTCCTTCATAACCCAAAGGTGTAGTTTTGATATGGTAAATTGGGGGCCAGGCAATTGAGCAGCCGTTTTGGTGTTGAGCAGAAAATCAACTTTATATATGATCTGTTTTATTACCTCTCATGGACATGATTGATTACGAGAGTTGACAAGGGTTGGGCGTGTTTAGAATTTAGGGACAAGGGCTCAACTTTGTGATTTAAAGTTTATATACCTCATTATAAAAAGTGTCTCACATATACCCCTATCGGTACACAAATACCTATATATACCCTTTTCGTCTATCAGAAGGGTTTAAACATGGGCGTATTTAGAATTTTTTTTCACTTTCATTTAACAAAAAGGGTATGTATGGGACAATTGTGTAACACTAAATATGAGACTCATTTTTCTAATGAGGGATATATCCACTCTAAATCTCAAAATTGAAGGGTATATAAGACCCTTTTCCATAGAATTTAGTGCAAATCAGAAAAGTGAGGGGACATATGCAAGCAATTAAGAAAAGGAGGATAAATAATGTAAACACGTTAGAATATATAGTGCTTTTTTTTTGTAGGAGTTTGACATAAATTCAAGAATCGCCTAATAGGACAAACCCTAATACTTTTGCACAAGCAAGATGCAGAGCTGATTAGCCAGTTTTGCAGCAAAATTTTAGTAGAAAACTATAAGAACAATAAATACTCTGTTTTTTCAGTTTTAAAGAACCAGCCAAGATGGCTGCAAACCTGGTTGGCTTATCCCAAATTGGACTTCAGAGTTGATTATCTTAATCACAATATGAAAAAAGTGGATTGTATCATAGAGAGACATAGGGATAGAAAAATCACTATAGAAAAGTTTAAATTATCATATCTTAGTTATTCCCATGAAGTTTTCCCTTTGTTTGATAAGTGCCTTCACATTGCACTTAAGAATGGTGTAAAAGATATCATCTTTCAAATTCCTCGCTATACATCATACACCTTACCTATTTTCACAATCTTGGCAGTGAAATCTTTAAGAGAATTGGTTCTGAGGGGTTTCAATTTGAAGCGTTTTTTGTTATCTAGTTGTCATGGTCCAAAATCCCATTAGGTCATGAGTGCACCTACCCTCCGTGTAGGCGAACCCCATTCCCTTATAAATCATTTAACAATTTAACTAATACGAAAATTATACAAATAAGTCAACTCAAATTACCCCAAGACCTGGTGACACTAGTACAAGAGCATCTACGAATATGAAACAAGTCTGAAAACTAAAACAATTTTCTAGAAGAAAATCAGACAGAAACTAAAGGAGTCTCTAGAATCCAGTACTGTTGAAGAGAAAGTAGCTCACCCTGAATTCCAACAATCACAAATGTCATTCGTAGCAGCAAGTGAAGTACCGCTAGTTCTTGGTTTAGTTCCTGCATTCAAAAAGGAGCAACAAGTAAGAGGGAGTATGGGAAACACGTGTACTCATCAAGCTTTGATTACTAACCTTTCTTAGAAGCTATAATGAGGTGTATTCTAAAAAATCATTTTTCAAAAGTATAATGACTTCATAAAATAAATCACATCAACATAACAATTAAAATATATGTTGTTCTAAAATTATCAATTACACCACTGATTATAACACAAGATGTTTTAGATGTATCAAGTCAAATCAGTACCATAATCATCCCAATAACTCAACACCAAATCAATATGAAATGCATGTAGATGAAATGTAATGCAATACAATGCACTGTCCAAAAACTTATATAGACCTGCTTCCTCTGTCGGATAGTCGGGACCTAGATGGACTCATGAGGTCCATATATCTGCTTGAACTATTTCCCATTGGCACAATAACACTTGCCAGAACTATTTCCCATCGGCACAATAACACTCGTCCGAATCATTTCCCATTGGTACAATACCACTCGTCGGAACCATTTCCCTCCAGCACAATAGCACTCACCAAAACCATTTCTCATAGGTACAATGCCAATCATCAGAATCATTTCCCATCGGCTTTGCATGATGTCACTTGCCAGAACCATTTCCCATCAGTATAGTAAGAATATGATTCTCACAAATAACTCAATGAACAATATTAACCAATAATTATCATGTAACAATAAGGGGTCGTTTGGTAGCTGTTATTCATGTATTAATTTTAAACAATGTTTTGTTGGTAAGTTTCCAGACATTGTATAGAAGTTATTCATGTATTAATTTTATATAATGTTTGGTTGGTAGCTATTCAAATGTTGTATAAAAATTATTCATGTATTAATATTATACAGTGTTTGATTGCATTTTTTGTAATCCTACATAATTAATACTTGTATAACTTATGAGGAAATCTATATATAATTTATGTGGGATAGAAGGTGAAATAAGTTATGTGTGTATTAGTTATACATGTATTAAAATAGTAAATTACATATTTACCCCTATCAATTTACTTTTAAATATATATTAATTTACAACAAATCAAATAATTAATAAATGTAAAAAAAACACTATGAATTTTTTTGCTTTGGGCTTTTAGTCTTCTTAATTGCTTAATTACTTTTAGTTTCTTTGCTTAAATTCTTCTTAATAGTTTTCTTTTGTGGTAAGGCATTGACTATTAATTATAATTAATATCTTTGCATAGTTTCTCTACAACGCACTACCAATACACGTTTTAAGTCTTTAGTTATTTTTTATTTATTTTAATTTAAATTACCTATTTCTTAATTGCTCAATCATATTGAATACAAATTACTTAATTATTTAATATTGTTATTTACTTTATTGTTTTTGCTATTGATATTTATTTAATTTTAATGTGTTCTTTATATAGTTGGTTATTTTAATGGTTATAATAAATATTAGCTCACTAATTATTTTTTGGAATTAAAAATAAAAATTCACTCACTAATATATTGTAATTTTTACATAACTTAACCCTGCATAACTAATACCTACATAACTAATACATGTATAACTAAACTTTGCAAAACTAAACATTGCATAACTAATACCTACATAACTAATACATATATAACTAAACCCTACACGACTAATACATGTATAACTAAACTCTGCATAACTAATACATGTATAACTAATACCAACATAACTAATACCCCATTACTAATACCTGCATAACTCTATCTAGCTACCAAACGAACCCTAAGAGTGGTATGAATATGTATGAACAAAAATATAATATAAGTTCATCAGTCGACCCTACAACTAAGGATCATCACCTATAATCAAGTTTACATAATTCACAAGTCTCAACGATTCAATCATATCACAACTTACTGGATACTATAAACCAATAATTAATTTCATGTAAATTTCCCATATTATGACACCGGTACCCGCATAAATGCTCATTATCTCATTTATATGGGACCCTCTTATTATTCGTACCATTATATTTATTTATTTATTTCATAAAACTAATATTTCAAAGAAGGAAGGAATCTCTACTTGCCTCAACGAAGCTCAAACATCAAATTATGACTTTGCCCTTCTGTAATCTTTCTAATGGTCATAATATGTACAAATATATATTCCTCATAAGAATACGAATCTAATGACAGTCATATTGCTATATTTATTTTTCGGCTCAAAATCGGGTAAAAAATTCACCCCGAGCCTCTAAATTTGAATATGAAATTTTCTTCCAGATTATTTTCATTCATCATTAGATATACTCGCATGCCAAATTTCAGCAAAAATGGATCGTTATTTAACCCCCAAATCAAAATTTTATTCTAAGAACCCTAGAATTATATTTTCTTAATTTAGTATAAATTATTCACGTTTCTACCCTAAAAATATTTTCATAATCACATAAAAATTTAATGAAAAGCACGAGAATCATAACCTTAACAATTTGGTAAGAAAATCTAAATTTCTATCACGCCCCGATCCTACACCCTTGACGTGGCCGGCACTCGAGAACCATTTTTGATCCCCAAGCGAACCCTTGGCTTGGCAAACTATGACTCACATAACTCAATGACATACGCGGAAGCTTAAATAGATGAACAATTAAACCTTTAAAGAAAAGGGTTAAGACATTGTCTTGAAATACATAACATAATTCATAAGTTAAATAAACATCCTGAGAAAGCAATGGATAACATCTAACTCTGTCTGTCTATGAAGCCTCTAACTTTTAAGATAGATATCGGAACAAGACCCACGACACCTCAAGTGCTACTAAAACTGAATATTAAAAATAGATGTGAAATCCTCTGGAAAGCAAGGAGGCTCACAATAGCTATCTGAAGAGCAAAGTGATCTCAACGAAATGCCTGTTGATGATCCTGAACACCTGTATCTACATCATGAAAAGATGTAGGTCAAATGACATCAGTACATGGAATGTACGAGTATGTAATATGGCTGAAGTGAAATAAATAACTGAACTGAATGACTGCAATAGATATAACATGAACTCAACTGAATGTAAAGAATTAAAGGAGTGAAATCATTTAACTTTTACAAAAATACTTACTCATCTCTGAACTCAACATAAGAAGTGTTATGTGAAAATACACTTTAACTTTATTGGGAGATGCTCTAACCGACAACCATCACTGTGAGCTAAGTGATGATACAGCGTCTTGTCCTGTCACGACCTGATTTCTCGAGTCATGATGGCGCCTACCAACCTACTAGTAGGCAAGCCAAGCCCTATCCCAGAACTTCACAGTAATGCGACTAAGGGTTGAAACTAGCCTTAACTATCTGTAAGCATAAATAAAGGAACACATAAGGGATAAGCGGAAGAGAACCCAAAGCTATAAACAACAAAAGATACCTCCCAGAACCTAGAAGTCACATGTACAGAACTACTTCAAAAGAGTAAAAAAGTCCCAAAAGTGGACCATAGAAACAAGACTGTCTCAAAAACGAAAGAAAAGCCAAAATATATACAAAAGGAGACAGGTAATAAGGGACCCATGTGCTCACCCTCATCTCCGGAATAGACTGTAGCAAGCTCGAACTCAACACTGATAACTGGTGCTCGGACCTGCATCACGAAAATAGATGCAGAGTGTAGCATGAGTACCAAAACAACAGGTACCCAGTAGGCATCATAGACCGACTGAGTAAGAAAGGTAAAAACAGATTGAAAGGATAGAATCAACACGAACATATGTCAGCTAAAATAAGAACAGAACAAACCAATAACGATCTAAGAGTACTTAAACTAAACCTAACTGGTCCCCCATAAGACCCAGAAGGTACACTCAAGCACAGACAAACAAAACCCGAATGGACCCCCATAAGCCCGACAGGTACACGAAAAAGCTAAATCTACGAGACTGAAGGAAAATCCAATTGCGAACCGAAACCACCCACAACGCCAACAAAAATAATCAGCCACTCCAACCCAGTCAAAATTCTAACTTACAAATCGGGCCGCCATCCTGATAGTAACACTTTGGGGCCCTGCCCTATCCAGACGAGTGCACCAAGAGGCATAACGACTCCCCCAAAGGCCCTAATATCCAATTGCCCAACCAGCTAACACTCCAGGGGCCCTGCCTATGCCAAACGAGTGAGCCAGCTAATACTATGGGGGCCCTGCCCTAGCCAGATGAATGCGCGGGGCATGTCAACTCCGAAGAGGACCTCAAATAACTCATATCCAATTGTCCAGCCGGCTAATACTCCGAGGGCCTTGCCCAAGATAGTCGAGTGGGCCAGCTAACATACTGAGGGCCCTGCCCTACCCAAACGAGTGCATGAGACATATTAACTCCATAGAGGATCTCAAATACCAAACCAATATGGATCACCGTCTACCATCAACCACATCACCACAGAACCGATCTTGAAATGCCCGAATTCTCAGGAAGACACCACGCCTCCTATAAAACATCGGCACGACAGAAATAGGGAGAGAAGCCACAAGATCGCAACAATACAAAGCCAAAGATAGGCTAATACTATCAGACCCAAGTTTGCTATTCCGAACTACAAGGACGTAGTCCATCCGAATCGACGTCAAATACATACCAAAGTCAACATGTGCATGGATCTAAGGCAACACTAGTCTATCCTAGACTAAGGCCACAACATGCTCCAACACAAGTAAATAACCATGAAGATAAGGCACATGCATCAACACATAACCAATTCCCCCGATAACATGATACAACCACCAAAACAACTCAAAAAACCAGCCTAAAACATCATTTCTGAGTAGAAGAGAAGAACTACTAGAACCCCACCCCAGATTCACACTAATCCGCATGCATTCACACAATCCAACTCAATCTAAAAAGAAGGGAAGCCGTAACCTACCAGAAGACAGACCGTGCGTGCTTCGAATAACTCTGCTAGAGGTTTTCCCTTGATAACGACTTCAGAATGCTGTCACACTATAAAAAATAGAATCACTGCTTCAGTACGGTCGTTTAGACACTAAAAACATGAAAATCGGAAACAACTCAATTTCGGAGTCAAAATCAAGAAAAGTAGAACCTGCTCGAGAATTTTTGGAGTTGACTCCATGAAGAGGTCCTAAATCCTCCCCCGAACTTGTGTTCCAAAATGAAACACCTCTCGGGGCTCGAAACACCTCCATGGAATAACAAACCAAATATGCAAAACCTTACACAATTAGACCAAGGTATCCACTTACGACTCAAATTCATGGAAATCGAGGACCACCCAACGCTATCAAAAAAATAACCCACAAACCCAACAAGTTTCTGAACACCAGGGACTTCGAATCACCAAAAACCGACTTATAACGAAGAAGATACAATAATTTGAAAGCCTCAACTCACCAAGGTCGCGACTGCCTTTTTATAAATATAAGTGCCAGTCGATGACCTCCGCGAACGCGGCCAAGGGCTCGCGAACATGGAGGGAAGAGAAACAAACCTCCACGAATGCGGCCAGGGGACTGCAAATGTGAAGGGTAAACAACCATACCTCCAAGAACGCGGCGAAGGGTCCGCGAATGCGGAGAAGAGGACCACACACCTCCGTGAACGCGCAGCCCCATCTGCGAATGAGGAGAAGGAAGACTCAAACCTCTATGAACACGGAGCCAAGCCAGTGAATGCAGAGAAGAAATGGGTCTGCAACATCAGCTGTGCACGAATTGAAACTTAGCTTTACCAAAAACTCTGACGGGGTGCTCGGAATTAGTTTGGAACCCCGGGCACGCAAACGAGATATGCTACCCCATAAAATTTGACATTTTGAACTCAATGACGTAGTTGAAATTTCCATACGAGGTCATTTTTACAAAAAGTGGGTCCCATACCAAAAGTGCCATTTTAGCAAAATTTTACCGAGGCCTTCGAAATTAGATCGAAAACCCCGGGAAGCACACGAAGGGTCATGCTAGACCAAACTCGACATTCTAGAAATAACTACGCTGATGGAATTCTCATCTGAGCACGTTTACCAAAAATGTTCACCAAAGTCAAACTTATGCCAAATTACAGAGGTAAAAGCGCCAAATGGCTCCAAAGTCAGACCGAAAGCCTTACGACTTGTGCCAACCATGCTTTTAGCCTAATTTGGCCGCTCTAGAGCTGATGGACTCTTAAGAATTATATTCTGAGGTCGTTTACCTGAGGTTATGACCGAAATCAACTTTTCAAGGTTCAAAAGCTCCAAAACAGGAAAACGGGCATAAAATCCAAACGAACGACCAGACGACCGAATAGTCAGTGCCAGCATGTCATAAATGACTTGGGGTCGCTACAATAACACTCTAAATGAAGGAAAGAAGGCATTAACACATAAATGGCCTGGAGGGTCATTAGAAAATCCACTACTAAAAGAACTTTCGTTCGCGAAAGTAAGAGTCAAGAAGTACCTGAGGGCTCAAATAAGTTGGGAAACTTCTCTAGCATCTCCCGCTCGATCTCCTAGGTAGCCTCCTCGATTGGACGATGCCTCCAACAGACCTTAACTATAAGAATGGCTCTAGACCTCAGTTGTCTCACATCTTTGGCCAAAATAGCAACTGGCTCCTTAATATAGGTCAGGCGATCATCCAACTTAACGACATCATACTAGAGCACATGAGACTCATCTGGAACATACCGGCGTAGCATCAAAACATGGAAAACTTGATGAATAGCTGAAAGTGCTTGAGGTAAAGCTAACTCATAGGCCACTTCACCAACAGTCCTCAAAATCTCAAAATGCCCAATATACCTGGGGCTAAGCTTGCCCCGCCTCCCAAATCTCATCACGCCCTTCTTGGACAATACTCAGAAGAATACTCTGTCACCAACAACAAATCTCAATGGTCGACGCTTGCCATCCGTGTATCTCTGGTGTCTACTCTAAGCCTTTTTGAGCCGATCCTGAATCATCATCACATACACTAAGGCCTCCTGAAACAAGTCTGTACCACGCGGCCTAGTCTCCGTAGACTCAAACCATTCAACTGGAGTGCGACAGCACCTACCATATAAAGCCTCAAATGGGGCCATCTGAATGCTAGAGTGGAAGTTGTTGTTGTACGCAAACTCTTCCAAGGGCAAGAACTGGTCCCACTAACCTCCAAAGTCCATCACATAGGCGCACAACATATCCTCAAGGACCTGAATAGTACGCTCTGACTGGCCATCAGTCTGTGGGTGAAATGTGGTGCTAAGATCGACACGGGTGAACAACACCTCTTGAAATACCTTCCAAAAGCTGGAAGAGAACTGTGAACCCCGGTCTGAGATGATAGAAACAGGCACACCATGAAGACGGACCACCTCCCGAATGTAGATATAGGCTAACCTCTCAAAAATGAAGGAAGTATGAGTTGGAAGGAAATGTGCTGACTTGGTCAATTGATCCACGATGACCCAAATGCTGACAACACCTCTAGAAGTATGAGGCAAGCCCACAACGAAATCCATGGTGATACGCTCCCACTTCCACTCAGGAATTGGCAACCTCTGTAAATCACCTCCAGGTCTCAAATGCTCGGCCTTCACGGTCTGAAAACACAAGCAACGGGACACATAATCTGATATGTCCCTCCTCAAACCACTCCACCAGTAATACTGCCTTAAATAGTGATACATCTTAGCGGTGCCAGGATGGATAGAATACCTAGAATCATGGGCCTCGCTAAGGATCAGCTGAATCAAATCCCCAACTCTCGAAACACAAATCCGATAGGTAAACCTCAACACCCCATCTGAATCTAGAGTAGCCTGCCCGGCATCACTTGCCAATATTCTATCTTTGAGTGCCACCAAAGACTCATCCTCGCCCTAAACTGGAAGAGTCAAGATAGGAGCAAAGGTAAGCAACTTCTTAAGCCGCATAAAGCTCCTCTCACATTCCTCCGACCACACAAAGGAAACATCTTGGCAAGTCAACCCAGTCAAAGACGCCGTTACAGTAGAGAAACCCTCAACAATATGCTTGTAGTACCATGCCAATCCGACGAAGCTCTGAATCTCAGTCACAGAAATGGGCCTAGCCCAATCACGAATAACCTCAATCTTCACCGGATCCACCATAATGCCATCCTTGGACACCACGTGCCCCAAGAATTCTAAGGACTCAAGCCAAAACTCACACTTTGAGAACTTGACATAAAGCCACTGATCTCTCAAAGTCTGGAGCACTATCCTCAAATGCTGCTCATGCTCACTATGGCTCCGCGAGTACACCAAGATATCTTCAATGAAGACTATGACAAAGGAGTCCAGATACGGCTTGAATACACGAGTCATCAAATCCATGAAGGCGGCAGGGACATTAGTGAACCCAAAAGACATCACTAGAAACTCAAAATGGCCATAACGAGTCCTAAATGCTTTCTTAGGGATGTCCGTTGATCTAATCCTCAACTGATGGTAGACATATCTCAAGTCAATATTAGTAAACACTGCGGCACCATGAAACTGGTCAAGCAAATCATCAATACGAGGCAAGGGGTAACGGTTCTTCACCTTCACCTTATTCAACTCCCTGTAATCAATGCACATCAGCATAGTACCGTCCTTTTTCTTCACAAATAGGATTGGGGTACCTGAAGGCGATACACTAGGCCGAATGAACCCCTTACCCAAGAGATCCTAAAGCTGAACACTAAGCTGCTTTAGCTTTACGGGGGCCATACAGTACGGTGGGCTGGAAATAGGACAAGTACCCGGCTCCAAATCAATGGCAAAATCAATGTCCTGATATGGGGGCAGGCCAGGAAGGTAGGTAGGAAACACATATGCATACTCTCAGACTATAGGCACGGAATCAACGGTAGGGTCCTCCCTACTAACATCTCTAACATATGCCAAATAAGCTAAACTCCCGCTAGACAGTAGCCTCCGAGCCAGAACATAAGAAATCACCCCAACTGGTGTGCGACTACAAGAACCATGCCATACCACTGGCGGAATACCAGGCATGGATAAAGTAACGGTCTTGGCATAGCAATCCAAGACGGCTCGGTGAGGGGCTAACTAGTCCATACCCAAAATCAAGTCTAAATCCAACACATTAAGCACAATAAGATCAGCCCGAGTGCCCTTCCCCATAATAGTCGCCACACAGGATCTGCAAACCTGATCCACTACTAAAGAATCACCAATAGGGGTCGAAACACGCAACGGTACAACTAAGGGATCTGGACTCACCCCCAATCGAGGAGCACAATAAGAAGACACATACGAATAAGTAGAACCAGGATCAATTAAAGCTGAAGCAGGCTGATGGCACAAAAGAATCGTACCTCCAATCATATTATCTGATGCCTTGGTCTCTATACTGGTTGGAGCCGCATAGAAATGGTCCTGGGTGCCTCTACCCCGTGCATCCACCCTGCCACCTGTCCTGCCTCCCCGGGGACTTCGTCGAAAACCCTGATACTGCCCCCTCCCTTAGCTGGAGGTGCTGTTACTAGTGAATGTCTCGCTGCCTATGGAGCTGGTAAGGCTGGTCTGGAGATAGGGTACTCCTTGAACCAGTGATCAAGCCCCCCGCAAGTAAAACAACCCTATGATAATCTGCTCACAACTGGAGGCTAGCCACCTCTACCCGAGAAACCTGTCTGAATACCTCCTCGGCCCTGACTCGGACCAGCAATATAACCACCTTGACGTTGCTGGTCACCCTCTGATATCTGCAATGATGCCTGAAATGGGCGACTAGGCTAACCTGGCTGGAACCACTGATAGGCCCGGTCCTGAGTAACTCTAGGCCTAGAACAGAGCCCACTAAAGCTATCATCCTACATGTCCCTCTTGTTGCTGCCCCTGTGGGTCTCACGACGGAGCTTCTCAAGTGTGCGGGCATGGTCCACTACATCGTGAAAAGAGAGGCCTGCTGAAACCATGGACTATTACTCAATACGTAGCTGAAATCTCAAACCTCTAAGGAAGCACCTGACTCTCTCCTCCTCCATGGGTAAGATCATAGTGGCATAATGGGATAACTCATGAAATCCAGCCTAGTACTTAGATACCATCATAGAGCCCTGCTTCAACCTCGAGAATTCATCATGAAGCCGATCTCTGACACTCCGTGGGATAAACCTAGCAAGAAAGGCCTCCGAAAACTCTGTCCACGATACTGGTGGGGACCCAGTTGGCCAAGTCTCTATATACAATCGCCACAACTGTCTGGCTGGCCCGTCTAACTGATAGGCAGTGAAGTCAGCTCCCATCGACTCCACCAACCTCAAGGTATGCAGTTGCTCATAACAAATAGTAGAGAACTTCAGGGAATCATCGCCAACTGCCCTAGAAAACCTCGGCATTGACAATCTCAGAAACACCCCGAGCATCTTTTTATCCCGCAATGGCATCACCCCATCGCTGCTAGAATCTGTGCAAGCATGACCTGAAGGTCAGGGACAACACCTGGTGTGGGCAGTGATTGGCCTAGCCCCGGCCCCACTGGCTGAGGAGAAATCTCATCTAACTGAGGCTCCGGCTCCGGAGTCCTTGCCCTATCTCGGGTTAGGGCCACAGCCCTAACTCGACCTCAGGGTCGGCCTCTACCCCTAGCTGGGGCTCTATCTGTGGGCCAAGGTGAATCACCCCCGATAACTCTACCGCGCGTGCGAGCCATCCTGTGACAGAGTGAAACAAATAAGATTTCATGAAACCAATCAGTTAGCAACACACGAAAATGATACAAAACCAAAAAAACTTCCTAAAGATATCCTATAGCCTTTCAAAGATTAGTCACGGACATCTCCGCGTTAATCTACAGGACTTTACTAGATACTAGCTCTGTACAACTTAGACCAACTGGGGTTCTGATACAAACTTGTCACGACCCGATTTCTCGAGTCATGATGGCGCCTACCTACCCGCTAGTAGGCAAGCAAAACCCTATCCCGGAACTTCACAGTAATGGGACTAAGGGTGGAAACTATCCTCAACTAAGTGAAAGCATAAATAAGGGAACACATAAGGGATAAGCGGAAGCTAACCCAAAGCTATGTACAATAAAAGATACCTCCCAGAACCTAGAAGTCACATGTACAGAACTACTACAAAAGAGTACAGGTCCCAAAAGTGGACCATAGAAACAAGACTGTCTCAAAAACGAAAGACAAGCCAAGATATATACAGAAGGAGACAAGTAATCCAGGGACGCCTTGTGCTCACACTCGTCTCCGGAACAGACTACAGCAGGCTCGAACTCAACGCTGATAACTGGTGCTTGGACCTGCATCACGAAAACAGATGCAGAGTGTAGCATGAGTACAAAAACAATAGGTACCATGTAGGCATCATAGGCCGACTGAGGAAGAAAGGTCAAAACAGACTAAAAGGATAGAATCAACATGAACAGAGGTCACCTAAAGTAAGAACAAAACAAACCAACAGGGATCTAACAATACCTAAACTAAACCTAACTAGCCCCCAATAAGACCTAGAAGGTACACTCAAGCACAGACAAAAAAAACCCGTCAGACCTCTATAAACCCGACAGGTACACGAAAAAGCTAAATCTACGAGATCGAAGAAAAATCCAAATGCGAACCGAAACCACCCACTAACTCAACCGAATCAATCAGCCACTCCAACCCAATCAAAATTCTAACTTCCAAATCGGGCCGCCATCCTGATAGCAACACTCTGGGGGCCCTTCCTTATCCAGACGAGTGCGCCAAGGGGCATAACGACTCCCCCAAAGTCCCTAATATCAAACTGTCCAATCAGCTAACACTCCTGGGGCCCGGCCCAAGCCATAAAAGTGAGCCAGCGAAACTCAGGAGGCCCTGCCCTAGCCAGATGAGTGCATGGAGCATGTCGACTCCAAAGAGGACCTCAAATAACTCATATCCAATTGCCCAGTCGACTAACACTCCGAGGGCCTAGCCCAAGCTAGATGAGTGCGCCAGCTAACACTTCGGGGCCCTTCCCAAACCAGACGAGTGCATGAGGCATATCAATTCCAATGAAGATCTCAAATGCCAAACAAATATGGATTGCCGTCCACCACCAAACACATCACCACAGAACCGATCTCAAAACGTCCGAACTCTCAGGAAGACACCACGCCTCCGATGACACATCGGAACCATAAAAATGGGGAGTGAAGCCAGAGGATCGCAACAATACAAAGCCAAAGCTAGGCTCATACTATCAGACCCAAGTTTGCTATTCCGGTCTACAAGGACCTAGTCCATCCGAATCGACGTCGGATACATACCAAAGTCAACATGTGCATGGGTATAAGGGAACACTAATCTATCCTAGACTAAGGCCACAACATGCTCCAACACAAGTAAACAACCAAGCAGATAAGCCATATACATCAACACATAACCGATTCCCCCGATAACATGATACAACCCCTAAAACAGCCTGAAAAACTAGCCTAAAATGTTATTTTTGAAAAGAGAAGAACTACTAGAACTCCACCCCAGATTCACACAAATCAGCATGCATTCACACAATCTAGCTCAATCTAAAAAAAAAAGAAGCCGTAACTTTCCAGAAGACCGATTGTGCACGCTCAGAATCACTCTGCCGGAGCTTTTCCCTTACGAATGGCCTTAGAATGCTTCCACACTGTCAAATATAGAATCACAGCATCAATACGGTCATTTAGACACTAAAAACATCAAAATTGGAGATAGACCAATTTCAGAGTCAAAATCGGGAAATGTGGGACCCTCTCTCGAATTTCAAGAATTGACTCTGTGAAGAGGTCCTATATTCTCCCCCGAGCTTGTGCTCCAAAACGGAACACCTCTCAGGGCTCGAAACATCTCCATGCAACAACAAACAAAATATGCAAAACTTTACACAATTAGCCCAAGGTAGCCACTTACGACTCAAATTCCCAGAAATCGAGGACCACCCAACGCTATCCAAACAATAACTCACACATCCAATGAGATTCCGAACACCAAGGACTTTGAATCACCGATAACCGAATTATAACATAGAAGATACAATAATTTTAAAGCCTCACCAAGGTCGCGACTACCTTTTTATAAACATAAGTGCCTGTCGCTAACCTCAACGAACGTGGCCAGGGGCCCACGAACGTTGAGAGAAGACAAACAAACCTCCGCGAATGCGGAGGGGAAAAAACCATACTTCTGCGAACGCAGTGAAGGGACTGTGAAGGCGGAGAAGAGGACCACAGACCTTCGAGAATGAGGAGCCCCATCTGCGAATGCGGAGAGAAGCACTCCTAGACCTCTGCGAACGTGGAGGTCTATCTGCTAACACGGAGAAGGAAGACTCACACCTTCGCAAAGGCGGAGCCAAGCCCACGAACACGGAGAAGAAATGGATTTGCAACATCAACTGTGCACCAACTGAAACTTAGCTTTCCCAAAAATTCCAATGGGGTGCTCGAGATTCATTCGGAACCCCATGCACGCAAATGAGATATGCTACCACATAAAATTTGACATTCCGGACTCAATGGTGCTGTCAAAATTTCCATACGAGGTCATTTCGACAAAAAATGGGTCCCACAACCAAAGCGCCATTTTAGCCAAATTCCACAAAGGGCCTCGGAATTAGATCGGAAGCCTCGGGAAGCACACAAATGGTCATGCTAGACCAAACTCAAAATTTCGAAACTAATCGCTTTGACGGAATTCTCATCTAAGTGCATTTACCAAGAATGTTGACCAAAGTAAAACTTATGCAAAATTTCAAAGGCTAAAGCGCCAAATTGCCCCAAAGTCACATCGAAAGCCTCATGACTCATGCCAACCATGCTTCTAGCCTAATTTTGCCGCTCCGAAGCTGATGGAACCATCAAAATCCTATTCTGAGATCGTTTACCTATGGTTATGGCCGAAATCAACTTTTGAAGGTTCAAAAGCTCCAAAACAGGGAAACGGGCATATAACCCAAATGAATGACTAGGTGACTGAACAATCAGTGCTAGAAAGTCATAAATGACTTGGGGTCGCTACAGGAACGCTCTAAACAACGCAAAGAAGACATTAACACATAAATGACCTGAAGGGTCATTACAACATCCACTACAAAAGAACTTTCGTCCATGAAAGAAAGAGTCAAGAAGTACCTGAGGGCTCAAATAAGCTAGGGAACTGCTCCCGCATCTCTCGCTTGGTCTCCCAGGTAGCCTCCTCAACTAGACGATGCCTCCAACAGACCTTAACCATAGGAATGACTCTAGACCTCAATTGCCTCACATTTCTTGCCAAAATAGCAACTCGCTCCTCAATATAGGTCAGGAGATCATCCAACTCAACTGCATCATACTAGAGCACATGAGACTGATCATGAACATACTAGCGCAGTATCGAAACATGGAAAACTGGATGAATAGCTAAAAATGCTTGAGGTAAAGCAAACTCATAGGCTACCTCACCACAATCCTTAAAATTTCAAAAGGCCTAATATACTTGGGACTAAGCTTGACCCGCCTCCCAAATCTCATCACGCCCTTCATGGGCGATACTCAGAGGTATACTCTGTCACCAACAACAAATCTCAACGGTCGACTCCTGCGATCCGCGTAACTCTGGTGTCTACTTTGAGCCATCCTGAGCCGATCCTGAATCATCCTCACATGCACTAAGGCCTCCTGAAACAAGTCTGTACCATGCGTCCTAGGCTCTGTAGACTCAAACCATCCAACTGGAGTGCGACAACACCTACTATATAAAGCCTCAAATGGGGCCATCTAAATTCTAGAGTGTAGCTATTGTTGTACGCAAACTCCGCCAAGGGCAAGAACTGGTCCCACTGACCTCCAAAGTCCATCACACAGTCCCGCATCATATCTTTAAGGACCTTAATAGTACGCTATGACTGGCTATCAATATGTGGATGAAAAGTTGTGCTAAGATCGACACAGGTGCCTAGCTCCTCTTTAAATACCCTCCAAAAGCTGGAATTGAATTGTGAACCCCGATATGAGATGATAGAAACAGGCACACCAAGACGGACCACCTCCCGAATGTAGATACGGGGTAACCTCTCAGAACTGAAGATAGTATGAACTGGAAGGAAGTGTGCTGACTTGGTCAATCAATTCATGATGACCCAAAAGTTGTCAACACCTCTAGAAGTACGAGGTAAGCCCACAACGAAATCCATGGTGATACTCTCCCACATACACTCAGGAATGGGCAACCTCTGCAACTCACCTCCAGGCCTCAAATGCTCGGCCTTCACCTTCTAAAAACACAAGCAACGGGACACATAATCTGAGATGTCCCTCCTCATACCACTCCACCAGTAATGCTGCCTCAAATCGGGATCCATCTTAGCGGTGCCCGGAGGGGTAGACTACATGGAATCATGGGCCTCGCTACAGATCAGCTGAATAAAATCCCCAACTCTCGGAACACAAATCTAGCCGGGAAACCTCAACACCCCATCTAAATCTAGAGTAGTCTGCCGGCAAACCTCAGTACCCCATCTGAATCTAGAGTAGCCTACCGGCATCACCTGCCAATATGCTATCTTTGAGTGCCACCAAAGACTCATCCTCGCCCTCAACTGGAAGAGTCAAGATATGAGCGGTGGTAAGCAACTCCTTAAGCCTCAGAAAACTCCTCTCACATTCCTCCGACCACACAAAGGGAACATCCTGGAGAGTCAATCGAGTCTAAGGCGCCGCTATAGTAGAAAAACCCTAAACAAAGGCTATAGTACCCTACCAATCTGACGAAGCACTGAATCTCATTCATGAAGATGGGCCTAGCCCAATAACGAATAACCTCAATCTTCACCGGATCCACAATAATGCCATCCTTGGACACCACGTGCCCCAAGAATGCTACGAACTCATGCCAGAACTCGCGTTTTGAGAACTTGGCATAAAGTCGCTGATCTCTCAAAGTATGGAGCACTATCCTCAAATGCTGCTCATGCTCATTATGGCTCCGCGAGTACACCAAGATATCATCCATTCAGACAATGAAAAAGGAGTCCAGATACGGCCTGAATACACGAGTCATCAAATCCATGAAGGCAGCATGGGCATTAGTAAACCCAAAAGACATCACTAGGAGCTCAAAATGGTCATAACGAGTGCTAAATGCTGTCTTAGGGATGTCCGCTGCTCTAATCCTCAACTGATGGTAGCCGGATCTCAAGTCAATCTTAGAAAACACTGCGGCACCCTGAATCTGGTCGAATAGATCATCAATATGAGGCAAGGGGTAATGGTTCTTCACCATTACCTTATTCAACTGCTTGTAATCAATGCACATCCGCCTAGTACCGTCCTTTTTCTTCACAAACAGCACTGGGCACACAAGGCGATACAATAGGCCGAATGAACCCCTTACCCAAGGGATCCTGAAGCTGAACACTGAGCTCCTTGAGCTCTGCGGGGGCTATACGGTACGGTGGGATGAAAAATAGGAAGAGTACCTGGCTCCAAATCAATGGCAAAGTCAATGTCCCGATCTGGGAGTAGGCCAGGAAGGTCGACAGGAAACACATTTGCATACTCTCGGACTATAAGCACGGAATCAACTTTTGGCTCCTCCCTACTAACATCTATAACATATGCCAAATAAGCTAAACACCCACTAGACACTAGCCTCCTAGCCTGAACATAACAAATCACCCCAACCGGCGTGCGACTATAAGAACCCTACCATACCATCAGAATACCAGGCATAGCTAAAGCAACAGTCTTGGCATAGCAATCCAACACCGCTTGGTGAGGGGCTAACCAGTCCATACCTAGAATCAAGTCAAAATCCAACATACTAAGCACAATAAGATCAGCCCTAGTGTACTTCCCTGAATAGTCACCACACAAGATCTACAAACCTGATCCACTACTAAAGAATCACCTATTGGGGTTGAAACACGCAACGATACCACTAAGGGCACTAGACTCACCCCAACCGAGGAGCACAATAAGAAGACACATACAAATAAGTAGAACCGGGATCAAATACAGCTAAAGTGGACTGATGGCATAAAAGAATCGTACCTATAATCACATTATCTGATGCCTCGGCCTCTGCTCTAGCTGGAGCCGCATAGAAATGGCCCGGGGTGCCTCTACCCCGTGCATCCACCCTGCCCCCTATCTTGCCTCCCTAGCGACCTCCCTGAACACCTTGATACTGCTCTCCTCCTCTAGCAGGAGGTGCTACTGTTGGTGCCGGTCTCATTGCCTGTGGAGCTAACAAGGTTGGTCATGAGATAGGGCACTCCCTGGACCAGTGATCAAGCCTCTCGCAAGTAAAACAACGCAGCGATGATCTACTCACAACTGGAGGCCGGCCACCCCGACCCGAGAAACCTATCTTAATACCTCCTCGGCCCTGACTCGGACCGGCAATATAACCGCCCTGACTCTACTGGTAACCCTCTGATATCTACAATGATGCCTGAAATGGGCGATTAGGCTGACCCAGCTGGAACCTGTGATAGGCCCGGTCCTGAGTAACTCTAGGCCTAGGACGGGGCCCACTAAATCTATCATCCTGCCTTGCCCTCTTGCCGCTGCCCCTGTGGGCCTTGCGATGGAGCTGCTCAAGCATGCCGGCATGGTCCACTACATCCAAAAAAGAGCGGCCCACTAAAACCACGGACTTCAACTCAATACACAGCTGAAATCTCATGCCTCTAACAAAGAACCTGTCTCTCTCCTCCTCTTTGGGAAAGAGCATAGTGGAATGACGGGATAACTCATGAAATCTAGCCTCGTACTTAGATATCGTCATAGATCCCTGCTCCAACCTCAAGAACTCATCACGAAGCCGATCTCTGATGCTCCGTGGGATAAACCTACCAAGAAAGGCCCTTGAAAACTCTATCCACAATACCGGCGGGGACCCAGCTGGCGTGGTCTCTATATACAATCGTCACCACTGTCTGGCTGGCCCATCTAACTGATAGGCAGTGAAGTCGGCTCCCCTTAACTCCACCAACCCCAAGGTATGCAGTTGCTCCTGACAAGCAGTAGGGAACTCCTGGGCATCCTCCCTAACTGCCCAAGAAAAACTTGGCGGTGACAATCTCAAAAACACCCCGATCATCTTCTACTCCCGCAATGGCATCACATCATTTAAGGCATCCGGATGAACGACGACCGGTGTTGGCAATGCTGGACCTTAGGAGCTACTGCTGCAGGCTGACCCTGCGGTGCTGGAGCTGGCTCTGGAACTGGTGCTTTGGCCGGCTGTTGCTGCTTAATACCCCTATCACTGCTAGAATCTACACAAGCATAGCCTGAAGGTCAGGGGCGACAGCTGGTGCGGGTGGTGGCTGGGCTTGTCCCGGCTTCATCGGCTAAGGAGGAATCTGATCTAACTGAGGCTCCGGCTCCGGCTCTGGAGTCCTTACCCTATCTCGGGTTGGCGCCACAGCCCTAACTCAACCTCAGGGTCAGCCTCAACCCTTAGCTGGGGCTCTATTTGCTGGCCCAGGTGCATCACCCCCGGCCGCTGTACCGCGCGTGCATGCCATCCTGTGACAGAGTGAACAAGTAAGTTTTCATGAAATGAATCGAACAACAACGCACGAGAATGATACAAAACAAGAAAACTTCCTAAAGAGATCCTATAGCCTCCCGAAGTTAAGTCACGGACGTCTTTGCGCTGATCCGTAGGAATCTAATAGATGCTAGCTCTGTACAAGTGAAACTGACGAACCTGGGGTTCTGATGCCAACTTGTCATGACTCAATTTCTCGAGTCATGATGGTGCCTACCAATATACCAGTAGGAGAGCCAAACCCTTTCTCGGAACTTGACAGTAATGGGACTAAGGGTGGAAATTAACCTTGACTAAGTGAAAGAATAAATAAAGGAACACATAAGGGATAAGCGGAAGCGAACCCAAAGCTATATACAACAAAAGATACCTTCCAGGTGCTGGAAGTCACCTGTACAGAACTACTACAAACTAGTGCAAGTCCCAAAAGTGGACCACAGAAATAGGACTGCCTCAAAAACGAAAGATAAGTAAAAGTATATACAAAAGGAGATAGGTAATCCAAGGACCTCGTCTCCGGAACATACTGCAGCAGGCTCGAACTCAACTCTGATAACTAGTGCTCGGATGTGGATCACGAAAATAGATGCAGAGTGTAGCATGAGTACCATAACAACAGGTACCCAGTAGGCATCATAGGTCACCTGAGTAAGAAAGGTAAAAACAGACTGAAAGGATAGAATCAACACGAACAGAGGTCAACTAAAATAAGAATAGAAAAAACCAACATCGATCTAAGAATACCTAAACTAAACCTAACTGGGCCTCCCATAAGACTCTGAAGGTACACTCAAGCACAGATAAACAAAACCCAAACGGAACCCCATAAGCTCGATAGGTACACAGAAAAGCTATATCTACGAGACCGAAGGAAAATCAAACTGCGAACCGAAACCACCCACCAACTCAATCGAAACCATCAGCCACTCCAACACAGTCAAAAGCCTGACATCCAAATTGGGCCGCCATCCTAACAGCAACACTCCGGGGGCCTTGCCCTATCTAGACGAGTGCGTCAAGGGGCATATAGACTCCCCAAAGGCCCTAATATCTAATTGCCCAATCAGCTAACACTTCGGGGGCCCTTCCCAAGCAAAACAAGTGTGCCAGCTAACTCTTTGGGGGGCCTTCCCTAGCCATATGAGTGCACGGGGCATGTCAACTCGAAGAGGACCTCAAATAACTTATATCCAATTGCCCAGCTGGCTAATACTTCGAGGGCCCTACCTAAGCCAGACGAGTGCACCAGCTAACACTCTAGGGGCCTTGCCCTAGCTAGATGAGTGCATGAGGCATATCAAATCCGTAGAGGATCTCAAATACCAAACCAATATGGATCGCTATCCACCACCAACCACATCACCACAGAATCAATCTCGAAATGCCCAAACTCTCAGGAAGACACCACGCCTCCGATGACACATCGGCACCACAGAAATGGGGAGAGAAGCCAAAAGATCGCAATAATATAAAGAGTAAGCTAGGCTCATACTATCAGACCCAAGTCTGCTATTTCGGTCTGCAAGGACCTAGTCCATTCGAATCGACATCAGATACATACCAAAGTCAACATGTGCATAGGTCTAACGCAACACTAGTCTATCCTAGACAAAGCCCACAACATGCTCCAACACAAGTAAACAACCAAGCAGATAAGCCACATGCATCAACAAATAACCAATCCCCCCGATAACATGATACAACCCTCTAAACAGCCTGAAAAACCATCCTAAAACATGATTTCTAAAAAGAAGAGAAGAACTTCAAGAACCCGACCCCAAATTCACACAAATTAGCATGCGTTCACACAATTCAGCTCAAACTAAAAAGCAAGGAAGTCGTAACCTACAAAAAGGCCAACCGTGCACTCTCTGAATCACTCGGCTAGAGCTTTTCCCTTCCGAAAGGCCTCAGGATGCTGCCACACTATCAGAACTAGAATCACAACATCAGTACGGTTTTTTAGACACAAAAAACATAAAAATCGGAGACAAACCAATTTCAGAGTCAAAAAATTAGGAAATGTGGGACTTGCTCCAGAATTTTTAGAATTGACTCCGTGAAGAGGTCATAAACCCTCCCCTGAGCTTGTGTTCCAAAACGGAACACCTCTCGGGGCTTAAAAAATCTCCATGCAACAACATACCAAATATGCAAAATGTTACACAATTAGCCCAAGGTAGCCACTTACGACACAAAATCATGGAAATCGAGGACCACCCAATGCTATCCGAATAATAAACCACACAGCCAACGAGATTCCGAACACCAGGGACTTTGAATCACCAAAAACTGACTTATAACTGAGAAGATACAATAATTTGAAAGCTCATCTCACCATGATCGTGACTGCCTTTTTATAAACATAAGTGCCAGTCGCTGACCTTCGCGAACGCGGAGGGAAGACAAACAAACCTCCACGAACGTGGACAGGGGCCCATGAACGCGAAGGGGAAACAACCATAACTCCACGAACGCGGAGAAGAGGACCATTGACCTTAGCGAATGCGGAGCCCCATCCGTGAATGCGGAAAGAAGGACTCCTAGACCTCCGCGAATGCGGAGCTCTATCTGCGAACGTGGAGAAAAAAGACTCACTCCTCCGCAAACGCAGAGCAAAGCCCGCAAACGCGGAGAAGAAATGGGTCTGCAACATCAATTGAGCACAAGCTGAAACTTAGCTTTCCCAAAAACTTCGACGGGGTGCTCGGGATTCATTCGAAACACCGTGAACGCAAACGAGATATTCTACCCCATCAAATTAAACATTCTGACTCAATGGTGCAGCAGAAATTTCAATACGAGGTCATTTCGATAAAAAGTGGGTCCCACACCCAAAGTGCCATTTTAGCCAAATTCCACTGAGGGCCTTGGAATTAGATCGGAAGCCTCGGAAAGCACACGAAGGGTCATTCTAAAACAAACTCAGCATTCCAAAAGAAACTGCGCTGATCAAATTCTCATCTGAGTGTGTTTACCAAGAATGTTGACCAAAGTCAAACTTATGCCAATTTTCAGAGGCTAAAGCGCCAAATGCCCCAAAGTCACACCGAATCTATATCGTGCCAGGATATAGAATATCTCAACTAAGTGGATTCACTAAGCTCTACCAGTGGGCATAAGGAAATCATCTAAAAAGTATAAATCCTTTACCCATTTGGCAAGTCATGGTTTATGAGGATTTTGAGTTGTCTAAACTCATCCCCGTATCGGTGCTCAATACTACTCCCAAAATTATTACTCATGCCCAATGTTTAAAACATTCACTTTTCTCAATTTTAGGTAATTACTCAAAAGTTCCTCTTAAAAGAGGTAACTGCTCTGAAGTATCTCTGTTCTCATAACTCAATTAGAATTAGAAGTTTCTCTTTTCTCAAATTAAAACTATTATCTTTGGGAATTACTTAGTTCCCTATACTTTTCTCGAAACTCATCGATTACTCTTTCTCAGAATCAATTTTAAAGACAAAATATTTTTTCTAAAAAGATTCTCAAACTCCTCTTTACTTTTTCAAAACTCAACGTAAGATCATTCTTGGTTAAAAAGGATTCTCAATAATAACTCATTACTAGCTCTTGAACTTTTCTCTTAAACTCAGTTTAGTTTTCAAAATGCATTAAGACATATGAGTAGGGTAATGCATGCATTTTCAATGGTAGCCTATAGAAGCTAATATAGAGAGGAAAAGCATAGCCACACTTAAAGGAACACATTCAGAAAGAAACACGGAAGGAAATGGGCCAGGCGACCCCTGCGCACTGGTGGCGCCAGACCCAAACTACTGACAAAAGTTTGGGGCGCACTATTGGTGCTGGGTGCTAGGTCTCAAACTACTGAGCAGTAGTTCTGGCACTATGGTGGTGCCCCGCCACACCCCTCTGTCCAGAATTCTGGTGAATTTTTATGCTCAATTTAGGGTCCGAACTCATCTAGAATTAAGTAATTCCTCCTAAACTCTTCTTGATCCTCAAACCCAACAATAATTCATAGAAAATATCATACAAATTATCTTTAAATACAACTATTACCAAAGATCCACAACACAAAAGAATTCACGACCTCGATTGTTGAAGAATTGAACAAAATTCAAGAACTACTTAAGAACTCTTTGAATACATCAATTTTTTGGATAAATTTGATGTATGGCATGAGGCCAAACAAGTCCACCACTGTGAGAAGCCTTCCATACCTGGAAAAAAAATGTTATTGGCGAGAATCAACTGAATCTTGACCAACGCTCAAAACCTAGCATTCTCTCCTCTTGAAACTCCGCTCTAAAACTCTAAGTGTTTAGGAACGTGAAAAAGTGGTCTAAATCTGATTAGACCCTTATTTGAGTGAAGGAAAAATGTGGCTAGGCTTAGGAGAGAAAGGAAAATACAAAAATACCCTTCTAGAAATGATTGAAACACCTTAAAGAGAGAGGCTTCACTCAAAGAGGCATAACGTTTTACTCCAAGCTTCAAATTTAGAAAACTTAGCAGCGTTGGAAATAGGAATCAAAGACCTTCGATTTGATAGTTCATGGGCCACTTAATTATTTATATGCTAAAAGACATGATCGCTTGAATTTGACCAAAAACTAAAAACTGATGGTGATTTGTACGAATCTTTCTTTAGTGCTTTTCGAAATCTGAGGTGTTACAATATCTCCCCCATGAGAAAAATCTCCCTTGAATGAGTTCAAACTAAGCAGAATAGAGGTGGGAAGTGTCTAACAACTCAACTCAAGCACAAAACATGCAACTAGCATAAACTCAACATATCAACTTAAAGAGTACTTTATAAAGAGTTAGTACCTTGGTCTAGAATAAGTTCGAAGGAAAAGAGATGAGGGTATATCTTCTTCATATCCTCCTCGAATTCTCAAGTAGCCTCCTCAACAAATTGGTTCCTCCACAATACTTTGACTGATGCAGTCTCCTTGTTTCTCAATTTGCGAACCTAACGATCCAGAATCTGAATGGGAATCTCCTCATAAGATAGGTTTTCCTAGATACCAATATTCTCGGTAGGTAAAATAAGTGAAGGATCGGCCAAACACTTCTTAAGCATAGTGATGTGAAATACCGGAAGGACTGTTGCGAACTCTGACAGTAGCTCCAACTCATAAGCTACATTGCCAACTCTCTTGGATATCCTGTAAGGACCAATGTATCAGGGACTGAGCTTCCCTTTTTTAACAAAGCTCATAACACCCTTCATGTGTGTAACTTTCAGATAGACCCAATTATCAACCTCAAACTCCAAATCTCTTCTCCTAACATCTGTATAGGATTTCTGACGACTCTGTGCTGTTTTAAACCTCTCTTGAATTGTCTTCACCTTCTCTATGGCTTGATGAACCAAATTTAGTCCTATCAACTTAGCTTCACCAGCCTTAAACCAGCAAATGGGAGATCTACCCCTTCGCCCATACAAATCCTCATACGGATCCATCTGAATGCTGGAATGGTAACTATTATTTTATGTGGACTCGATAAGAGCTAAGTGGTCATCCCAATTATCTTTGAAATCTAGAATATAAGCTCTCAACATGTCCTCTAAGGTCTGAATTGTGCAGTCTGCTTGACTATCAATCTGAGGATTAAAAGCAGTACTAAGATTTACCTTGGAACCCAAACCTTTTTTAAACGACTTCCAAAACTACACGGTAAACTAAGCACCCCTAGTTGAGATGATGGACAAGGGAGCACCATGCAGTCGAACTATCTAACGAATATACATGCTTACATACTCTTCCGCTGTATTAGTAGTCTTTACTAGTAAGAAGTGGGCTGATTTGGCCATTTGATCCACAATCACCGAAATGGAATAATGTTGTCTGCAAGATCGCGGTAAACTTGTAATGAAGTTCATATTAATCATCTCCCACTTCCATTCGAGAAGGGGTATATTCTGAGCCACACCACATGGCCTTTGATGCTCAGCCTTGACTTCCTGGCAATTTGGGCACTTAGCAACAAACTCGGCAATACACATCTTCATAATACTCCACCAATAGACCTCTTTCATGTCATAGTACATCTTGGTGGAGCCCGAATGGTTCGAATATCTGGAACTATGAGCTATTCCCATGATCCTCTCTTGGAGATCATCCTTCTTTGGAATGCATAACCTTTCTTGATATCTCAACACACCATCTCCCCCTTGTGCAAAAGCCATCACCTTCTGCTTATGAACATTTGCCTTTAGTTCAAGCAAAATGGGGTCTTTGTCTTGCTTCTCCTTTACCTCTGCCACTAATGACGACTTAGCTCCATTCACCACAACAACTCCACCTTCATTGGAATCTAGCAAATGGACTCCCACACGGGCAAGTTTATGAACTTC
The DNA here is from genome assembly GCA_018342035.1 of Solanum appendiculatum. Lineage (NCBI taxonomy): Eukaryota > Viridiplantae > Streptophyta > Magnoliopsida > Solanales > Solanaceae > Solanum > Solanum appendiculatum. The sequence goes on along the minus strand of JAGDQO010000563.1, from coordinate 847,690 downwards.
TTTAGCCAGTTCCTTCTTGCCTTCCTCAAGATGAGCAATACTCCCTATGGATAACCTGCTCAAAGCATCAATAACAACATTAGTCTTACCTAGGTGATAGAGGATACTCATATCGTAATCCTTGAGCAACTCTAACCACCTCCTTTGTATGAGATTAAGCTCCTTCTGATTGAAAACATACTGGAGGCTCTTATGGTTTGTGAACACATTCACATAAACACCGTAGAGATAGTGACGCCATATTTTGAAAGAAAAAACTACTGCTGCCAACTCGAGATCATGAGTCAGGTAGTTCCTCTCATGAATCTTAAGTTGTCTGGGGGCATAGGCTATGACCTTACCATTTTGTACTAATACACAACCAAGTCCAACTCTAGACGCATCACAATAAACAACAAAGCCTTTTGTACCCTCTGGTAGGGTCAACATTGGAGCAGTGGTTAATCGAGTTTTCAATTCCTGAAAGCTTTTCTCACAAGTTTCAGACCATTGAAACTTAATTGTTTTCTAAGTCAACTTAGTCAACGGGGACGAAATGGACGAGAACCCTCAATGAACCTTCTGTAGTAACCAGCCAACCCCAAGAAACTCCTTATATTTGTTAGAGACGTGGGTCTGGGCCAATTCTGCATGGCCTCAATCTTCTGATTGTCGACTCTAATTCCTTTGCCAGACACAATGTGGCCTAAGAATGCCATGGATTCGAGCCAGAACTCACACTTAGAAAACTTAGCATACAACTCTTGATCCTTGAGAGTTTGGAGGACTATTCTTAGATGATTAGCATGGTCCTCCTCATTCCTCTAATATATCAGTATGTAATCAATGAACACGATAACAAACATGTCGAGATACTGCTTAAATACTTTGTTCATAAGATCCATGAATGTTGCAGGAGTGGTAGTCAAACCAAAGGACATAACAAGGAACTCGTAATGACCATAACGGGTCATGAATGTTGTCTTCAAGATGTCATTTTCTCTCACTTTCAACTGATAATAGCCAGATCTGAGGTCTATCTTAGAAAAACAAGTGTCACCCTGAAGTTGGTCGAAAAGGACATCAATTCTCGAAAAGGGATACTTAATATTTATGGTGACCTTGTTCAATTGGCGGTAATCGATATACATCCTAAGGGGACCATCTTTCTTCCTTACAAATAAGACCGAAGTGCCCCAAGGTGAGACACTTGGTCGGGTGAAACCCTTATCAAGAAGATCTCTCAACTGCTTTTTTAACTCTTTTAACTCAGCTGCAGCCATTCTATATGGTGGAATAGAGATAGGTTGAGTATCAGGAAGAATATATATTCTGAAGTCTATTTCTCTCTCAAGATGGACTCTGAGAAGATCATCTGGAAAGACCTTTGGAAACTCACTCATAACTGAAACTGACTGAATAGGCGGTGTCTCAAACTAACTATCTGGCCTTAAGGTATTAAATGAAATGACCCTTAGGTACTGCTGAACTACTCCTTAACTCTAAAACTGGCTCATTAGGAAATTGAAATTTTACTACTCGAGTTTTACAATTGACTGAGGCATAACAAGCATGAAGCCAGCCCATACATAGAATAACATCAAAGTCCACCATATCTAGCTCAACTAAGTCAACCATCGTGTCCTTGTGATAGACAGAGATGGTACAATCATGATAGACTCCTTCCTCTAGAATAGACGCACCAACAGGTGTGGAAACATTAAAAGGTTCAAGAAGTTGTTTGAGGGAAATGCCGAACCTCATGGCTACATAAGGAGTCACAAAAGACAGATTCGCACCTAGATTAATTAAGGCATACAAATCAAAATTAAAGACTTTAAGCATACCAGTGACAACATCTGGTAAGTTCTCCTGATCTTGGCGACCAACTGTAGCATACAAATGGTTTGCCCCTCCGCCTGTCCCTAAAGTAGCTCCTCTTGGAGCAGCTCTGTTTGCCGGAGCCGCTGAAGAAGATTAGGCTCTGTTGCCCCCCCCCCCTAATTAGCCTGCCAGTTCTTAGGGCACTCTTTCATAAAATGACCCATCTAACCACACTTGAAGCAGCCATTGGAACCATCACAACACTCTCCTGGATGGGTCCTACCAGACTTAGAACAAGGTGGGCTCTGAAACACCTGTGCCACACTACCCTGAGATTCAGTACCCTGAGCCCTGAAATTATGAGAACTCTAATTCTTGTGAACATTCCTGTTTCTTGGTGCAGGTGCACTAGCTAAAGATGGAGCTGATCCTAATGACCTCTACTGAAATGATGACCGATGCCCATTCCCGGTCTTTTGCTGGCCAGTCTTATTACTTGTTCTCTTGCCCCTGTTGTTGTGAAACTCTTCTATGTCCTTTAACTTGTCTTCCCCAACCTACTGTACATGAATCATGAGTTTGGCTATGTCCATGTCCCCTATCAACATAGTCGCCTTACCTTCCTTACTCGATAAATAGGATAGTCTGGACACAAACAGACTCACCATACTCCTCATATCCGCCACCATCTCTGGAGCATAGCAGGATAGCTAAGTGAACTTGAGGCTTTACTCTTGCACACTCATAGACTCCTTCTTCAGATTCAGAAATTCTCTTACCTTTGCTTCCCTTAGCTCGCAGGGAAAGAAACGCCCCAACAGAGCATCCTCAAACACAGACCAGCTCCCCCCTCTACCCTGTTCTTCTTCCATTGATTATAACATATCCTAGCAATACCTTTGAGCTGATATGAGGCTATCTCCACATGCTCTGCATGAGCAACACGCATGACCTGAAACACTTTCTGAAGCTCTTCCACAAAGTTCTCCGAATCCTCAATGATCTTCGACCCTGTGAACTCTGAGGGATTCATCCTCAAAAACTCAAGGATTCTAGATGTATCAGCTACATTCTGACGACCCATTCCTTGTTGACCAACCTGATTTGCCACAACCTGAGTCAACATCTGAATATCTTTCCTAAACTCAACATTAGTGACATCTCTCTGAGGGGTTTGCACTTCTGGTACATTGGGAGCTTCTTGACCTTGAGGATTAAGATTCCTCCTAGCAGGACGTCCTCAAACAGCTCTTCGTGGAGGCATGAAAAGACACGCGTATGCATGAGTTAGAGGAAGCTTTTATAGAGTTGAACTCTATCGCACGAAAAGGAGTAAGAAGAAAGTGAAATATTTCCTAAATGTCGTAGCCTCCTGATTATAGATGTGGCGTAATTTACACCGACAAGAAGGACTTTAAATACATGACTCCATAGACACCCTAGGACTCTTGAACTCTGTGCTCTGATACAAAGTTTGTCACGCCCCGAGCCTACACCCTAGACGTGGTCGGCACTTGAGAAGCATTTCTGATCCCCAAGCGAACCCTTGGCCTTGCTAACTGTGACTCACATGATTCAATAAGGTACGTGGAAGCTTAAATAGATGAACAATTAAACCTTTAAAGAAAAGGGTTAAGACATTGTCTTGAAATACCTAACATAATTCATAAGTTAAATAAACATCTTGAGAAAACAATGGATAACATCTAACTCTGTCTGTCTATGAAGCCTCTAATTATTAAGATAGATGTCAGGACAAGACCCATGACACCTCAAGTGCTACTAAAACTGAATATGAAAAATAGATGTGAAATCTCTGAAAAGCAAGGAGGCTCACCAAAGCTATCTGAAGCGCAAAGTGATCTCAACGAATTGCGTGTTGATGATCATGAACACCTGTATCTGCATCATAAAAGATGTAGGTCGAATGACATCAGTACATAAAATGTACGAGTATGTAATATGGCTGAAGTGAAATAAATAACTGAACTGAATGACTGCAATAGATATAGCATGAACTCAACTGAATGTAAAGCATTAAAGGAATGAAATCATTTAACTTTACGAAAATACTTACTCATCTCTGAACTCAACATAAGAAGTTTTATATAAAAATACACTTTAACTTCATTGGGAGATTCTCTAACCGACAACCATCACTTTAATACACTTTATTTTTGAAAATGCATTAAGACATATGAGTAGGGTAATGCATAAATTTTCAATGGTAAATCGAGCTTATAGGAGCTAATATAGAGAGGGAAAGCATAGTAGATGAGTGGGCGATTTTCATTCATTAGGAGACTTTTCTTATGATTTTGTGGCACTTGAGTAGAGAAAGAGGCTAATTATCCTTTGAATATGGTTCTTTCAGGCACATATTGCTTGACAAGGAGTGTTGATGGAAAAGAATGGAAATTAGGGCAAAATGGAACTAAAAACAGAGAATTTGGAGTAGGCAGCAAAGTATTCTCCACGAACGTGGTCAACAGCCCGCGAACGCGAAGCTTCGATTTTTAATGAACTGTGAACACGATCAAGACTCCGTGAACATGGAGTACAAGTTTACTGGCATTCGCTAACGGGGTGCAACTTCCACGAACGTGGAGTACAAGCTTGCTGACCTCCGCGAACACGAAGAAGAAAACATGCCTAGCATCTGGGCAGTTTTGGAACATCACCTTTTGACATAATTCACAATATACACTGAAACACAACCATTGTGAGGACACATTGAATTACATATTATCATAAATTAGAGAGAAGAACTTGGGGGATTGAGGCTTGAATTCAGGGCATAGCTTTGAGAGCAAGATTTCTCAACAAACACCATTAGAGTGAAGATTGTGAGCTTGATTTGTAATTATTTTTCATTCCTTCTTCAACTCTTTGCTTTGTATTGTTGAATTCTAGGTGTAATTGTTGATTGGTGATTTGAATATTGTGTTAGTGATAAACAATATTTGGGTTGTTGATTTGTATCTTGTGCTTTTGTAATTAGTTGAATGCTTTCTCTTATATGAAATGGGTTTTTGATTATCCAATTGATCTCATGCTTTCATTGCTTTTTATTAAAATTGATCACTCCTTGGACTTTCCCATTTACTTTGATTGAGCTTATAAGAGTCAATTGAGGTTGGGAAAGGTTGATTGGTGCATTATTTGAGGTTTAGCAACTCATATTTTGGAAATAGCTACAAATAGTGATTCCTTGCAATGCCTATAATTGGATTGATTGGGTTGTCACTTGACTAGGTTCGTGAGAACTAGTTGAGAAATATTTGCCTATATTCGTGAGAAATAGGTGGATGATTTAGATTCCAAAGAATATATGATTTTACCCATGATTAATTGAGATTGTGTGATGCTAGTATATAATGGATCGTATAGTTGTTGATTGATTTCCCATTCCCAAATCTCGGTAATTTTATTCGAAAAGGTTTTTATTCCTTGTTCTTCTCTATCCCCTATCCTAGATTGTTGCTTGAAATCTTCATTTTATAATTGTATCTTATATTTCGGATTCAAATTAGTAGCTTGTAATTTTTTATTTCTTCAATCGCCTACACATTATTCCTCGTGGGATCGACCCCAACTCTTCATTGGGTTTTTACTTGCTAGCGACCGCCTACACCTTGAATTATTTTAGGTGTAGTTGAGCGTTATCAAAAAAGGCGCCGCTGCCGGGGAAAAATATGGCATATTGAATTGATTTAGGATTTATAGTTTACTAGTTTCTATCCAAATTGTGAATATTTGCTTTTGTTTTGTGTTTGTTTAGTTTTATGAATTCTTGTGAAGAAACAAAGGTTGGTGTTTGCAAGCCGTATGTTGATGACCCATGGCCTTGTTGTGGAAGACTTCATGTCGAAAATAGTTGTGTGGAAGCCTCTTTCAATGAAGAGATGTGTGAAGAGATAGGTGTTGTGAGTCAAGCTTGGCTCTTACACTTGTCTCAATGACTTGCAAAGGGTGCGAGGCTAAGAGATCTAATGTTCCAAATGAGGGATGAATTACACAACTTGCACCTAACTCGGTGCCATGAAATGATCCAATTTGAGTTTGAAATTGCTACCTTGAAGACCAATGTGAGATCACAAGTTGGAGTATGTCATGCTCCTTGTTAAGTGGCCAAAGGTAAAGCGTTGGAGTTGGCGTCTCAAGAAAAACGGGTTGTGATTAGCTTGGACGAAATCTTGGATATTTGCAACCTAACTAAGCCAATAAAATTCCAAGTTGCCAAAATCAAGGAAATGATAATAAAGTTGCAAGAAAAAACAAAAAAAGATTATATATGGCAACGCTAGTTCATTTGAAAGTGATGGTGTCTTGCACTTGAAGGCCAAGGGTTATGATGTTCGATGCGCGAATGTCCTAGTGAATCTATCACTATTTCCCAATGCTCCTCCACGTAAAAATGATGTGAAGTTGGGCAAGAAATTGAAATCTTCAGTGGAGAGATCGAGTGAATGTGTGATGCTCTCTCGTCATCCCCATGCCCTTCGAAGAGAAAATGATTCAAAGTTGGGGAAGAGGTACATCACCTCGAAGTGGAAACATAAAGGGTGATGTAACCGGCGTCGCACCACGATGTTCAATTGTGAAATTGATGGGAGGCAACCCATCGGTATCAAAAATTTTAATTTTTAGTTAATTTTGAATTTTTATTTGTAGGATAGATTAAAATTTTATTTTAACTAATCTCCATGATTTCAAAGTGTTTGGAAGTGTTTTGAACAGGTTTGGAAGCACAAATTTACTTGGGATTGAAGTTTGGGGTTGAACTACCCTCAAAATGGAGATTGGAACACTTTTTGGGAGCTGTAGATCGCCAAAACACATTGGGCGAGTTGCAAATTGGAACCATTGCCAAAAGTTCCAAAATGCTGCCATGGGTTCAGGCATCAAGTACTCGCCACAAACGTAGAAGAGAGTCCGCGAATGCGGAGATCAATCTGATAGACACTCTGTGAACGCGCCCTCTTTACCGCGAATGCGGAGGTCAAGGACTCTTATAGGGGCCTAAATGCACAAAACTCTCCGCAAACGCAGAGGGTCGGGTACTTTGATAGTCCGAACTGCAAAAGGGTAGTTCATTTCTCAACAAAAAGAGACTATATATACATTCCCCCTTGTTCCCTCAGTTCCTAAAACCCAAAATATCCCCCAAATTCTCCCCCTTATCTACTTTACTCCCTAATTCTCACTTTGTGGGTGGCATAAACCTTCAAGGTATGATTTCCACCCCTCTTTTTGTTTGGTTTTTGGTTAGTTAAACTTAATGTGGGGAGGCTCGTTTGTTTATTGATTTGAACTTGAATTGTTGTGTTTAATTGTTAGTTTTTGGATGGCTTAGATGTTGGTTGGGTTGTTAATTGATAATTATGTTGTTGGGGTCTGTTTGGATGGAAGAATTTGAAGAAATTGGTGTAAATTGTTGATGTCCCCTTGTGTTCGATGAAATACCTCTGAGAATTCTAATTTTTCTGGGGAAGACAATACCTTCGCAAACGCGGACATCTTTTTGCGAATGAAGAGGTCTCTATCTCCTTGTGCTCTGCGAACACGGCCAACTGGCCCACGAACGCAGAGGTCTGATATGTTCTAAGCCGCGAACGTGGCTTCCTTTCAGCAAATGCGGAGGTGAGGCTTCTGATTCACTGCGAACGCGGAGAAGAAATCAGTTCTGTCCAAAAATAGTAGCTTCACAATGCATCGCTCGGGACCTCTTTTAATTATTTTCTTTGGCCTTAATACTTTACAATACATTGTTTTAAGTGTCCATGAGAACTTTTAACATGTTGGCTTCTTTTTTAGGTACTTTGAACTAAATATGTCTTCCGACAACATTTCCCGAGAGTTCAAAATCACACCGGAGGAGGATTACTTTGATGCGACCAGTTTCCTGTCATCCAAATGCACCCGCAAATACAATGAATATTTGGGCAAAGCTATGGTAAAGGAGAAGGGCATTTGTTTGGAGAAGCTTGAGAGTGCAATGCTGGATTTCTATAACGAGCTTTTGGCTAGTCGATGGATGGTCTTTGCTGCTGAGCCTATCAAGGCTAATCACACACTGGTAGGAGAATTTTATGCTAATGCCTAGGAGATGGACTTTAAAGAAGCAGCGATTACTACCGTCTGAGGGGTGCAAGTGCCTTTCAACCCGATCGTGATTAATGCTTTATACGGTCTCTTGAATGATGATAATCGAGTGTATTTGGAGCGGTTCAGAGAGTTGGATAATCAGTGATTTGTGGATAAGCTACATGCAAGAGAGGCACTGGAGTGTAACGAGGCTAAGAGGGGGATTGAGTTCCGTGACTTCACCGCTGAGGCCAAGACTTGGCTCTCTCCATCATATGTGCTCAGGTCATTCCTTCTAATAATGACACTGAGGTGACCTTAGACAGAGCATTAGTGATTGCAACTATTGTGGATGGATTGGAGGTCAACGTGGGGCAGCTGATTGTTGATCATATTATTGAGTTGGCTTAGGGTAGAGCCATGACTATCATTTTTCCTTCTTTGATCTCTTAGTTGTGCTACAGTGCCGGAGTGCCAAAACTCCCTACTGATGAGGAGAAGAAGCCAGGGAAGGAGATTCACCCACTGAAGAAGAAGGGTGTACAAGGCGACATGCATTAGAAGAGGAAGATCGACATGTTAGACCCATAGTTTGGACAGTTCACCGAGCCCAATTCTGAGGCATGTGCTTCATCTTCTGCAGGACCTCTCCAGTTCGGACCTACCACTATGTGCCACATATCCTCCCAGATCTATGGAGTTGATGCGTAGATTAGAGAGTTGGTCGTTGGCCTTCCTTCTGGCTCATCTGGAGCTACCACATCTGAGGGTACCACTGCACCTACTATTGCTTTTGTAGCTGCTGCACAAAAGGCTATGTCCGACAAACTTGAGCATATGAGTCGAAGGCAAGGGAAAATCGAGCAGCGACAGAGGACCTTTCGGGAGCACGAGAAGAGGAAGAGCAAGTTCCTGAGCAAGATGATGGGAAAGCTTAGGAGCTTATGCAGTAGCGGTGCTTCGGATGATGGGGACTTGACCTTCCCCACCGACGTGAGCTCAGAGTGATAGCATTTCAAGAGCCCCTCGTATTCTCTTTTGATTTTTGTATTGTGAGGACACAGTTTGATTTTCAGTGTGGGGTATCTCCCTTGTGACTCTTGTTTTGTATTTCCTATTTTGGATACTTGGGATTATTTTGTTTGATGTTTATATTGTGATTGTTGGATGCTTGTTTTATTTTGTGGATGATGTGCCCTTTTCGGGCGTTTGGATTCGAATTGTAAATCGTTTTGGATTAGCCATTTTTATTTTATTAGTTTTTATTGCTTTTGATAGCTTCTTTATTTTTGTTTCTTTTATTTTGTGATGGTGTTGTTGATTGGAAATGTTGTGATTGGCGATGACCTATGATTGATAGAGTGATGACTTTTTTAAGGGTAAAGCGTCGGTTGGTTGTGTGGTGAAGTCTGAGTAGCCATTATTGATGTGTGGTGCAGTCTGAGTAGCCAGTCCCGAATAGATGTATGATTTTTCCCAATAATGGATTGGTTGATGGCTTTCTTAAGGGTAAAATCGTCGTCTTTTTGGGAGGTTGTGGCTTGTTTGGTACTAAGAATATAGTCTTGCATATGAAAAATATTTTGAACATACCCCTCCATTTTGAAAATTGAGCATGTGTTGCATGATTTGTGACAACTATTGTGACTCTTGATTCGTTGGCGGTTTAAATGTTCGATGCCGCTTGCATGTTGAAAGGGAAATAAGATTTTGAGCCATCTTGAATGATTTGCATGACATGTGTGGTGAGTCGTTGAATAATGTGGTGTGTTCGCTTGTGCCACTTAGAACTTGCCCGCTTGGTCTTGAAATATTGGTCTTGATTGAGTTGGGTTGGAAAAAAGATCTAAGCCTTTCTTTGATTGTTCTTGAAGTCCACTTGGCCTAAAAATCCCACCTTTGCACTAAATGTATTTTCATGACCCAAGGTACCCCCTAGATGTGACATCACGTACAAAACCCCGAGAGGCCTCATACAAGCCCTTAGCATACATTACATACAAGATAATAGAGAAAAAAAAGTTCAAAAGATAATTTCATATCAAAGCTTTTAAAAGAAACAGCGGAAGTCTACATCTCTTGTCTCAAAGCCAATCTAATATAAAGAGGGAGGTTTGGGACGTAACCCAATACAATATCAAACATAAGGAAATACATGAAAAAGAAATAAGAGCTAGGCAATGTCCTCGGATGGATGAGGACTCACCAAGTCTTCTATCAAATCTCTAATCAAGCTTTTGCCACGAGTAGAAGGTGAATCACCACGTCCTACACCAAAGAAGTTAATGTAGGCAAGAGTATGCGTTAGAACAATTAAGTAATAAGTATGATAGAAATGCTGATAAACACATAAGTCATGCTAGAGAAAGACATAATCATGGCATGCAATGGCAAAGCTATAAACATGAGAAACATGAAACATAAAGCATATAACAAGGCCAAAACAAGCTAAATCATCTTTCCTTCTTTTCTTTACTTCATCATGAGAACACTTGTTCATTAACTTGTGGGGAAAAGCCGTAACCGACATGTAAGACCATGTGAGCTATCAACACGGAATCCGGTGTCTACCCCACACCTAAAAGAGGTGTCCTTACTTGGAAAGGTAAGAACCATAGCTTCTAGCTTAAGTGGATCCACAAGCTAGTGTCTATCACAGACCATCACTCTATGGTGGCACATAGGTTATGGGACATGGGTAATCGCCACTTGTCCCCTCGCTATTCAGCATACTACCCACGGATTAATCATAGTAATAATCTTTTCATATCATTAGAAACCATGGGGGATTGAAACGACCCCAAAAATGCCCGAAAATGTGCTTCGGAAACACCTATAATTGTAATTTCCATATATCTCAAAATCCGTGCATGATTTCGGAAATTCGACTTCATATTCTTATTTGTGGGGTCAAATTGAGTGGGAAATGGGTCTAACCCGAATTTTAGAGCAACCGTATCAAAATTCGAAAATCGCAAAAATTGCGATTTGGAGGGTCAACTTTAAAGGGGCATATCTCTTAGCACACAAGGAACTGGAAGGGCTGCAAACTATTAAATTAAAGCTCTTTGAGTTAGCTTTCCAACGCACTTGGTTTCACCTCATTCCGAGTTAGGATGAGGGAGTTATGACCATTTTCGTAAAACCTGTCTGTGCAGATTTGCAAATTCCAGAGAGCAGTTTTTTTTTAGGCGGGTTGGAGTCATTTTTATAAAAAGGGGATATGTCCCATACTTAGTCATTTTCTAAACTCCAAAAAAAAACACTCTCTAAGCCCTCTCCAAAAATTCCACCAAGATCTTCAACCAAATTCAAACATCTCAAGCTCTAATTCCGGATTCAAGACTCAATCTCAAGCTTCGATTCTCCATTCCAATCTTCATCAAGGATTCTCCAAAGTTGAGGTATGTGGGTTTGATTGTGGAAACCTTCCTTTCCACAAGTCCAACCATTTATCCCTATTTCTACTTCAAGTTTATGGGTCCTCATGATCAATTATGAATTCTTGAATTACGGAATTACTACTACACACCCTATTATGGTCCTTTTTGCATATTATCATGAAATGGAATTTTTATGTGATGTTTATGGTTTACATGCTTCCATGATCAAATTATGAAGGTTGATATATATATGTATGTTGTTGGTGGGCTGATTTATATGGATTTTGGAATTGGTTGGACTTAGTATTCTTGAAATACATGATTTCATTTACATGAACAATTGCCCACCTTGTGTTTGATAAAATGCCCATTTATAGAATTCTTAGGAAAGGGAAGGTCCAAGGTACGTCCTATGAGTCGGATGGTTATGTAATTACTGAAATGATGATGAAATGGACACATGTATATGATTTTCTCTAAATAAGTGTTGTGAGTCGACCAGCCGTATAGGTACCTTGGTTGCCTAGTACGGGGGTAGTAGGCCCGTATAACCATATCGAGGGGTTTGTACCTTGGTTGCCTAGTACGGGGGGTAGTAGGCCCGTATAACCATATCGAGGGGTTAGTACCTTGGTCCCTAGCACGGGGGGTGGTAGGCCCGTGTAACCATATCGAGGGGTTTGTACCTTGTCCCTAGCACGGGGGGTGTAGGCCCGTGGAGGGTTTGTACCTTGGTCCCTAGCTCGGGGGGTGGTAGACCCGTGTAACCATATTGAGGGGTTTGTACCTCTTTCGCCTCTCCAAGGGGGTGGTAGGCCTTGGAAATACTATATTGATGGTCACTCGCCACACATGTACTACGTCCAATTAAATATGATTTTTATGTAAGCATCATTATACATATTATTTTATTAATATGCTCTCTATTGGGTATGATTACGCATTTTTCCTATGATGTCCATTTAATGTAGCATTGCATTGCATCCCATATACTTAGTACATTCAAATGTACTAACGCATACTCTATGCCTACATGATGTCACCATGTAGGGACCGGAGCACCGCTTGACCATCCTCCTCCGCGTGGCTAGTACGATTTTCTATAGTTGTTATTGGTGAGTCCTCCATTTCGGGGACGTTGCTCATGATCTTTTGCTATGTATAAAACTTTTCCTTTCTAGTTATGTTTTGACTATGAGGGTGAGCTCGGTAGTTTGTCTTGGCCCCCGCTAAGTACTCATCTTTTTTTTATGTCCTCGGATGGATGAGGACTCACCAAGTCTTCTATCAAATCTCTAATCAAGCTTTTCCCACGAGTAGAAGGTGAATCGCCACGTCCTACACCAAAGAAGTTAATGTAGGCAAGAATATGCGTTAGAACAATTAAGTACTAAGTATGATAGCAATGCTGATAAACACATAAGTCATGCTAGAGAAAGACATAATCATGGCATGCAATGGTAAAGCTATAAACATGAGAAACATGAAACATAAAGCATATAACAAGGCCAAAACAAGCTAAATCATGTTTCCTTCTTTTCTTTACTTCATCATGAGAACACTTGTTCATTAACTTGTGGGAAAAAGCCTTAACCGACATGTAAGACCATGTGAGCTATCAAAACGGAATCCGGTGTCTACGCCACACATAAAAGAGGTGTCCTTACTTGGAAAGGTAAGAACCATAGCTTCTAACTTAAGTGGATCCACAAGCTAGTGTCTATCATAGACCATCACTCTATGGTGGCACATAGGTTATGGGACATGGGTAATCGCCACTTGTCCCCTCGGTATTCAGTATGCTACCCACGGATTAATCATAGTCATAATCTTATCATATCATTAGAAACCATGGGGGATCTCCCCTACCTTACTATGAGTAGACATGAGGGCTCTCCTCTTATCCTTTACATTAGAATAGCTCCATAGAAGACATGAGGGATCTCCTCTTGTAATGTCTTGGATAGGCATGAGGGATCTCCTCTTGTAATGTCTTGGATAGGCATGAGGGATCTCCTCTTGACTATCATAGGAAGAGGGAAAAACATGAGGGATGTCCTCTTGTTCCTTTCATTGAATCAACTCCCTATTCTCCTTAGTTAAGAAAACCCTTTCAAAATTCATCATCAATACCTACATATCATAAAACTTTAATGCTTCAATCTCAAAGCACCTTTAAAGCATCATTAACTTCATAAGAGACATGTATGAGTTCATAAGCTTTATCTTTTCTTAGTTCATCATGCTCATAATTCATAAATCATGGGTTCATAAAAATTTATTTAAAATCATGCAATTCAATGCAAGCTAACACTTAGAATGTCATAATCAAGGCAATTTAGTCATACTTGAAGGAACCCACATAAGAGAGGAAAATCATGCTTTTGACTTGATCATGCTAAATTCATAAGAGTATCCTCAATTCATTCATAATTCATGCTTGATTTCATTGAAAATTCATAAACTTCATCAAGTCATAACTCAACCCAACAATCAAAGCATAGATTATCAAATTGGGAAGAATTAGCTTGGGATCATGGGGTTCATGCAATCTTTACATAAAATCATGTAATTCACGCTAATTCGTGCACTAGGTTACTTTATAATGTTAGATCGTGCACTACGAATCATAAAATCAATAATTGAAATCATAATTAAAGAGCCCACAATAATTGATCACACACCCTAATTCAATTGGGTTAGAATAAACCTTGAAATTCATGAAGAAAAGGGAGGGCCCATTGGAGGAAAGGGCTCCAAATGGTGAATAATATCATACCTCAAAGAAACCCACAATGATTTGGTGAAGATTGAAGGTCTTCAATGGAGGATTCAAGCTTCTTCTTCTTCCATGAGAGTTGAGAGAGTTTCTTTTTAGAGAGAGAAATATTTGAGAGAGGAGAGTTTGAAATGAATTAGAATGAAAGGAATTAGGCTTAAAAAGTATTTATAGGTCTTAGATTAAGGGTATAACCAACTTAGCTTAATAGGTGGACAATAAGGGAAAAGACAAAAAAGCCCTTGATTAAAAACTATCGGGGCCAATCGACGAACAGGATCTACGGTCCGTACATCAATTGAAGGACCATCCTGTTCCTCCGTCTATTGATTCAGAAAGTTCATTTTGGGCTGAAAATTTAGCTAAGTCTGGAAGGCATCTACGGAACCCATCTACGGCTCGTCAACTGAACTACGAGCCATCCTGCTATTCCGTAGGTCAAAGATCAGAAACTTGAAAATTCTAAAATTTCACAGTGCCATTGACGGTCCCCACCTATGGCCTGTCCATTAATATATGTCCCGTAGCTGGCCTCCGTAGGTCACTGTCTTCAGGTGAGTTCTGCATTTTAAAATCCTTTGGAAGCTTGGGGTGTTACAATATCTCCTCCTTGGGAACATTCGTCCTCGAATTAGAATCAAGACACCTTGAGAAGGGTAATAGACACGGACTAAAAACCCAACCTAGCATACATTCACATAAGTGCACATATCTGAGGAGGAAACATCAACTCCAAGCTAAAGCATGATCAACACATAATATCATGAAGACTTTATGCAACTCATACTCAAATGCGCATAATCATGTAAGACTCTTTCATGAACATGCATAATCAAGGAATCATGAAAATCAACTATGACACACGAGACCAAAAGAATGAACCATGAGGAACTAGGGCCTCAACTAGACCCAAAGTTAGAAGAAAAGAAAGATAGGGATACTAGGACATCACATTACCTCTGACCTCTCATATAACAACCAGAACAAGGAACTCCTTCTGGCAAATTAGTTCCCACACTTACCAATCAAGAAATACACTATCTCCCCCCCTTGGGAGCAAACCCTTCTAATCCTCCCGAATCCATCTCCCTTAATCCAAACATAATACCCAAGACCTCAACAGCCACAATACCATTGATACAAGTAAACACCTAAGAAGTTTCTACAATGATTTAAAAGTCGACCTTAAACACTCTAACCACACATGAAGTCTTATCATAGTCAATCAAACACCCAACATTGATCATCGAATAACCACAAGCTAAAGGATCATAACTTACCAATTTCCGCATCAGGGGAATCCTCTTGCTCATGACGAGCTTGAAGTGCATAGAATCGATTTTGCTTTTGAGCGCTTGAACCCGATGAATTTTGAGGTTGAGTCCATCGACGATTATGTCCCTCCTTCCTAACCACTAAAGGAAAATCCCTTATCTTTTGACCTGTCTTGCCACAACAAAGCATGTATTAGATCCGGCTAGACAATTGCCCTCATGCTTCCCTCCACACTTAGCACAAGTGGTCGATGAGAATCCACCACCATTCCCTTCTTGAGGCTTAGGGTTAGACATCCTGCTTTGTTGAACTTAGGTGGATCATTGGAGGAATCTTGACCGGAAAACCTTTGTCGAGACTTAAAATGATCATGCCCATCAGAACTTGAATGTGAGAAATTACGATCTCCGGTCCTAGCCCTCTTGGTCTCCCTAGACATTTTCATAAGCTTTTCATCTTCAATTGTTTTGCATAATCCATGAGGCGAGAAATATCCATGTCATGCACAAGCATGGCGGTGCGGCACTTTTTCACCAACATATCAAACACTCCCGACACAAATTTGCTCATTCTTTCCCTAGGGTCGGAAACTATGGACGGAGCATATCTATCCAATTGTGTGAACTACAGTGCATACTCATTCACACTCATATTTCCTTGTCGAAATGGTATAAACTCAAGCACCTTAGCCTCTCTCTTCTCAAGAGGGAAGAACCTATCAAGAAAAGCAACCTTGAATTTCTCCCAATCAAGAGGACCCTCATTAACCGCCCTCTCACTCTTCCATTGATTGAACCAAATTTGGGCAACACCCTTAAGTTGATAAGCGGCCAACTCCGCCTTTTCTTCCGGCGTCACACCCATGATCATCAACACCTTGTACATTTCATCAATGAATTCTTCAGGATCTTCCTCAACCTTAGAGCCATGGAATTCCGGAAGATTCATCCTTGTAAAGTCCCTCACTCTTGATGCCACCGTACCCACATTTGGGTTCATGGGAGCCACCACCTCTCTATTGGCTTGGGCCGTCACGGCTTGAGCCAACACTTGGAAAGTAGCCCTAAACTCCGCATTAGACACTTGTTCCGCCAAAGGGTCGGCTGGAACTTGAGGAGCTTGAGGAGGAGCTTCTTGTTCCACATTCTCTCCCATGTTTCTCCTAGCATAAGCTCTTCGAGTCGCCATATCCTGAAACGCGTAGGATAGGGATTAGGAGAGAGATATAGAGTTAAACTCTATGGAGCGACTTACGAGTAATGAAAGTTGTGGAATTTCTTAAATGTCTTATAGCCTTTCATTCATAAATGTGGCGCGCTTTACACTCATGAACAAGACTCTACTTGATGCGGCTTATGAGACATCCTAGGATCTTTCTAAAACCTTGTGCTCTAAATACCAAGTTTGTCACGACCCAAGGTACCCCCTAGATGTGACATGGCGTACAAAACCCCGAGAGGCCTTATACAAGCCCTTAGCATACATTACATACAAGATAATAGAGAATAAAAGTTCAAAAGAAAATTTCATATCAAAGCTTTTAAAAGAAACAGTGGAAGTCTACATCTCTTGTCTCAAAGACAATCTAATATAAAGAGCGAGGTTTGGGACGTAACCCAATACAATATCAAACATAAGGAAATACATGAAAAAGAAATAAGAGCTAGGCTATGTCCTCGGATGGATGAGGACTCACCAAGTCTTCTATCAAATCTCTAATCAAGCTCTAGCCACGAGTAGAAGGTGAATCGCCACGTCCTACACCAAAGAAGTTAGTGTAGGCAAGAGTATGCGTTAGCACAATTAAGTACTAAGTATGATAGTAATGCACATAAACACATAAGTCATGCTAGAGAAAGACATAATCATGGCATGCAATGGCGAAGCTATAAACATGAGAAACATGCAACATAAAGCATATAACAAGGCCAAAACAAGCTAAATCATCTTTCCTTCTTTTCTTTACTTCATCATGAGAACACTTATTCATTAACTTGTGGGGAAAAGCCTTAACCGACATGTAAGACCATGTCAGATATCAACACGGAATCCGGTGTCTATCCCACACCTAAAAGAGGTGTCCTTACTTGGAAAGGTAAGAACCATAGCTTCTAGCCTAAGTGGATCCACTAGCTAGTGTCTATCATAGACCATCACTCTATGGTGGCACATAGGTTATGGGACATGGGTAATCGCCACTTGTCCACTCGGTATTCAGCATACTACCCACGGATTAATCATAGTCATAATCTTATCATATCATTAGAAAGCGTGGGGGATCTCTCCTACCATACTATGAGTAGACATGAGGGATCTCCTCTTGTCCTTTCCATTAGAATAGCTCCATAGAAGACATGAGGGATCTCCACTTGTATTGTCTTGGATAGGCATGAGGGATCTCCTCTTGACTATCATAGGAAGGGGGAAAAACATGAGGGATGTCCTCTTGTTCTTTTCATTGAATCAACTCCCTATTCTCCTTAGTTAAGAAAATCCTTTCAAAATTCATCATCAATATCTACATATCATAAAACTTTAATTCTTCAATCTCAAAGCACCTTTAAAGCATCATTAACTTCATAAGAGACATGTATGAGTTCATAAGCTTTATCTTTTCTTAGTTCATCATGCTCATAATTCATAAATCATGGGTTCATAAGACTTTATCTAAAACCATGCAATTTAATGCAAGCTAACACTTAGAATGTCATAATCAAGGCAATTTTGTCATACTTGAAGGAACCCACATAAGAGAGGAAATCATGCTTTTGACTTGATCATGCTAAATTCATAAGAGTATCCTCAATTCATTCATAATTCATGCTTGATTTCATAGAAAGTTCATAAACTTCATCAAATCATAACTCAACCCAACAATCAAAGCATAGGTTATCAAATTGGGGAGAATTAGCTTGGGATCTGGGGTTCATGCAATCTTTTCATCAAATCATGTAATTCACGCTAATTCGTGCACTAGGTTACTTTATCACGCTAGATCGCGCACTACGAATCATAAAATCAATAATTGAAATCATAATTAAAGAACCCATAATGATTGGTCACAAACCCTAATTCAATTGGGTTAGAATAAACCTTGAAATTCATGAAGAAAAGGGAGGGCCCATTGGAGGAAAGGGCTCCAAATGGTGAATACTATCATACCTCAAAGAAACCCACAATGATTTGGTGAAGATTGCAGGTCTTCAATGGAGGATTCAAGCTTCTTCTTCTTCTATGAGAGTTGAGAGAGTTTCTTTTTAGAGAGAGAAATATTTGAGAGAGGAGAGTTTGAAATGAATTAGAATGAAAGGAATTAGGCTTAAAAAGTATTTATAGGTCTTAGATTAAGGGTATAACCAACTTAGCTTAATAGGTGGACAATAAGGGAAAAGACAAAAAAGCCCTTGATTAAAAACTATCGGGGCCAATCGACGAACAGGATCTACGGTCCGTACATCAATTGAAGGACCATCCTGTTCCTCCGTCTATTGATTCAGAAAGTTCATTTTGGGCTGAAAATTTAGCTAAGTCTGGAAGGCTTCTACGGAACCCATCTACGGCTCGTCAACTGAACTACGAGCCATCCTGCTATTCCGTAGGTCAAAGATCAGAAACTTGGAAATCCTAAAATTTTACAGTGCCATTGACAGTCCCCACCTATGGCCCGTCAATTAATATATGGCCTGTAGGTGGCCTCCGTATGTCACTGTCTTCAGGTGAGTTCTGCATTTTAAAATCCTTTGGAAGCTTAAGGTGTTACATGTATCCTTAGTTTTCCCTTTTGAGCCTAATTCCTTTTTATTGGCAACCTTATTACAAGCCTTATCCATTTTAAAATGAATTCCTCTCTTGAACCATTTCCCTCCTTGAACTTGATGTTGTGAAAGTTGAGGCTAAAAGCCTAAGTTGGGGATGTTATGGGAAACTCATAGAAGGAATGCCTATCACATAAGTGCTTGATTTAAAAACTCATAGGTGTAATTGTTGATTGGTGATTTGGATATTGTGTTAGTGATAACCAATATGTGGGTTGTTAATTTCTACCTTGTGCTTTTGTAATTAGTTGAATGATTTCTCCTATATGAAATGGGTGTTTTGATTATCCAATTGATCTCATGCTTTCATTGCTTTCCATTGGAATTGATCACTCCTTGGAATTGCCCATTTACTTTTATTGAGCTTGTAAGAGTCAATTAAGGTTGGAAAAGGTTGATTGGTGCATTATTTGAGGTTTAGCAACTCATATTTTGGAAATAGCTAGAAATAGTGATTCCTTGCAATGTCTATAATTGGATTGATTGGGTTGTCAGTTGACTGGTTCGAGAGAACTATTAGAGAAATATTTGCCTATATTCGTGAGAAATAGGTGGATGGTTTAGATTCAAAAGCATATATGATTTTACCCATGATTAATTAAGATTGTATGATGCTAGTATACAATGGATCATATAAATGTTTATTGATTTCCCATTCCCAAATCTCCTTGGTAATCTTATTCAAAAAGGCTTTGTTCCTTGTTCTCTTCTATCCCCTATCCTAAATTGTTACTCGAAATCTTCATTTTATAATTGTATCTTATATTTCGGATTCAAATTAGTAGCTTATAATTCTTTATTTCTTCAATCGCCTACACATTGTTCCTCGTGGGATTGACCCCAACTCTTCGTTGGGTTTTTACTTGCTAGTGACCACCTACACCTTGAATCGTTTTAGGTATAGTTGAGCATTATCAATAGCCACACTTAAAGGAACACGTTCGGAAGGAAACAGGGAAGAAAATAGGCCAAGCGACCCCTGGCGCACTGGTGGCGCCAGGCCCCAAACTAAAGACCAGAGTTTTGGGCGCACTGTTGGCGTCAGGCCCCAAACTACTAAGCAGTAGTTCTGGCACTATGGTGGCACGCCCCTCCACCCTTCTGCCCAGAATTCCGATGAATTTTTATGCTCAATTTAGGGTCCCAACTCGTCTAGAATTAAGTAATTCCTCCTAATCTCTTCTTGATCCTCAAACCCAACATGAATTCATAGAAACTTTCATACAAAATCTCTTGAAATACAACTATTACCAAATATCCACAATACAAAAGAATTCACAACATCCATTGTTCAAGAATTGAACAAATCTCAAGAACTACTTAAGAACTCTTTGAATACAACGATTTTGTGGATAAATTTGATGTATGGCGTGAGGAAAAACAAGTCCACCACTGTGAGAAGCTTTACACACATGGAAAGAACAATGTTCTTGGTGAGAATCGACGGGATCTTGACGAACGCTCAAAACCTAGCTCTCTCTCATCTTGAAACCCCGCTCTAAAACCCTAAGTGTTTAGGAACGTGAAAAAGTGGTCTAAATCTGATTAGACCCTTATTTGGGTGAAGGAAAAATGTGGCTAGGCATAGGAGAGAAAGGAAAAGACCAAACTACCCTTCTAGAAATGATTGAAACACCATAAAGAGAGAGGCTTCACTCAAATAGGCATAACGTTTTACTCCGACCTTCAAATTTAGCAAACTTGGCAGCATTGGAAAGAGGACCCAAAGACCATCGAATTGACAACTCATGGGTTACCTAATGCTTTATGTGCTAAAAGATATGGTCATTTGAAGTTGACCAAAAACTAAAAACTGATGGTGACTTGTACGAATCTCTCTTTAGCGCTTTTCAAAATCTGAGGTGTTACAATTTCTCTCCTTCCTTTTCTCCTCTTTTTCTCCGTTTCTTTTCTTTTTTTCTCTTCCATGTTTTCTCATTTTTTTCCCTCGTAACTACTGAGTTTTGCAGCTCCAACAATTGTTGGTTTCTCTTTTTTTTTCTTTTTCCTTTTAATTGGGCTCATGCCTTTTCTTTTTCCTTTTCAACTTAGGCTTTGCCCATTTCCTTTCCTTTTTAAAAAAAACTTAAGTTATCAAATATTTTTTATATAAAAAACAATATAGTTGCAAAATAATCCTTATAAAAATATGATAACCAAATAATCATTATCTATATACTTTCCAATTTAAAATTATGTTTGTTAACATAGCAAAAACTTTTGAAGAGTCATGATTAAACACTTACTATACATGTCTTTCTCATACTTTTAAAATGAATCACGTTCTTTGAAATCCATTAAATTACCTTGAAAATCATGTCATCCTTTTTTACAGATCATAAATCACATATAGAAGCTACGAAAAGGGTTAGAATGAGAAAATCGATAAAATTCATAAAACAACTAGCAGGGTCATTACATCACCGACCACTATTCGTCCATGAACGCATAAAGAAAAAAGTACACAGAATGTCGAAAAGTTGAGAATATTTGTTTCCCATGTCAGACTCAACCTTTCAAGTGGATTTCTATCGTACTTATCCATAATCGAATCCATTTAATCACATAAAAATCATCGTCATGGTGCTTTTTCAACACCAACATATAGAATACCGAATGAACATTGATGGCATAATGAGCTCATAAGCCACCTCCTCAATATGATAAAGTACCTCAAATAGACCAATGAACCTAGGACTGAGCTTGCCTTTCTTCCCAAACCTCATAATACCCTTCATGGATAGTACTTTCTACAAGACCTTCTCTTCAATCATGAACTTTACATCACAAATCATTCGATCCGCCTAAGCTGTGAGAAGTCAAGTTTGATTTAACTTGACATTATCTAATGAATCTCTCAACAAATTTATATCCCAAGGTCTGACCTCAAAAACATCTAACCAATTATTAGGAGAACGATGTCTTCGACAATAAAAGTTCCAAACGGGGCCATCTAGATGCTGAAATGGTAACTATTATTACAAGTAAACTCCTAACTATAAGAATTTTGTCCCAATGGCCACTGAAATCAATCATCCATGTTTGTAACATATCATCCCGCACCTGAATAGCTGATTCGGTCAATCTATCCACAATAAATCAAATATCATCTATCTTTCACAAAAACTTTACGAATTCTACAAAAAAATTCATGGCAATCCACTCCCACTTTCATTCATGTATATACATCCTCGGAGTCTCACCACCTAGTCTCTAGTGCTTATATTTTACATGCTGGCAGTTTAAACATCGAGAGGCATACTCTACAATAACCCTCTTCATTTGACATAACTGATAATCCTTCATATCATAATACATTTTCATTGTTCTTCGATGAATAGAATATCTAAAGCTATGAATCTCTTTTATAATCAACTTGGTCAGATCACCAACTCTTTAAATAGAAATACTATCCTTAATTCTCAAAACACTCTTAGGATATAGAATTGCTTCGTTATCTTCTCCCTTCAATTCATTGTCTTGAATTATTTTCAGCTTCTCATATTCGAATTATCTAACCTTGATCTCATGTAGTAAAAAAAATATGCCTCAACATGAGAAAGAACTGTTCTAGGCTCCAAAATATAAAATCTCATAAAATTACAAGCCAGGAACTAAACATTAATGGCCAAAGGACACCCCTCCTCTCTCAACATAGCTTAGTTTCTCCAACTCAGTGACAATTCAAAGCATTTGTTGCCACATTTTTCTTTTACGAGTGATATAAACTAGTAATATGATAATCCTAAAAAAGACTTCAACCATTTTCTTTACATCAAATTTAGATCTCTATGATTGAAAATGTATTGAAGAATGGAATGATCCAAGAACACCTCACAATGCACTTAATGCCTTAAAATTTCCAGAGCAAAAACCGTCACTGTCAACTTTAAATAATCAGTAGGATAATTTCTTCTTCTATATCTTCAACCGCCTAAAAGCATACATTATTGTATTACATCTATACATCAAAAAATCTCAAGATCAACCCACGAAGCATCATAATATAGCGTGAAGCCTTCATCTTTCACTGACAAGATCAAAATCAAGGCTGAAGTCAACGATATCTTAAGCTTTTGAAAATTCACCTCACACTTCTCCGATCACTAGAAAGTAATATTCTTCTAAGTTAATCATGCTAATGGAGATGCAATAAAAGAGAAGCCCTCCTCAAACTAGCTGTAGTAACCAACCAACCCTACAAAACTTTGAATCTCAATAAGTAAAGTAGATCTAACTCAATCTCTAACATCATTAAATTATTCTTTTCTTGATGCTATCATAATACCATCATTGATCACCACGTGCCCCAAAAATATCACAAAACTTAGACAGAGCTCACACTCATAAAAAGAATTGCAAAAAGTTAATCCTTTTCAAATCTTGAAGCACAATTCTTAAATATAGCTCACCTTTCTCTTGACTATAAGAGTATATAAAAACATCGTCGATGAAGACTATAAAGGAGGAAATCAAAATAGAACCTGAATATTATATTCATCAACACCATAAATACTGTTCAGAGTTAGTCAGCCCCAAAGATATAACCAAGAGCTCATCGTGGCCATAACGAGTATTGAAAGTTATCTTAAACATATCATATGTACTAACCCTCAGTTGATAGTAAACAGCCCTCAATCTTAGAGAATACAAAAACGCCTTAAGGTAGATCAAGCAAGTTATCAATATGCGAAGTATAATTCTTGTTCTTAATAATTACTTTGTTCAATTATTTGTAGTCGATGCACATCCTTATGTGCCATCCTTCTTTTTTCCACACATAGGACTGGATCACCCCAAGGAGAAATACTAGGCCTAATAAAACCTTTACTCAATAAATCTTGCCACTGCTCTTTCAACTCCTTCAAGTCGGAGCCATCCGATATGGAAATATAAAAATAGGTTGAGTGTCCGGCTCGAAGTCAGCACTGAAATCAAAATCATGATCATCTGGAACACCTCCAGAAACTCTTTCATTACTATTACTAATTCTAAAGGACGAGTATTGATACTCATATCATAAACATATGTCAAATAGGTGGGATATTCCTTCTCAATCATACACTAAGCCTTTGAAAATGATATTACCTTTCTTAGATAAATACTAAGAGTGACCTACCACTTTAGCTTAAGAATACCCATCATATCTAAAGTCACTTTCTTTGTGTAATAGTCTAAAATTGCATAATATGGAGAGAGTCAATCCATATCCAATGTGCTATCAACGTCTATCATATTCAGAATAAATAAATCTATCCAGATATATTGTGCTATCAAATCAACAATTTAAGATCGATATAATTGATCCACCACTACAAACCATCTAAGAGTGTAGGAATTCGTACAAACATAGAAGGAGGGTTATAAACCATATCCATCCAAAACGAAGTACAAAGAAAGAAATATATCCATGGTCAAATAAAACTGCAAAAGATCGAGGGCAAAACTGAACAATACTTTGGACAACCTTGGTTACTTCAACAGAGTTAGTTACCTGTCGATATAATATTTTCAACCACCACAAAATTCATCCATGATTTGTAGGGTAATTCTTTATCACTATACACGTGTCAGTAGGAATATTCTCACATAGTTTCATACAAGTACCCTTGCTCAAAATCGAATCCTCTTTTTCATTTAGTTTTAATCCTCAACTCTATCTCTCAAAGACCTCTCACTGGTTGAATGTGTCAATATCTACCATTAATCATCATCTTAAGTGTCTTTGTTGATTGACACTCAACTTAGCTACATAATCTCATATAATATTAGACTTAATCCACATTGTGGCTCCCATAATAAGAAAGTTTACCATTGTGATCATTGTGTTATCCAACTCGAACTATTTGAATTCTTGTAAGTATACCTCCACTCCAAAGGCCAGAAAGGGAGTCCTTCAAAAAATCTTATAATGAGTCCTACCATCTCATACTTCATTATAAATGATCATCTCTCACATTTTTGTTATTCTTCACTTCTCCTTGTAGTCTGATCATGATCACTATACTCTTATGAAATCAACTAATCCTCCCGAAGTTACACTTATATTCATAGCATTCATATTGTACCTTTCCCATAGTGAATAGTCAACTTATGATTGATACCCTTGTGTCATAAGATTGTCGCAATAAATTGGACAAAATTGAAGTATTCTTGTCCAAATCACACCTCAAATGAACCATCCATACTATGCCCATCTTTCGCAATGTCGCAACTCCTATTATCTAGTTATTTTGCTAATCAAACCATAACACATCGCATCACACCATGTAACATCATCTTTCACCACTTGCGTAGAAATTTGAGAATGTTTCCTCATAATGGGTGAGAGAATGAAACAAAGAAGTTTAGATGCCAAACTAAACCACATAGGCACGATAAGGAATGAAAGAATGAGAGTTTCCTAAAGTCCTATAGCCTCTCGAAGATAAGTAACACATATCTCCGCACCAATCCGCAAGGCTCTGCTAGACTCTGCTTTTGTACTTAGTGGGACCTATGAACCATGCTCTGATACCATATTGTCACTACCCAAAATCCCATTAGGTCATGAGGTCACCTACACTCCCTGTAGGCAAACCCCATTCCCTTATTAATCATTTAACAATTTAACTAATGCAGAAATTATAAATATAATTCAACTCAAACTAACCCAAGACCTAGTGACACTAGTACAAGAGCATCTATGGATATGAAACAAGACTGAAAACTAAAACAACTGTCTAGAAGGAAATAAGATAAAACATAAAAGAGTCTCTAGAATCCAGTACTGCTGAAGAGAAAGCAGCTCACCCTGAAGTTCAATAATCGCAAATCTCACTCGTAGGAGCAAGTCAAGTAGCGCTAGTACCTGGCTTAGTTCCTGCACGTAAAAAGGTGCAACAAGTATAGACTGAGTACAAGAAACACATTTACTCAACAAGCTTTGATTACTAACTCTTCTTAGAAGCGATAACGAGGTGTATTTTAAAAAAACTTTTTTTTCCAAAAGTATAATTACTTCATAAAATAAATCACATCAACATAACAATTAAAACATATATTGTTCTAAAACTATTAGTTACACCATTCATGATAACAAAAGATATTTTAGATGTATCAAGTCAAATCAATACCACAATCATCTCAACAACTCAACACCAAAACAATATGAAATGCAATGTAGATGAAATGTAATGTAGGAGACTAAAATTTGTTGAATCAAGTCCTCTAATTATAGATCGGGATTATTTATACTAGTCTTTGGTTATTGTTGTCATAATATAATTGCCATAGTATGGCAATGAATTCTTTATTCTTCTTGATGGTTTCATGCACATGAAGAATCTAAAGAGTATGTTCTCTTTCAAATTCCAGAAGTCCAATAAACTAAGTTTGTAAAATATGTCATCTCTTTATTACAAACTAGTATACCTTCTACCACTTTACAAACTATTGCTTGTGTAATTTCGGCAATTGATATATATGTTAGGGTTCTAATCAATTAAGCTGCACAAATGTATTTTTTGGTGAAGCAAATACATCTTTTAAAGGAAGAAAGTTATGTTTTCGAGTAAATTATATAGCTACTTGTTTTGCTTGAATATGGTCGATGACAGGAGGGTTTCCTTTTTCTATTGATTATTTCAGCTAATTAAAAATATGGGAAAATATTAATAATACACCTGATAGAATATCTACCCCATAGTCGCCTATGGAATCGCAGGCCTTTAACATTTTTTTAAAAGTTGAATCCCCAGTAAATTGTTGTATATACTGCAAAGCTCATTATGTTTTTGAGTTGTTTATGTGTTATACAATTGGATCTCTGTAGAAAGAATGTTAAGTGTAGTAGTTATAGATTATTTTATCTCAACGTTAATCTACTTTACATTATAGTAATTTTTACTTCTCTTTGTTAGCATGATGGAAACTTCGTATAATATCTTGTCTAATCCACGTTAAGATATTCTAGATACTATAGTTAGTATACAATATTGTGTAGCATTAGTTATAGAATATATGTAAGAGATATACTAGATTCTACATTTAGTGTCGAATATTGTGTAGAATTAGTTGTAGAATATTATGTATATAAATTATTCTAGAAACTACAATACTGTTGAATATTGTGTAGCATTAGTTGTAGAATATTATTCACATAAATTTGTATGATTTACATTAAATGTAGAATACTTTATCTTGACATAGTATCATAGCCTTCTCTTCCTAGATTCATACAGTCCTTGATCTTTTGTTACTTTCAATTTTTTTGGCAGTTTTTGTTTTCTTGGTTGTTCATAAACAATTAGTTCTAAATACTTAGGGCTCTTGGCCTTGGTTTTTCTAGATAATTTTTGTCTTATTATGTTTTAGATTTTTGTTATTCAAAAACAGTATGACTTCACATGACTTTGAGTTCTTCAATGTTCATTTCTCAGGAAAAAATATTCTTCTTGGGAATTTTAGTTTCAATTATTTGTCAATTAAATTATTGGGCCATATAAATGGAAGTGATAATATCCCTATTGATCTTATAAATTGGGTCAGTGGAAGTGTCACGACCTAAAGTACCCCATAGACGTGACATGGCGTACAAGACCCCGAAAGGTCCCATACAAGCCACTTAACATACATCATACAAGATAATAGTAGAAAAGACAATTTATATCAAAAGAGTAGCGGAAGTCTAAACACAGTCTCAAAGCCATCTAGTACATGAATAAAATGAAAGTGGGACCCATACAAGTTCTAAATGAAATGACATAAAAGCATAAACATGGCCTTGTCCTCGAAGTATGAGGACTCACCAAGTCTTCAAGGTCTCAATGTAACATACTAGCCACGAGTGGATGGAGAAGAGCCGGACCCTACATTTGTGAGGAAAATGTAGGCAAGAGTATGTGTTAGTACAAGAATGTACCAAGTATGATAACTATGCATATAGGTTATAAAATCGTACTAAAAAGGAGATTTGCATAAGATGGAAGGACCAGTTTAAATCATAAGATAACATGATAGAAAACATGAGATAAAAGCCATAGTCAATGCAAGGAAATCATCTTTAAAACAACACATGTTTGAGATACCTTCGAAAGTAACCTTAGTTCATTATTGTGGGAAATGAGCTTTAACTGACATAGACCATGTGAGCCATAACATGGAATCCAGTATCTAACCCACACCGAAAAGAGGTGTTCCTACTTACCAAGGTAAGAACCATGAACATCTAGCTTAAGTGGATCCACTAGTTAAACCTATGGTGGCACATAGTTTATGGGACATGGGTAATCGCCACTTGTCCACTCGGTGCTAAGCATAGTTCCCACGGATTAATCATAAATCATAATTCATCTTATCATTAGTAGACATGTATAATCGTCTCTTGTCTATCTTTAGGGAACATGGGTAATCACCTTTTGTCCCTTCATTCATTAGGATAGCTCCTTAATTCTTCATTCAAGTTTAGTTGAGATAACCTTTGAACCCTATGAATCCTTCATGTGAGAAAATTCTTTCACAACCACAAAAACAATGCTTCATTCTCAAAGCAAATCTTAAATCATCATAAATTTCATAATTGAACATGCATATCTTCATAAAGCCCATCTTTTGATCATTCATAACTTCATCATGAAATCATAGCTTGGAAAACATAAATCATGCATGGGCTCATGTAATTTCATCTTAAAATCATTCAATTATCTCAATTCATCTTTCATAGTTCAAAACCTCATAGTATGATCATAATCTAGAAATCATGGGTTTCACATGGGTTCATGGGGATTCAACTTAAACATGCAATTTAACTCAATTCATGCGTAGAAAGCCATAAATCAATTAATTTGATCATAATTTGAAAGAACCCACATGATAGAAGAAAACCCTAACTTCAATTGGAGAATTTTTACTTTGAAAATAGAGGAACTTAGGAACCCTATGGAGGAAAGGACTCCATAGGTGAAAGCCATCATACCTTAATACCAAAAGCTTGAAATCAATGGAGGATTAGGAGGCTTGACTTGAAAACCCTAGATCTTCCTTCTTCTTCTTCTTCAAGCTTCTAGAGAGAGAAATATTTGAGGAAACGATTTGGAGGGAGTTTGAGAGGTTTAGAATGAGTAAAAATTAGGCTTAGAAGCCTTATATAGGGTCTAGGATTAAGGCTTAACAGACTTAGATTAGGAATAGATCAATTAGGGAAAAGACAAAAGAGCCCTTAAAAATAATTGCCGGATCTCGACCTAAGGTTCCGACCTACGGTTCGTAGGTCAAACTACGGACTGTCTTGGTCCTCTGTAGAAAAGTTCAGAAACTATGGTTTTGGGGCTTTCAAACGACGGGACCCCATGTACGATCTGTAGGTCCATTGACGGACCATGCATGGCAACAGTCAGTCCATCCTTGAACCCTCAAAATTCCACTAAGTCTGGTGGTGACCTACGAGACCTATCTACGACCCATTCATGAGATGACGGGTTGTCCTGTAGAACCGTCATTGGGATCCTGAAACTTGATTTTTTTGGAAAAGTTTACTTGTCCATCTACGGTTCCCACCTACGACTTGTAAGTCAACCTACGGTCCGTAGGTGGCTTCCCTCAGTACTGGCACAAGACCTAAAAATCAGAAATTTCCTTCTTTTCGAATCTGAGGTGTCACTGGAAGGTCAAAGATACTTGGGTGATGACATAGATTTTAGAGTCAATTGACCCTCTTATTTTCCTTAATCTTAGGTCATACAATACTACAAATTCCAAGTGAGATTATTTACAAAATGTTTACAACCAAGACAAAAGCGCACGACGCTTTTAGCTAGATCATGAAATTGCTAATTACTCTCAAGGAGGTCTCTCTATTTATAGGAGTATTTTTTCGGATTTAAGAACTTATGGGTTGAGTTCACTAATACTGGTTATGATAAAATACATGTTGAATCTCTCTCTATAATTCAAGCAGTTCATGAGCAAGGCAAGTGATATCAAAATTTGATGAAATTGCGATCTGATTTTGAAAGTGTTCTCTCTAAGTTGATCAATTGTGACTCGTCACCCTCCTTAGATGTCTATTTTAGGGAGTTACCTTAATAAGAGAAACTTCTTCTCACAAATTGCTTTCAAGAAAGACAATATTCACACAATTGCATTTGTTGCTTCAGAAAAAGGAACGAGTTGATTGAGCAAAACCCAATGCTACACTTGCAACGAATATGGTCATATTTCTAGCAATTATGGTAAGAAACATTGCAATTATTGTAAAAATACATGGTCATAATATAAAAGAGTGCCCCACACGTCCTCAAAACCGAATAAATATTTTTCGAGA
Source organism: Solanum appendiculatum (assembly GCA_018342035.1). NCBI lineage: Eukaryota > Viridiplantae > Streptophyta > Magnoliopsida > Solanales > Solanaceae > Solanum > Solanum appendiculatum. Next base: position 817,246 of record JAGDQO010000563.1, on the reverse strand, counting down.
TGGGATAAATGGTTCCACTTCTGATAATTCATCTTTAACTCAAGACGGTGGACAAGTTCTTACTTCTGAAAGGGTACAATATATAATCATGTTAGCCTTTTCAGCTTTGGGGCTACTAGGTAACGATATTACGTCTAATTTTTGTCATGTAGATTTTGGCATTTCCAATCATATGAACAAGTCTACTAGTATGCTAAAAAATTTTGTGAGTATCACAGTCCTTCACAAATTGAGATTGTCAAGGGCAGCAATTTGCCCATTACCAATATTGGAGATATTACTAAAACCTTCAAGAATGTTTTTGTATCACCAAAGCTCTATATTGGTCTTATTTTAGTTCACCAATTGGTAGATAACAATTGTAATGTGATTTTTTCTCATAATATTTGTCCTGTGTAGGATCAGGTATTGGGTATTATAATCGCGAAGGGGACTAAAATTGGAAGATAGTTTCCTATATGTTTTTTCATTCCTTGTGTTCTATCTTTTGCTTGTATATCTATAGCTAGTAAGACCGAGGTTTTGCATAAGTATCTAAGTAATATAAATTCTATCATGTTGTCTCATTTTTCATATTCTGGTCTATTGGAACGTAAAATTCTAATTTTTAGCAACTTCATTTGATTATTCTACTTATGAATCACATAAAAGTAAAACTCTTCCTTTCCCTAATTTGTGTAGTCGTACTACAAAGTGTTCTAATTTCCTTAATAGTGATGTTTGGAGTATTTTACCAGTTACTTCTCATGCTTATTTCTAGTACTTTGTGACATTCATAGATGATTATAATCGGTTTACATATGTGAATTTCTCCATTTCAAATTTAAAGTATTTTCCATATTCAAGACATCTTTGGCTTACATTGAGACTCAATTTTCTACCTGCATCAAAATGTTAAGATCTAAATCTGGTAGAGAATATATGTTTGATGAATTCAATAGTTTGTTACTTTAAAAAGGAATTGTCTCACAACGCTCTTGTTCATATATGCCACAGTAAAATGGGGTTGCTGAACATAAAAATGTCATCTTTTGGATATAACTCATTCTTTATTTATTGAATCCTCAGTCCCATCTAAATACTGGGTTGAAGCTTTGTATACTAGTGTCTATTTAATTAGAAAGAGGTATTGAAAACACCCTTGAACTTGGCACAAATTAATGGTTTTATCCCCAAGCTATTGACAGCCTTAAAAACACCCCTCTACTTGACTAACTAAACTTAGATATACTTTCAATCTGCCACATGATATAGAAAGTGGTCTCAAACTCTTATAGGAGCATGGGACTCTTAAGAAAAAGCCTAGAGAAGTGTTGAAAACACTCCTAAACTTGGCAAGAATTAAGGGGTGTGCTTCGCTCATGTTGCAAGATTAGGGGTGTATTTAAGTTAAGTTCGTCAAGTAAAGCGGTGTTATTAAGGTTGTCAATAGTTTGGGGATGAAATTAATAATTTGCCAGAGTTGAGGGGTGTTTTCAATACTTCTCTCATTTAATTAATATGTTGCTATCTTAAGTGTTAAATATTGACTCTCTATATTATCGTCCTTATCACCAAAATCCTAGCTATGATAATTTCATACATTTAATTGTGTTTTTTGGTGAATTTTCCTCTTTCTCAACCCCGTAAACTTTTTGTTCAGTCTACTAATGTGTTTTTATGGATTATAGTACATCGTAGAGAGATTTTATTTGCTATGATCTAAGTTGTAATAAATTTTGTGCTTCTAGAAATGTTGTTTTTTTATAATTGATATCTCTTTCCTACTCATATTGAGTCATCTTCTATTTCTCCTCTTCATCCTACTTTTTAATAGTTATCATCTGCTTCTAAGTAGTTCAAATTTATATTTATGTATAATGACGTCAACCGACTTTACCCCATTTTGAAATTGATTGGCCACCTAATACTTCTCCTCAACCACTAGACGTAAATGTTTTTATTTGTTTAAAATTCATTTGGATAGAAATCTTGATTGGTACAAAGCTTAATTAGTGGTCCTTGGTAACAAATATGAGTATGGTGTAGACTATGAGGAGACTTTTGCACCTGCAACAAAAATGACTACGATGAGAAATTTTTTTGCCATTACTATGTCTGGAAATGCTTTTCTCCATGGTGATCTCAAAGAAGATATTTATATGAAACCTCCACCTGGTTTGATTCATCACCCACATCAGATGTTTGCAAGCTGAAGATGACTTTGTATAGACTAAAACAAGCTCCTAGATCATGGTTCTACAAGTTTCTGTGTACTTTGCTTCACTTCTCTTTTTGAGCAAAGCAAATATGACTCATCTTTATTTCTTCGAAAAATATCAGGTCGTTGTGTTTTTCTTTTGGTGCATGTAAATCGCAGTATTATCAGAAGAAACGATTCTTCATTAATCTCTAACCAGCAACAACAACTTAAGGATTCTTTTTAGATGAAAGATTTTGGTACTCTTACATATTATTTGGGTTTGGAAGTTCTTTATGATTCTCTAGATGTGTTCTTCAACTAGCACAAATATACTCAGGACTTGATTGTTTAGGTTGGTCTTCAAGAATCTTGCTTTGTAGATACTACATTGGAATTGAATGAAAAGGATCATCCTGATGAAGGAAATCTTCTTTCTGGTCTAACTTTGTTATGACAATTACTTGGGAGTCTAAATTATCTTACTATTACTCTACCTGAATCTCTTTTGCATTTCAACAAGTCAGTCAATTTATGCAAGATCTCCGTCATTTACATTTGGTGGTTGCTCATTGCATCATTCGATATCTCTCTGGAGCATCTACTCAAGGATTATTCATCCCTAGTAGTTCTCCTATTTAGCTTAATGCATTTAGCAATTCTAATTGGGTTGGTTTCCCTAACACTCGCTACTTCAAGGAAACTCCTTGATATCTTAGAAGAGTAAGAAGCAAGATCTCGTTTCAAAATTTACCATAGAGTTTTACTATTGAGTAATGTCTGTCACTTGCTATGAGATTATTTGGTCTCGTGGTTTATTGACAGAAATTTGATTTCCACATTCAAGTCGTACTCATTTTTACACTGACAACATAAGTTTCATTCAGATTGTTACCAATCATTTTTGTCATGAAACAACCAAACATGTTGAAGTTAACTGTCACTCCATCAGAGAAATTGTAGATAATAGTGTTATAATCCTTCTACATGTATTTAGTGATCTTCAAATAGCTAATATGTTTACAAAACCAATGGTACTACAATGCCATCTGTTTCTAATAGACAATTTGTTGTTTTTTGATCCACTAGAATCAATTTGAAGGGGGTATTAGCATGATGAAAATAACGTAGAATATCTTGTATGATCTACATTATAATATTCTAGATACTACATTTAGTGTAGAATATTGTGTAGCATTAGTTGTAGAATATATGTAAAAGATATTGTAGATACTACATTTAGTGTATAATATTATGAAGAATTAGTTGTAGACTATTTGTAATGACCCTCTAGGTTATTTTCTCTTTATTGCATCCATTTCGGTGTTTAGAGCATTCGTATAGTGACTCCATGTAATTTATGACTTTCTAGGATTGGCAGTCCAGTCACTTGGTCGTTTGTCTGGGTTTTGTGCAAGTTTCCATGTTTTGGAGCTTTTGAAACTTGAACAATTGACTTTGGTCAAAAACTTCAGGTAGACAATCCCTAAATGCAATTTTGACAGTTTTGTTAGCTCCAAAACATCAAATTTGCTCTAGAAGGACCTTCAATGAGAATCTAGAGGCTTTCAGGCTTATTTCGAGCTACTTTTTGGATTTTGGCTTAAAATGTAGATTGGGTGTGGGACAACTTTTCATCAAGACGAACTCGGTTAGAAGTTTTGACATCTCTATTGAGCCTGAATTACCAAGTTTGGTGAGGTAACATATTTCATTTGCATGCACAGGGTTCCAAACAAATCTCGAGCACCCCATCGGGGACTTTGAGCCTTAGGGAATTAGCTGATGTGCATTAGATGGAGCACCCTCCAATCACCCTTCGTGTTCACGCACCTCACGTCGTGTTCGCCACCAGTGATCCAGGTCTTCGCATTCGCAAGCCTAATGGCCTATTCATGGAGGCCTGTGGTGTTGGCCATTTTATTTGTGGGTTTTGTGCCATGATCACATAGGCCAAGAGGTTGAACCTTCACATTTGTGGGTTAGGTGCAGCATTTTCGATGCTTTGGGGACCTGACCTTCCGCGATCGCGGGTTGGGTCTTGTGTTTGTGGAGGTCAATTAACTGGTTTTTTTATAAAGACCAGGTGGGATTTCAACCTTAGTTCCTCATTTCAAATTGCGAGTGTGGGAGTTGTGGAGCTCTAATTTGGTAGAATTTCATTGCATTTCATATGTAATTTGTGTTGAATTGTATTGGGATCATCGGGGAGGCATAGAGAGCTTGTTTCATAGGTAATTTCTTGTGCCAAAGGACCTTCCGAGGGCCTTTAGTGGTAAAATTTATATTGTTTCCTTGCATGATCTATTTCCGGCTGTTTCTGAGCTTGAATTGTGCTTGTTTTTGGGGCACAAGTTCAATAAGCTATTTTTGACCCATTGAAGTAGTCAATTTCAGGATTCTTAGTGCGGATCCCACAATTTCACTTTTGACACTATTTTTAGGACCGTCTCAAATTGTTGCGATTTAAATATCTAAACGTCTGTATTAACACTATGAATGCGTTCTTCATAGCGTGGTAGTGATCAGAGGCCGTTTAGAAGGGGAAAGCTCCATAATCATAATTTTGAAGCATGCGCGTTCTGCTTTGAGGTAGCTTACGACTTATCGGTCTTTCGATTGAGCTTGTTAATGTGAACTCATGTTGAATAGCTAGAATTGGGATGGTTTTGTAGTTGAATCTTGTTTAATTATTAGAACGCATGCCTTAGGCGTATTTCGGGTAGTTTTTGGCAATTCAAGCATGCCTAATCTTATTGTATGATTATATCTTGCCTCATAGTTTCCGTGTTGTTTTTCATGTCTATTTGGTAGCTTGCTATTGGCCTTAGCCTAGGCATAGGCTAGTGATTGCCTTAGACTTGCATTTTGGAGCCGATGTGCCTTAGAGGTTCTCCGACGTCACTTTAGACGACTTATCCTCCTGTAGGTTTATATAGTAGACTTGGGTCTGATAGTGTGATCTTTAGCTAGGCGACAACTTAGCCTCTGAACGATGCCACGCTATCATAAAAATGATCCCATCGTCAAAACGGTCGTTTAGACACCTAATTCGCAGTAATTAAATATGGAACTAAAAACAAGCCAAAAATGGCATTATGGGACCCATACAAGGAATCACGAAGTTGACTCCGTCAATAGGTCCCATTCATCTCAAGGAACATGCACCACACTCTAAGAATTCACAATTAAGGAGTTAAAATGGAGGAAAATTGAGGGGAACTTACGAGTTTATAAGGATAATAATAAGCCTAACAATGTCCCAATGCTATCCCCCATTTAGTTCGAGCAATTTGCTGCAATTCACATTCCGAACCAATTTAGTTCCAGCAATTTACAGCAATTCACATTCCGAATCAAGATTTCGAAGCTATTCTATGGAGTAAAAATGAAATGAATGCTAAAAGACGGACTTTAACTACCAACGATGACTGCAAAAGCAGTCACTTGGCTGCTAAAGAGGTTGGGCCTTGCTAAAACAGCTCCCTAGCCACTTAAGTAACAACCACTAAAGATAGCAACGCTGCTAAAGCACCAGCCATTTAAGCGGTCCAAGGTCGGTTGGGCGGCTAGACCAGCTTAGGCACCAATATATTTTTTGCAAAGTCCCAATAGACTCTATTTAGGTGTTCGGGATTGGTTCAGAAACCCGTGGACACAAACAAACTATGCTACCTTAAAAAATGATATTCCAAACTCAACAAAGATGTCGAAACATCCAATGGAAGTTGTCTATAAAAAAAAGATCCCACACTTGAGGCTACAATTTAGCCAAAAATACACAAAGTAGCTTAAAATGAGCCCGAAAGCCTCGGGACCCAGACCAAAAGTCCTTCTAGAAAAAACTCAACATTCTGGAGCTAACAAAACCATTAAAAATGCATTTTTAGGTTGTTTATTTGAAGTTTTGACCGAAGTCAGCTGTTCAAGTTTCAAAAGCTCAAAAACATAAAAACTCGCATAAAAACTGAATGAGCGACTGGGTGACTGAACTGTCAGTCCCAACAAGTCTTAAATGACTTGGGGTTGCTATAGGAAAGCTCTAAATGACAAAAATATTGCAATATAGAGAAAATGACCTAGAAGGTCATTACAACATTCACTACTAAAAGGACTTTCGTCCTCAAAAGAAAAGAGTGAAAAGTACTTGAAGCCTCAAACAGGTGGGAATACTAGGCCCGAAAGTCTTTCTCGATCTCCTAGGTAGCCTCTTTGACTGGGTGATACCCCCACTGTACTTTAGCCTCATGAATCTCCCTCAAACGCAGCCACATGACATCTCTAGCCAAAATAGCGATTGGTCCTCCACGGAGGTCAAGATTTCATCAACCTAGACTGAGTCATACCGAAGCACACGCGACTCATTAGAAATATATTGGCCAAGCATCAACACATATAAAACTAGATGAACAGCCTAATAAGTTAGTGGCAAAGCAAACTCATATGCAACATCACCAATAGCTCGAAGGATCTCTAAAGGCCCAATATACCTGGGGTTATGCTTTCCCCACCTTTCAAATCTCATCACGCCATTCAAGGGAGATACTCGGAGAAAGATAAGAACACCGACATCAAACATCAAAGGACTAAGCCTGCGATCAGCATAACCTTTCTGTCTACTCTGAGCCTCCCATAGCCTATCCCAAATAACACAAACCCGAGTCAAAGCATCTTGAAGTAAGTCCATACCACGTAGCCTAGGATTTGAAGCCTCAAACCACCCCACATAAGATCTATAGTGCCTACTATACAATGCCTTGAACAGGGCAATTTTAATACTCGAATGGTAGCTGTTGTTATAACCAAACTCTGCCAATGCCAAAAGCGGATCCCACTGCCCTTGGAAATCCAACACACAGGCTCAAAGTATATCCTTCAAAACTTGAGTTGTCCACTCAAATTGCCCATCTTTCTGAGGGCGAAATGTTGTGCTAAGATCAACCCGAGTGCCCAACTCTTTCTAGAATGCTCTCTAGAAGGTAGAAGTGAACCAAGTTCCTTTTAAGAGATAATAGACATGGGCACCCCATGAAGACAAACCACCACTCGAATATAGACACATGCTAACCTCTCGGTACTAAAGGAAGACTAAATGGGAAAGAAATGAGCTTACTTGGTCAATCGATCTATGATGACCCAAATGTTATCAACACCTCGAGATGTGTATGGCAACCCCAAAATGAAGTTCATAGTGATTCCTTACCAATTCAAATCAGAAATGGGTAATCTCTAAAACTCACCACAACGCCTCAAATGCTCGGCATTTACCTGCTGGCAACATAGGCAATGGGCTACATGGCTAACTTTATCCCACTTCATACCGCTCCACCAGTAATGTTTCCTCAGATATTTATACATTTTAGCCGTGCCCTGGTGAATAGAATACCTGGAACTGTGAGCTTCTTGAGGTACCATCTGAATCAAATTCCCAACTTTTGGAACACTAATACAACATCTAAATCTAAAAATACCCTCAGAGTCTAAATTCGCCTCACAAGCATCACCACTCAAAACGCGATCACAAATTTCCACCAAACCCACATCCTCTAACTGTCAACCATGAATCTACTCCAATATAGTGGAGCGAGCCTCAACACAAGTTAGAATTCAATTGGGATCAGAGATATCAAGATTAACCAACCTATTGGCTAAGGACTGGATTTCCAAGGACAAAGGTCTCCTCTAGACTAAAAGGAAGGCTAGATTCCCCATACTCACCGTCTTCCGTATCAAGGCGTCCGCCACATTACCTTGATCGGATGGTATAGAATAAAAAGCCCATAGTCCTTCAAGAGCTCAATCCACCTATGTTTTCTCGAATTGAGGTCATTATGACTAAAAATATACTGAAGGTTCCGGTGATCTGTGAAGATCTCACAATGAACTCTATACAAGTAGTACCTGTTATGTCGCAATTTCCCTATCTTTAGAAAAACCACTTTTTAAAAATGTTCTAAGTATAAAAAATTCAGGAAAACTACTTAGAAAAAGAGTCACCACTTAGTTTTTAAAAGAAATTAAGAAAACTTTATTTAAAAAGACACTAATGGATTAATCTTTAAAATTTTAGAGAAAATGGGTAAGAGGTTCTTAATTCTACTTTAAGAAGGTATTAACACTTAAAGTAGCCGCTAACATGCGGTTATCTAATGATTTGAAACAAAATATTTGACCAACTCTTGAGGAAATAATTAAGTAAAGATTATTTTTGAGTTTTTATGAAGAAAAAGAAGGAAATGTAACTTAAACATTTGAAATAAATCAAAAGTGAGTAAAACTTTTAAAAAGAATATATTAAGATTAATACTTTTACAAATAGATTAACATTAAAACTTTAACAAATAGAAAACGTAAGAATTTATTCGAATCATTTTAAAGATCACATTTTAAACTAATTTAATCAATTAAGGGAAAGACTATTTTAAATTAATTTAAAGGTCATTGAAAGTTTCGACTATAGATATTTGATTAAGTAAATAAAGAGTTGATAAAATAAAATTTTACTATAGTTAACCAACACAAAGAAAATAGTTTATCTTTTGGAAAATTTGATTAAGCTAATTAAAAGAGTTAAGAGTTAAATAAAATTAGTCAAAACATTTACAATCAAAACAATTGGAAGAACAAAGAGATAATGAATTTGGGCCTCTTCTTGGGCCTAATTCGCTGCTGCTTTTGGTGTTTAACCCAATTCCCGTTTTTGTATACGCCTGATGTATATCAGTGTGTATGATGTATATGTTTGTCAAATCTGCTGCATATAGCCCTGCATTTCAGTTTCCATGACTTGTACTTCATCACGATTGATTTAATAATAGTGTTGGGTTTCATCCCAACTCTAAATGCAAGGGAGGAGTCCTCATGGACTCATACGAGAGCGTTCGTATAAGGAAAGAAGATAAGGATTAGTAAACAACCAAAAAAACTATAAGAATATTTTTTGGGAATCTAAGTAAAGGACTGCTAATTCCAGAATATAAGAGGCATACAATTCATTGATGCATATAAAACTCTATTTCAGAAAAGGCATGAAATGTATTCTGCAACATACAAAAATGAGACCAGCAAATTGAAAATTGACTCGTCTATCTGGACATCTCGCACCAACGACAAAAAGTACAGCCCCCTTAAACCAACACTGAATGTGAAACTTAGACATCTGGTCGGGTTTTGAAAGCAACTGCAACATGCTAACTAATTTCAAAGAAGACTATTTGCAGGTTACATAACCATCAAAAGGCAGTTAATGCATGTTCTAGTATAGAGTCACCAAATAATGAGTTTATAGTGGAAAGATAAGAATGCCAAAGAACTATGTAAAACATTAACAATAATGCAACTTAAGTCAAGGACTTGAGCATATTTGGCTTCAAAACTTTTAAGCTACTTTTGAAGGTAAAATTTGCAAGAGGTGCAATGCATAATGTTAGATAGGAACATGCTCATTTTTAAACTTATCTAGTGCAGCCAATAATAAGTTGTTGGATGTTGAAAAGAAGAAATAATAAGCTTGCAATTTGGGACTTTTTAAATGACAGCATGTTGAAACAGAGAGGTTGAGTTAATCCAATAAACACTCCATTTTATCACAAATATGTCTAACTAGATGAAAGCTAAGAATAAGAACCTAGATCACGTTGAACTAAGTTACGCATAACAAGATGTTTTTAATAGCATCAGATTTCAACACAACGAGTTTGAATAAATATTTTTGGGACTTTTTCGACAATAACAAACTGAAATAGTGGCTTGACCTCCTCATGCCTTCCCTAAATAACATTATGAACGATGTATAAGAAAGAGAGCACACCATATTTTGCATAAATGATATACATCGTAGATTTTGATCCTGATTAGTCAGAAGGCATAATCGAGTAAAAAAGAAATAAAACTTTAAATTAGCTATGGAGCATGTATTGGAAAGAGACATATTCAAGAGTTAAACACTTTTAACTCTCTGCATTAAACTAAGGAAAATCACGAATTTGCAGGAGATGAGTAAATCACATCTATCATTAACTGGTAGAACATGTTCTTTAATGAAAATCAATAAGGATAAAATCTACATAACGAGCAGGCAACTAACAACTAATTCCCAAAAAATATGTTTCTGCAGCCCCTATGCTAGAGTATTGTAAATGATCTCAGTTAAATATAATGGATAGTAATTGGAAGTTCAACAATGCAAATAAATGGTTAAGATCATGTCCAGTGGGTGAATCATTCAAGCTTAAAGCTATTGTTTTTAGACAAAATTGACCTCTCCTTTTACAACCTGTATGATGGGCAGCCAACAAGGAATTGATAATTCAACAAGTTAAAAAAAATAACTAATGCATATCAAGTAACTCAAAAACACTATTAAAGAATCACATCATAAAAAAAAACCAGAGGCATATAAGATACTCTAGCAAGGCGTTGAAACCTACAGATCACATCTCCAATACATGGAAATCAAGGTGTCACATGAGGCAGAGGCGTATCCAGGATTTCGAGATGAGGGGTGCACTATTGTAAAAAGGTGGATCTAAGATGTAAATTTGATCGGATATATCTATACATATATAAGATTCAAATATCTAACCTCACTTAGAGAGGTGCACCCAATCATCGTCACATAATATGACACTCCGAGTATGTGTTCACATATCTATATTTCAATATTTTTAAAAAAATATAACACTATTTTATATGATCTCGGGAGGGGAGCATGGGTTCACGTGAACCCGGTGACCCCCCCTTAGATACACCTCTGACATGAGGCAGTACATTACTACAACTTACTTAGCAGAGAAAACAAACAGATGATTTTTAGCGAAAACTAAGAAGAGATGATGAAGAAAAGTTTATGCAGAATTGCCAGGTAAGGAATAAATGAATCATTTTATGTCTAAAAGTTAAGGGAAACTAGAATGAACAGGGGTAATGCTACATTTATTTCAACTAGGACTTAGAGAATGTTCAAAATTTTGTAAGTACTAATAAACTATTCCAACAAATTATGACACACCCTTGATTTCAAATTTCCAACTAATGCTCTTAATCACATAATCTGAAAAGAAACTAACCAAACATTATATAACAAGGGAACAGCCACACAATTCAATAACTTCCATGTGACAGAGAAAAAAAAAGAAGCATAGCCAGTTGGAGTGATCAATTGGTAATGAGACCAAAAGAGACATAGATAGGCCATGATGATTAGCTAAACTAATAAAAGTAAAGGGTGAAATTTTTCTGTTCTTTTAAACTCAAAACAAGCCACACGGTTACAATTATGAGAAAGATGAACTGGACAACGAGATATGCTAATACATGGAAATCGAGTGAATCGAGCAGGCATTTAAACTCGTGCAACACAAAGATTAGGCTAGCCTATGAGAAACAAACTAAGACTAATCAGATACGTGCCATTTAAATCGTTTGGACCAGAAAAGAAAGAAAATAATAATAATGAGACTATGCTAACATTTAGTTCATATTTCAGATAAAAAAACAAGACTTAATTGAAGGAAGTAATGGACAAATAATAGAGAAATACAGATAAAGAACTGATTTGAACACTCTTTAAATATCGAAACCAGAAAAGAAAGACAAAATCTTATAGCTGAGCACGAGCTCTAAACCCCTACTTATTAAACAAGGTTTAGATAACATGAATATTGCTTAATCTATCAGTGAAGTGTAGGATTTAAAGCTGAGGAAATCTGGAAACTAAAACCCATGATTATGATTTGAAACTAAGCATACAAACATTAAAATTAAAATTGAAAATTCCTAGAACTGGAAAGGAAATTACCTTTTGGAGCGCAGCTAACTGAGATGAGACAATCTCGAGGAGGGCTTCCACGACCAAAAAAAAACTCTGATAAACAAAAAGAAATTAGAAACTTGAGGTTTAAACCTTTGTGGGCTTATCTTTACGAGAATACTATTCTTTCCCTCAAAATCTAACTTCAAAACGTACTCGTAAATCTCTAAATATAGAGGGCTATTTATAAGGAAGATTGGGCCTTTTTGGAGGGAAATCTAGTAGGAAATTTGAAAATATTCAAAATCTTTTGAGAGGACAAATCGTAGGTGAGAATAGGGATAGAGTGATAATGAAAAGAAAAAAAAAGGAGGATAGAGTTACCATTTCAGATTGATTTGAAGAGATGGAGTCGTTTTTGAGGCCATTGATGACGAATCCATCGAGCAAAGCTTGAACCCCATGGGTTTTTCGAGTTTCTCCCCCTTTTCCAAGGCCATCAGTGGAGAGGTGACTTGTTGCAGCTCTGACATAGTCGAAAAAGGGAAAAGGGACGTTGGTAGTGAGGGAACGGCCGGTTATTTGCCAATTTTTACGCCAAATCCGATGGATTTTAGGGTGAGAGAGATGAAGATGTGTGAGAGTTGGATAAGACAAAGATGGAGGAGAGCGTGAGGGTGTGTAAATAGTGTATGTATATGTGTAAAATAGGGTGAGTCTAGTTTAGGAATTTAAAATTGTCACGACCCGATTTCTCGAGTCATGATGGCACCTACCAACCCGCCAGTAGGTAAGTCAAACCCTGTCCCGGAACTTGAGAGTAATGGGACTGAGGGGGAAACTAACCTCAACTAAGCGAAGCATAAATAACATAACACACAAGAGGAAGGTGGAAGCGAACCAAAAACTATATAAAACAAAGATACCTCCCAGTACCTGGAAGTCACAAGTACAGAACTACTAAAAGAGTACAAGTCTCAAAAGTGGACCACATAAACAAGACTATCTCAAAAGCAAAAGACAAGCCAAAAATACATATACAGAAGGAGACAGGTAATCTCGGAACGCCATGTCTCACCCTCGTCTTCGGAATAGACTGCTGCAGGCTCGACCTCAACGCTGATAGCTGGTGCTCAGACCTGAGTCACGAAAACAAATGCAGAGTGTATCATGAGTACAAAAACAACAGGTACCTATTAGGCATCATAGGCCGACTGAGCAAGAAAGGTAAAAACAGACATAAAGGATATAATCAAACACTCACAGAGGTCAACAGAACAGGAGTAAAAATAAACAGAAAGCGAATCTAAGAATACTGGATCTAGACCCAACCGGGCCCCCCATAAGACCCAGAGGGTACACTAAAACACAGACAAACAAGAACCCGAACGGACTCCATAAGTCCGACAGGTACACAGAAAAGCTAGTTCTACGGAACTAAAGGAAACCAAACTCCAAATCGAAACAACCAATCAACGCCAACCCGAACAACAAGTCCAACTACCAAATCAACTCACCTAACCTTTTAACCACTCCGGGGGCTCTACCCAGCCATTTGAGTGCTGCAGGGGGGTTACGACTCCTCCTCCAAGGAACCTTATATCCAACCGCCCAATTGGCTAACACTCCGGGGGCCCTGTCCTAGCCAGACGAGTGAGCCAGCTAACACTCCGGGGGCCCTGTCCCAGCCAGACGAGTGTACGTGGCTTATCAACTCTGAAAAGGAACTTAACTAATGTATATCCAATTGCCTAGCTGACTAACACTCTGGGAGCCCTACACAGCCAGCCAAGTGAGTCAGCTAACACTCCCGGGCCCTACCTAAGCTAGACAGAGCGTATAAGGTGAATCAACTCTGTAGAGGATCTTACATTCCAAACCATCGTGGATTGACGTCCACTACCAACCACATCAAAACGAGCGCATCAACTCCAAGCCGCCGTGGATCAACGTCCACTACCTATCAATTACCACAATTTTTATCTCGAAGCATTCCAACCAGACAGATACTACGCCTCCGATAATGCATTAGCACCACAGAAAAAAGGGGGAGAAAAGACATATGGATCGCAAGCAATACAAAACCAACAATAAACTCGACTATCTGACCCAAGTCTGCTATGCCGGTCTACAAGGACCTAGTCCATCCGAATCGACGTCGGATACGTACCAAAGTGAACCAGGTGCATGGGTCTAAGTTAACACTAGTCTATCCTAAACTAAGGCCAAAGACATAAACCAAACACAAACCAGCAACCCAACCGAAAATCCGCACGTAACAACACATAACCAGCCCAACAGATAATACACAACAACCACAGATAAGCAACCCCTTCGATAACATGGTACTAACTCGGAAACAGCTCGAAAGTCAACCCTAAAGCATGGTTTCTAAGAAGAAGAGAAGAAGTACTAGCTACCCACCCCAGATTCACACAAATCAGCATGTATTTACACAGTCAGGCTAAATCTAAAGGAAGGGAAGTTGTAGCCTACCAAAAGGCTGACTGCGCGCGCTGTAAATCATTGTGTTAGAGCTTTTCCCTTCTGAAATGCCTCGGTTTGCTGCCACGCTATCAAAAATAGAATCACAGCATCAACACGGTCGTTTAGACACTAAAATCATCAAAATCGGAGACAGACCAATTTTAGAGTCAAAATTGAGAAATGTGGGACCTGCTCATGAATTTCTAGAAATGACTCCATGAAGAGGTCCTAAACCCTCGCCTAAGCTTGTTTTCCAAAACGGAACACCCCTCTGTGCTCGGATCAGCTCCATGCAACACAAACAAGAAATGCAAAACTTTACACCAAAAGCCTAAGGTAGCAACTTACGCTTCAAATTCATGGAAATCGAGGATCACCCAACAGTATCCGAGCACTAATCCACACAGCCAACAAGATTCCGAACACCTGGAACTTCAAATCACCGAAAACTAAGTTATAACGGAGAAGATATGAATTTCTAAACTTTCTTCCAAATGAAACCCGACCTCCACTATATATACTGCCAGGCCTTAATAATCTCCATGAACGTGGCGAAAGGCCCGCGAATGCGGAGTGACAACAACTAAACCTCTATGAATGCAGCTAAGGGTCCACGAACGCAGAGAAGAAGACCATAGACCTCCGTGAATGCAGAGCCCCATCCATGAACGCGGAGAGAAAGCTCCCCAGACTTCCGAGACCTCTGCAAACGCAGAGCCTTTTCCGCGAACGCGGAGAAGGAAGTCTCACACCTCCGCGAACGTAGATCCTAGCCCGCCATCGCGGAGAAGAAAGGCCCACACCTCCGTGAACACGGAGCCAATTCCGCGAACACGGAGAAGGAATGGGTCTGCAACATCAGTTGTGCACCAGCTAAGTTTTGGGGCATTCCTAAAACTCCGATAGGGTGCTCGGGATTTGTTTGGAACCCTATGCACGCAAACGAGATATGCTACCCCATCAAATCCGACATTTTGGACTCAATGGCGCAGTCAAAATTTTCATACGAGGTCATTTCAACAAAAAGTGTGTCCCACACCCAAAGTGCCATTTTCGCCAAATTTCACAGAGGGCCTCGAAATTAGATCGGAAGCCCCGAAAAGCACACGAAGGGTTATTCTAGACAAAACTCGGCATTCCTTAATTGACCGCGTTGACGGAATTCTCATCCAAGTGCATTTACCAAGAATGTTGACCAAAGTCAAACTTATGCCAAATTGCAAAGTCTAAAGCGCCAAATGGCTCCAAAGTAACATTGAAAGGCTCGAGACTCGTGCCAATCATGCTACAAGCCTAATTTTGCAGCTCCGGAGCTGATGGAACCGTCAGAATTCCCATATGAGGTCGTTTACCTAAGGTTATAACAAAAATCAACTTTTCAAGGTTCAAAAGCTTCAAAATAGGGAAACAGACATAAAACCCAAACGAACGACTAGGCGACCGAACAGTCAGTGCCAGCAAGTCATAAATGACTTGGGGTCTCTACAAGAACACTCTAAATTACGGAAAGAAAAATAAACATAGAAATGACCTGGGTCGTTACAACATCCACTACTAAATGGACTTTCGTTCGCGAATGTAAGAGTCAAGAAGTACCTGAGGGCTCAAATAAGCTGGGGAACTACTCCCGCATCTCCCGCTCGGTCTCCCAGTTAGCCTCCTCGACTAGACGATGCCTCCAATAGACCTTAACCATATGAATGGCTCTAGACCTTAGCTGGCTCACATCTCTGGCAACTGGCTCCTCAATATAGGTCAGGCGATCATCCAGCTCAACGACATCATACTGGAGCACATGCGACTCATCTGGAACATACCGATGCAATATCGTAACATGGAAAACTAGATGAATAGCCGAGAATGCTGGAGGTAAAGCTAACTCATAAGCCACATCACCAACTATCCTCCAAATCTCAAACGGCCCGATATACCTGGGGCTAAGCTTGCCCCGCCTCCCGAACCTCATCACGCCCTTCATGGGCGATACTCGGAGGAATACTCAATCACCAACGACAAATCTCAACGGTCGACGCCTGTGATCTTCATAACTCTGATGTCTACTCTGAGCCGTCCTGAGCCTATCCTGAATCTGTCTCACATGCTCTAAGGCCTCCTGAAACAAGTCTGTACCACGTGGCCTAGGCTTCGTAGACTCAAACCAACCAACTGGAGTGCGACAACACCTATCGTATAGGGCCTCAAACGGGGCCATCTGAATGTAAGAATGATAACTATTGTTGTACGCAAACTCTGTCCATGGCAAGAACTGGTCCAACTAACCTCCAAAGTCTATAACACAGGCTCGCAACATATCCTTAAGAACCTTAATAGTATGCTCCGACTGGTCATTAGTCTGCAGGTGAAATGTTGTGCTAATATCGACACGGGTGCCCAACTCCTCCTGAAATACTCTCCAAAAGCTAGAGATGAACTGTGAACCCCGGTCTGAAATGATAGAAATAGGCACACCGTGAAGACGGACTACCTCCTGAATGTAGATACGAGCTAACCTCTCAGCACTAAAGGAAGTATGAAATGGCAGGAAGTGTGCTGACTTGGTAATTCGATCCACGATGACCCAAATGCTGTCACATCTATAGAAGTCTGAGGCAACCCCCACAACGAAGTCCATGGTAATATGCTCCCACTTCAACTCCGGGATGGGTAATCTCTGTAACTCACCACCAGGCCTCAAATGCTCGGCCTTCACCTGCTGGCAACACAGGTAACGGGACACATAGTCTGAGATGACCTTCATCATACCGCTCCACCAGTAATGATGTCTCAAGTCACGGTACATCTTAGTTATGCCCAATGGATAGAATACCTGGAGTCATGGGCCTCGCTAAGGATCAGCTGAATAAAATCCCCAACTCTCGGAACACAAATCCGGCCGGCAAACCTCAACACCCCATCTGAATCTAAAGTAGCCTGCCTGGCATCACCTGCCAATATGTTATCTCTGAGTGCCACCAAAGACTCATCCTTGAACTGACGACTACGGATCTGATCAAGCAAGGATGACTGAACTTCCACATAAGCTAACACCGGACTAGAACCTGAAACATCAAGCCTGATCATCTGATTGGATAGGGACTAGATGTCCAAAGTCAATGGTTGCTCCGAAATAGAAAGGAAGGCTAGACTACCCATACTCACTGCCTTCCGGCTCAAGGCATCCGCTACTACATTCGCCTTGCCCAGATGGTAGAGAATAGAGAGGTCATAGTCCTTCAGGAGCTCAATCCAACGGCGCTGCCTCAAATTAAGATCCCTCTGGCTCATAATGTACTGAAGGCTCCTGTGATCAGTATAAATCTCGCAATAAACTACATACAAGTAATGCCTCTAGATCTTAAATACGAAAACTATTGCCGCCAACTCCAAGTCATGAGTGGGGTAGTTACGCTCATGCAGCTTAAGCTGCCTTGACGCATAAGCAATAACCCGGCCCTGCTGCATCAAAAAACAACCCAAACTAACAACGGATGCGTCACAATAGACCTTGAAGCCCTCGCCCTTAATTAGAAGAGTCAATATAGGAGCGGTGGTAAGCAACTCCTTAAGCCTCAGAAAGCTCCTCTCACACTCCTCCGACCACACAAAGGGGACATCCTGGAGAGTCAACCGAGTCAAAGGTGCCACTATAGTCTAAAAACCCTCGACAAAATGCCTATAGTACCCTACCAAACTGTCATGACCCAAGGTACCCCCTAGACATGACATGGCGTACAAGACCCCGAGAGGCCTCATACAAGCCACTTAGCATATATACATACCAGATAATAGAGATTTAAGGTTCAAAAGAGAATTTCATATCAAAGCTTTTTAAAAGAAATAGCGGAACTCTACATCTCATGTCTCAAAACCAATCATCATAAAGAAATAAAGTTGGGACGTAACCCAATACAATACGAAATGAAAGAAACAATAAGAAAATAAGAAAAACTAGGCTATGTCCTCGGATGGATGAAGACTCACCAAGTCTTCTATCAATCTTCTACTATAAAGCTCTAGCCATGACTGGAGGGTGAACCTCCAAGTCCTACACCAAAGAAGTTAATGTAAACAAGAGTATGCGTTAGTATAATCAAGTACCAAGTATGATAGCAATGCACATAGAACATATAAATCATGCTAGAATGAGACATATCATGACATGCAATGGCCAAGCTAAAACATGATAATGCATAAGAAGCATGAAACATAAACCATGGCCAAAGCAAGCTAAATCTTCTTTCTTTACTTTATTTTAGATCATCATAACAACACTTGTGTTCATTAGTTGTGGGGAATAACCTCAACTGACATATAGACCATGTGAGCTATCAACATGGAATCCGGTGTCTACCCTACATCGAAAGAGGGCCGCCCTACTTTGCCAAGGTAGGGCCCTGAACTTTACCTGTAGCTTACGTGGATCCACTAGCTAATGTCTACCTGAGACAATCATCCTATGGGGGCACATAGGTAAGGGATAAGGAGATTGCTACTAGAAACCCAGCCTCTACTACGGGAGAGCTTCCATCTCAATATCCTCTCGGTGCTAAGCATATTTCCCACGGAATAGTTATTTATCATATTCATATCATTCTCCATGGAAAGGTACAACTAGGGTTACCAATCAAAGCTAAAATCCTGTTTATAGGCGTTTCATCTTCCATGGACTAGTCCAAGCTTACGTCATTAGAATAGCTCATTAAGAACATGGGTATTCGCCTCTTTGTTCTTTTAATTCATAGTGTGAGCATTACGTGAGAAAACCTTTCACAACTCATCACAACATCATCATATCATAACTTTGGTACTTTATTCTCAAAGCACCATTAGTTCATCATTATGCTTCATATGAGACATGCATAAGTTCATAAGCTTCATCTTTACATAGTTCACATGCTCAAAATTCATAAATCATAGAGTTCATATGGGTACATGCTAGTTCAAATCAAATCATGCAATTCAATGCAAGCTCATGCTTAGAAAGCCATAATTAAGACAATTTACCCATACTTGAAGGAACTCACATAATACAGGAAAAATCATACTTTTGACTTGAACATGCTAAGTTCATAAGATCATCCTCCATTCATTCATAATTCATGCATAACTTCATAGAGATTTCATAAACTTCATCAAGTCATAGCTAACCCCAACAATAAAAGCATAGATTAGGAAATTGGGGAGAAATAGCATGGGTTCATGGAGATTCATGCGATCTTTACATCAAATCATGTAATTCACACTAACTCATGCACTAATTTACTTTATCACACTAGATCGTGCACTAGGAATCATAAAATCAACAATTGAAATCATAATTGAAGAACCCATAAGAATTGATCAAAAACCCTAAATTCAATTTGAAGAGATTGAACCTTGAAAACTTTGAAGAAAGTGAGGACCCATTGGAAGAAAGGGCTCCAAATGGTGAATACTATCATACCTCAACAAAGCCCACTAGAATTTGAATGAAATTGATGGTCTTCAATGGAGGATTCTAGCTTTTTCTTCCTTGAAGCTTGAGAGAATTCTTCTTAGAGAGAGAAATATTTGCGAAAGGAGAATTTAGGAATGATGTAGAATGAATAAAATTAGGCTTAAGAACTATTTATAGGGTCTAGGTTAAGGGTATAACCGACTTAGATCAATAGGTGATCAATTAGGGAAAAGACCAAAAAACCCTTAAATTAATAACTGTCGGGGGCAATCGACAGTGGGGACCTAAAGTCCGTAAGTCAAATGACGGACCATCCTGTCCCTCCATCGTTAGATTTAGAGAATATCAATTTGGACCCTGCAACGACAACACCCATATACGGCCCGTCGTTGGACCTACGGTCCGTACATGGCCATCGTAGGCCAGACTTTAGAACTGAAAATTTTGACTAAGTCTGGAAGGCATCTACGGAAGCTATCTATGATCGTCAACTGAATGATGACCCGTCCTGTTGCTCCGTAGGTCAAGGTTTAGAAACTTGGAAATCTTGAAGTACAGAGTGCCACCGACGGTTCCCTACCTACGGCTCGTCGTCCCACCTACGGCCCGTAGGAGGCCTCCGTAGGTCAGTGGTATCAGTTAAATTCTGCACTTTCCTTTCTTAGAAAACTTGGGGTGTTACATTATCTCCCCCTTGGGAAAATTCATCCTCGAATGAGAATCAAGACATCATGAGGAGGGTAGAAGACAAGGACTAGCAACCCAACCTAGAATGGAATCACATAAATGCACATATCCGATGAGGAAACATCAATTCCAAGCTAAAGCACATTCAACACATCATTTCATGAAGACTTCATGCAACACATACTCAAATGCACATAATCATATTAGACTCTTCATGAACATGCATAATCAAGGAATCATGGAATTCAACTATGACACATGAGACCGAAAGATCGAACCATGAGGAACTAGATACCTCAAGCTAGAGTAGGATCGGAAGGAAAGAGAAAGAGATGAGGATATCGGGGCATCATAACGGCCTCGGCCTCCCAAGTAGCACCCTCAACTAATTGATTCCTCCAAAGAAATTTCACAGAAGCAACTTCTTTATTCCTCAACTTTCGGACTTGCCGGTCTAAAATCTCAACCGGAACTTCTTCATAAGTAAGACTATCCTTTATGCCAAGATTCTCTAATGACACTATAGACGTCGAATCACCAACACATTTCTTCAACAATGAGACATGGAAAACTAGATGCACCGATGTCAATTCATTAGGCAAATCAAGTTCATAAGCAACCTTACCAACATGTCTCAAAATCTGATATAGGCCTACATAACGGGGACTAAGCTTCCCTTTCTTCCCAAATCTCATTACACCTTTCATGGGAGAAATTTTCAAGTAAACCCAATCATTAACATTGAATTTTAA
The DNA here is from genome assembly GCA_018342035.1 of Solanum appendiculatum. Lineage (NCBI taxonomy): Eukaryota > Viridiplantae > Streptophyta > Magnoliopsida > Solanales > Solanaceae > Solanum > Solanum appendiculatum. The sequence goes on along the minus strand of JAGDQO010000563.1, from coordinate 795,953 downwards.
CTCCCTCTTTCTAACATCGGCGTAGGACTTTTGCCGACTTTGGGCTATTTTCAACCTTTCTCTAATTAGCCGAACTTTCTCAATAGCCTCATGTACCAACTCGGGGCCTATCAAAGCAACTTCACCAACTTCAAACCAACCTATAGGAGATCTACACCTCCTACCATAGAGAGCCTCAAACGGAGCCATACCAGTACTAGAATGGTAGGTATTATTATAGGCAAACTCAATCAAAGGCAAATGATCATCCCAAGTACCCTTGAAGTCAATTACACATGCTCTCAACATATCTTCCAAGGTTTGGATAGTACGCTCCGCTTGCCCATCGATTTGGGGATGAAAGGCCGTACTAAGCTTGACATGAGTACCAAGTCCTTTTTGGAACGACTTCCAAAATTGAGAAGTGAATTATGCACCACGATCGGAGATAATGGATAAAGGCACTCCATGCAGCCTAACCATTTCTCTCAAGTATAACTTAGCATAATCCTCCGCCGAATAAGAAGTCTTGATGGGAATGAAATGGGCTGACTTCGTCATTTGATCTACAACAACCCAAATCGAATCATATTGTCGCTTAGTGCTAGGTAAACATATAATAAAATCCATATTCACATCTTCCCACTTCCAAGTAGGAATACTAACATCTTGGATCAAACCTCTTGGCCTTTGATGCTTAACTTTCACTTGTTGGCAATTAGGGCACTTAGCCACAAATTCCGCAATGTCCTTCTTCATCCCATCCCACCAATAAATCTCTTACAAATCACGGTACATTTATGTAGCTCCCGGGTGAATGGAATATCGAGAACTATGGGCTTCCAATAAGTTTTGTTCTCTTAAGTCAACTACATTGGGAGCACACAAACGACCTTGATAGCTAAGCACACCATCTCCCCCTTGGGAGAAAGCCTCAACGGACTTCTTTAGAACCGCTTCCTTTAATACAACTAAGTTGGGATCAAGATCTTGTTTAGCCTTTACATCATGCACAAAAGAGGATTCGGAACCATTGTGAACTGTAACACCACCTTTAGCAGAATCAATCAACCGGACACCCAATCGGGCCAATCTATGAACATCGTGAACCAACTCTTTCTTACCATCTTCAACATGAGCAACACTACCCATAGACAATCGACTAAGAGCATCCTCCACCACATTAGCCTTACTGGGGTGATAAAGAACACTCATATCATAGTCTTTTAACAACTCAAGCCACCTTCTTTGGCGAAGATTTAAATCTTTCTGTTTAAACACATATTGCAGACTCTTATGATCAGTGAAGACATCTACATGTGCCCCATACAAATAATGTCGCCATATTTTCAAAGCAAACACAACCACCAATAATTCCCAATCATGAGTAGGATAGTTCTTTTCATGCACCTTGAGTTGCCTTGAATCATAAACAATAACTTTCTCATTATGCAAAAGAACACATCCTAATCCAATTCTCGAGGCGTCACAATAAACCACAAAACCATCAGATCCTTCCGGTAGAGTCAATATTGGAGCCGAAGTAAGTCTATCTTTCAATTCTTGGAAACTCTTCTCACATGCCTCGGACCATACGAATTTAACCTTCTTTTGAGTCAAAGCCATCAATGGAGAAGCAATCTAAGAAAACCTTTCAACAAACCTCCAATAATAACCGGCTAAGCCTAAGAAACTACGGATATCCGAAGGTGATAGAGATCTAGGCCAATTCTTAACGGCTTCCGTCTTCTTAGGATCTACCTTAATTCCTTTATTGAAAACAATGTGACCAAGAAAAGCCACGGATCTTAACCAAAACTCACATTTACTAAACTTCGCAAAGAGTAGTTGGTCCTGAGGACTTGCAATACAATCCTCAAATGATTAGCATGCTCATCCTCATTCCTTGAGTAGATGAAGATGTCATCAATAAACACAATCACAAACATGTCAAGGTATTGCTTAAACACCCTATTCATCAAGTCCATAAATGCAGCTGGAGCATTTGTCAAACCAAACGACATTACAAAGAACTCGTAGTGACCATACCTAGTCCAAAAAGCCGGTTTTGGAATACAATCTTCTTTCACCGTTAATTAGTGATAACTCGAACGAAGGTCGATCTTAGAGAAATAACTAGCCCCTTGAAGTTGATCAAACAAGTAATCTATCCTTGGTAGAGGATACTTATTCTTAATGGTAACCTTGTTCAATTGGCGGTAGTCAATGCACATACGGAGTGTACCATCCTTCTTCCTCACAAACAAGACCGGAGCATCCCGTGGAGAAACACTTGGTCGGATGAAACCCTTATCCAACAAATCTTTTAATTGCTCTTTTAGCTCTTTAAGTTTCGCCAGGGCCATTCTATAAGAAGGAATTGAAATAGGTTGCGTATCCGGGAGAAGGTCAATACCGAAGTCTATTTCCCTTTCGGGAGGAATGTCGTGTAAATCATCAGGAAACACTTCCGAAAACTCATTAACAACGGGGACCGACTCAAGAGTAGGGGTTTCAGATATCCCTCACCCTAACAAGATGGTAAATTCAACCCTTAGAGATCATCTTTCTAGCTTTTAGATAAGAAACAAATTGACCTCTAAACATAGAATTTCCCTCCTTCCACTCTAGGATATGCTCATTCGGGACATAAAACTTGACCATTCAGGTCCATGCAACCAATTCATCCCAAGAATAACATCAAAATTTAATATATCAAGCTCTACAAGATCAACATGAGTGACTCTATGGGATAAGGAGACGGGACAACTTCTATAGACTCTCTTAGCCACGATAGATTCTCAAATCGGAGTAGAGACACGAAAAGGATCTAGCAACACATCCGGAACAACATCAAACCTCATAGCCACATATGGCATCACAATAGACAAGGTAGCATCGGAATCAAGCAATGCATAAATATCAAAGTGGAAAACTTTCAACATACCGGTAACCACATCGGGAGAGCTCTCTTGCTCATGGCGAGCTTGAAGTGCATAGAATCGGTTTTGCTTAGGAGCTTTCGCACCTACACCACTAAGTGGAGCTTTCTTACTCTCTCTTCCCTTAGCCGTGAGAGATGGACAATCCCTCATCTAGTGACCACTCTTTCCACAACTGTAACAACCATCCGTACAGGCTAAACATTTGCCCTCATGCTTCCTCCAACACCTAGTACAAGTAGACAATGAAGAACCACCACCATTTCCTCCTTGAGGCTTAGGGTTAGAAACCTTATCCTTGTTGAACTTAGGAGGACCATTGGATGAGCCTTGATTAGAGAACTTTTGTCAAAATCTAGGATGACCATGTCCATCAGACCTTAAATGTGAAAAGTTACCATCACCGGTCCTAGCCCTTTTTGTCTCTCTAGACCATTTCTTGAGCTTTTCTTCCTCTATCTGTTGAGCATACACCATGAGACGAGAAATATCCATATCATTAACAAGCGTACCGGTGCAGCGCTCTTTAACCAACATTTCAGACACTCCCGAAACAAACTTGCTCATTCTTGCCCTAGGATCGGTAACTATGGAAGGAGCATATCGAGACAACTGTGTAAACTTCAAAACATACTCTTTCACACTCATATTCCCTTGTCGAAGGTTGATGAATTCAAGCACCCTCACCTCCCTCATCTCAAGGGGAATGAACCTATCAAGGAAAGAAACCTTGAATTTCTCCCAATCAAGAGGACCCTCATTAACCGCCCTCTCACACTTCCATTGGTTGAACAAAATTTGGGCAACACCCTTGACTTGATAAGCGGCCAACTCCGGCTTTTCTTCCGACATCACACCCATAATCATCAACACCTTGTACACATCATCAATGAATTCTTGAGGGTCTTCCTCAACCTTAGAGCCATGAAATTCCGGAGGGTTCATTCTAGTAAAGTCCCTTACTCTTCATGCCATCGTACCCACATTTGGGTTCATGGGAACTCCAACCTCTTTATTTGCTTGAGCCGTCACGGCTTGAGCCAATGCTTTGAAAGCAGCCCTAAACTCCGCATTAATCACTTGTTCGGCCAAAGGGTCGGCCGAAACTTGAGGAGCTTGAGGAGGAGCTTCTTGTTCCACATTCTCTCCCATGTTTCTTCTAGCATAAGCTCTTCGGGTCGCCATATCCTAAAACGCGTAGGATACAGATTAGGAGAGAGATATATAGAGTTAAACTCTATGGCACGACTTAGGAATAATGAAAGAAGTTGAGTTTCTTAAACATCTTATAGCCTCTAATTCATAAATGCGGCGTGCTTCACACTCATGAATAAGACTATACTCGACGCGCCTTATGAGACAACCTAGGATCTTTTCTAAAACCTTGTGCCCTGAATACCAAGTTTGTCACGACTCAAGGTACCCCCTCGACATGATATGGCGTATAGGACCCCGAGAGGCTTTGTACAAACTACTTAGCATACATACATACAAGATAATAGAGATTTAAGGTCCAAAGAGAATTTCATATCAAAGATTTTCAAAAAAAAATAGTGGAAGTCTACATCTCATGTCTCAAAGCCTATCTATCATAAAGAAATAAAGTTGGGACGTACAACCCAACATGAAAAGAAGAACAACTAGGCTATGTCCTTGGATGGATGAGGACTCACCAAGTCTTCTATCAATCTTCTACTATAAAGCTCAAGCCACGAGTGGAGGGTGAACCGCCAAGTCCTAAACCAAAGAAGTTAATGTAGGAGAGAGTATGCGTTAGTACAATCAAGTACCAAGTATGATAGAAATGCACATAGAACATATAAATCATGCTAGAATGAGACATATCATGACATGCAATGGCCAAGCTAAAACATGATAATGCATAAGAAGCATGAAACATAAACCATGGCCAAAGCAAGCTAAATCATCTTTCTTTACTTTATTTTAGATCATCATAACAACACTTGTGTTCATTAGTTGTGGGGAATAGCCTCAACTGACATATAGACCATGTGAGCTATCAACATGGAATCCGGTGTCTACCTTACATCGAAAGGGGGCCGCCCTACTTTGCCAAGGTAGGACCCTGAACTTAATTTGTAGCTTACGTGGATCTACTAGCTAATGTCTATCTGAGACAATCATCCTATGGGGGCACATAAGTAAGGGATAAGGAGATTGCTACTAGAAACCCGACCTCTACTACGAGAGAGCTTCCATCTCAATATCCTCTCAATGCTAAGCATATTTTCCACGGATTAGTTATTTATCATTTTCCATGGAAAGGTACAACTTGGGTTACCAATCCAAGCTAAAATCCTGTTTATAGGCGTTTCATCTTCCATGGAAAAGTCCAAGCTTACGTCATTAGAATAGCTCCTTAAGAACATGGGTATTCACCTCTTTGTTCTTTTAATTCTTGGTGTGAGCATTACATGAGAAAACCTTTCACAACTCAACACAACATCATCATATCATAACTTTGGTACTTTACTCTTAAAGCACCCTTAATTCATCATTAAGCTTCATATGAGACATGCATAAGTTCATAGGCTTCATCTTTACATATTTCATCATGGTCAAAATTCATACATCATAGAGTTCATATGGGTACATGCTAGTTCAACTCAAATTATGCAATTCAATGCAAGCTCGTGCTTAGAAAGCCATAATTAAGACAATTTACCCATACTTGAAGGAACTCACATAATAGAGGAAAAATCATCCTTTTGACTTGAACAAGTTGAGTTCATAAGATCATCCTCAATTCATTCATATTTCATGCATAACTTCATAGAGATTTCATAAACTTCATCAATTCATAGCTCAACCCAACAATCAAAGCATATATTAGGAAATTGGGGAGAAATAGCATGGGTTCATGGGGATTCATGCGATCTTTACATCAAATCATGTAATTCACGCTAACTCGTGCACTAATTTACTTTATCACGTTAGATCGTGCACTAGGAATCATAAAATCAACAATTGAAATCATAATTGAAGAACCCATAAGAATTGATCAAGAACCCTAAATTCAATTTGAAGAGATTGAACCTTGAAAACCTTGAAGAAAGTGAGGACCCATTCGAGGAAAGGGCTCCAAATGGTGAATACTATCATACCTCAATAAATCCCACAAGAAATTGAAGGAAATTGATGGTCTTCAATGGAGGATCCTAGCTTTCTTCTTCCTTGAAGCTTGAGAGAATTCTTCTTAGAAAGAGAAATATTTGAGAGTTGAGAATTTAGGAATGATGTAGAATGAGTAAAATTAGGCTTAGGAACTATTTATAGGGTCTAGGTTAAGGGTATAACCAACTTAGATTAATAGGTGATCAATTAGGGAAAAGACCAAAAAGCCCTTAAAGTAAAACGACCGACCGTCATGTCCCTCCGTCGTTGGATTCAGAGAATATCAATTTGGACCCTTCAACGACGACACCTATGTACGGTCCGTACATGGCCATCGTAGGTAAGACTTTAGAACTGAAAATTTTGACTAAGTCTGTGTCACTACCCAGGGTAGCCCCTAGATGTAACACGGCGTACAAGACCCCGAGAGGCCTCACACAAGCCCTTAGCATACATAACATACAAGATAATAGAGAAAAGAATTAAAAAGAGCATTATATAACAAAACAGCGGAAGTCTACAACTTATGTCTCAAGCCATCTAACATAAGAGAATAGAAATGAAGGTTTGGGACGCAGCCCAGTACAATATCCAAAAGCATAACGGAAAGCATGAAAAAGTAACAAGGTTAGGTCCTCGGACATAGGAGGCCTCACCAAGTCTTCACTATCACTGGAATTGACTAGCCATGAGTGGAATGAGAAAAACCACCAAGTCCTACATCAATAGAATCAATGTAGGCAAAAGTATGCGTTAGTACAATCAAGTACCAAGTATGATAGCAATGCATTAAAGGGCATATAAACCATGCTAGAATGACATATAATCATGACATGTAATGGCCAAGCTAAAACATGATAGAACATAAGAAACATGAAGCATAAAACATGGCCAAGACAAGCTATTCATCTTTCCTTTACTTTACTTTAAGCCATCATCATGAGAACACTTGTTCATTAACTTGTGGGGAAATAGCCTTAACCGACATATAAGACCTATCAACATGGAATCCGGTGTCTGCCCCACACCGAAAAGGGGTGTCCTACTTGCCAAGGTAAGACCATGAACTGCTTAGATTGTGTCTATCATAGACCATCATCCTATGGTGGCACATAGGTTATGGGACATGGGTAATTGCCACTTGTCCACTCGGTACTAAGCATATTTCCCACGGAATCATCATAGTTCATTTTATCTTAGGAACTCAAGGGTAATCGCCTCTTGTCTACATTTGGGAACATGGGTAATCGCCTCTTGTCCCTTCATATAAGAACATGGGTAATCGCCACTTGTTCTTCTATAAGTCATGATTTCATTATTAGTAGACATGGGTAATCGCCTCTTGTCTACATTAGGGAACATGGCTAATCGCCTCTTGTCCCTTCATAGAATAGTTCATTAATCATGGATTCAAGCTTAGTTGAGCAAACTTTTCAACAAGTTATGAATCATTACGTGTGAGAAAACCTTTCACACTCATAGGTTGAGCATTACATGAGAAACCCTTTCACAACTCAATAAAATGCACTAACATATCATAAACTTCATAAGACATGCATGAGCTCAGAAGCTTTATATTTACATAGCTCATCATGCTCTTAACTCATAAATCATAGGCTCATAAGCTTCTCCTCAAACATGCAATTCAATGCAAGCAAACACTTAGAAAGCCATAAATCAAGGCAATTTTAATCATAATTGAGAGAACCCACATAATAGAGGAAAATCATAGATTTCGATTCAACATGCATCTTTTCATAAAATATCCTCTTTTCATCATTCATAGTCTTACATGGAATTCATATCTTGATAATCATAATCCTTAACTCACTTCACAAAGAGTTCATGCAATTCATCTTTTCTCAATCAACCCACAATCATAAGCATAATCATAAATTGGGGGATACTTAGCATAAGCTCATGGGATTCATCAAGTTGCATGTAAACCACGCTAAACCATGCACTAGCTTACTTTACCACGCTAGATCGTGCACTATCAACCATAACATCAACAATGGAAAGCATAACAAAGAACCCATAAGAATTTGTCAAACCCTAACTCTCTTGGGCAAGACTATGCCTTGAAAACCTTAAGGAAAAGAGGACCCATTGGAGGAAAGACTCCAAATGGTAAATACTATCATACCTCAATGCCAATGCCTTGAAATAAAAGGGGATTGATGACCTTGATGAGAACCCTAGCTCTCTTCTTCTCCTTCTTGTTCTTCCAGAGAGAGAAATATTTTGGGAGATGAGAGTTGGAAAATGAAGGGGTTAGGGCTTAGAAAATAGAAATAGGGCCAAGGTTAAGGGGCAAAATCATCTAGTATAAGGAATAAACATTTAGGGAAAGAGTCCAAAAATCCCTTAAATAAACTGTCGGGGCCAATCGACGGACAGGACCTACGGTCCGTACATCCACTGACGGACCATCTTGCTCTTCCGTCAATCGATTCAGAATGTTTGTTTTAGACTGAAAATTTGGCTAAGTCTGGAAGGCATCTACGGAACCCATCTACGGCCCGACAACTGAACTACGAACCGTTCTGCTATTCCATAGGTTAAGGTTCAGAAACTCAAAATTTATAAAGCTGGCAGGGCCATCGACGGTTACCATCTACGGCCCGTCACTCCACCTACGGTCCGTAGATGGCTTCCGTCGTCACTGGCATCGAAAAAATTTTAAAACTGCATTTTCTTTCTTTTCAAAAACTGGGGTGTTACAGTCTGGAAGGCATCTACGGATCGTCAACTGAACGACAACCCGTCCTATTGCTCTGTAGGTCAAGGTTAAGAAACTTAGAAATCCTGAAGTACACAGTGCTACCGACGGTTCCCTACCTACGGCCCGTAGGTCACTGTATCAGTTAAATTCTGTACTTTCCTTTCTTAGAAAACCTAGGGTGTTACACAAACCGACGAAGCTACGAACCTCAGTCACAGAGGTGGGCTTGGCCCAATCATGGATAGCCTCAATCTTCATAATGCCATCCTTGGACACCACGTGCCCCAAGAATGCTATGGACTCAAGCCAAAACTCACACTTTGAGAACTTGGCATACAGTCAATGATCTCTCAAAGTCTGGAGCACTATCCTTAATTTCTACTCATGCTCGCTATGGCTTCACGAGTATACTAAGATCTCATCAATGAAGACTATGACGAAGGAGTCCAGATACGACCCGAATACATGAGTCATCAAATCCATAAAGGCGGCAAGGGCATTAGTCAACACAAAAGACATCACTAGGAACTCAAAATGGCCGTAACAAGTCCTAAATGCTGTCTTAGGGATGTTCACTGCTCTAATCATCAACTGATGGTAACCGGATCTCAAGTCAATCTTAGAAAAAATGGCAACACCCTGAAGCTTGTCGAACAAATCATCAATATGAAGCATGGGGTAACGGTTCTTCACCGTCACCTTATTCAGCTACCTATAATTAATACACATCTGCATAGTACCATCCTTCTTCTTCACAAACAGGATTGGGACACCCCACAGAGATACACTAGGCCAAATGAATCCCTTACCCAAGAGATCCTGAAGCTGAACACTGAGCTCCTTGAGCTCAGAGGGTGCCATAAGGTACGGTGGGATGGAAATAGGACGAGTACCGTGCTCCAAATCAATGGCAAAGTCTATGTCCCGATCTGGGGGTTGGCTTGGAAGGTCGGCAAGAAACACATCTGCGAACTCTCAGACTATAGGCACGGAGTCAACTGTAGGTCCGTCCCTACTAACATCTCTAACATAAGCCAAAATATGCCAAACACCCACTAGCCACTAGCCTCCGAGTCTGAACATAAGAAATCACCCCAACTGGCGTGCGACTACAAGAACCCTACCACACCACCAGTGGAATACCAGGCATGGCTAAAGTAATGATCTTGGCATAGCAATCCAAGACCGCTCGGTGAGGGGATAGCCAGTCCATGCCAAAAATCAAATCAAAATCCATATACAAAGCATAATAAGGTCAACCCGAGTGACCTGCCCCCGAATAGTCACCACACAGGATCTACAAACCTGATCCACTACTAAAGAATCCCCTACCGGGGTCGAGAAATGCAAAGGCACCACTAAGGGCTAGGGACTCATCCCCAACCGAGGAACACAACAAGTATACACATACGAATAAGTAGAACTAGGATCAAATAAAGCTGAAGAGGGCTGATGGCATAAGAGAACCGTACCTGTGATCACATGAACCAATGCCTCGACCTTTGCTCTAGCTGGAGTTGTATAGAAATGGCCCTGGGTGCCTCTACCATGCGCATCTGCTCTGCCACCAGTCCTGCCTCCCCGAGGACCTCCCTGAACATCCTGATGCTGACTACTTCCTCTAGCTAGAGGTGCTACTGCTGATACCAGTCTCACCGCCTGAGGAGGTGGTAAGGCTGATTTGGAGATAGGGCACTCTTTAGACCAATGAGCAAGCTCTCCACAAGTAAAGCAACCCTGAGAAGACCTACTCACAACTCGAGGCCGGCCACCCCGACGTGAGGAACCTACTGGAAAACCACCTCGGCCCTGACTTGGACCAGCGCTATAACAACCATGACAGTGCTGGTCACCCTCAGATATATGCAATGACGCCTGAAACGGGTGACTGGGCTGACCCGACTGGAAACTCTGATAGGCCAGGTCCCAAGTAACTCTAGGCCTAGAACGGGGCCCACTAACTGTATCATCTTGCCTGTCCCTCTTACCGCTGCCCCCATGGGCCTCGCGATGGAGATGCTCAAGTGTGCAAGCATGGTCCACTACTTCCACGAAAGAGTGGCCCACTAAAACCATGGACTGCGACTCAATACGCAGCTGCAACCTCAGACCACTAACGAAGCATTGGACTCTCTCCTCCTATGTAGGCAAGATCATTGTAGCATGAAGGGATAACTCATGAAATCTAGCCTCGTACTCCGATACCCTCATAGAACCCTGCTCCAACGTCAAGAACTCATCACGCAGCTGATCTCTGACGCTCCGTGGAATAAATCTAGCTAGAAAGGCCTCAGAAAACTCTGTCCACGTCACTGGCGGGGACCCAGCTGATCTGGTCTCCATGAAAGAGCGCCACCACTGCCTGGCCTGTAATACCCCTAGCTTCCAAGGGATTTTAAAATGCAGAACTCACCTGAAGATAGTGACCTACGGAGGCCACCTACGGGTCGTAGATGGATTGACAGGCCGAAGGTGGGAACCGTCAATGGCACTGTGAAATTTCAGGTTTTCCAAGTTTCTGAACTTTGACCTACGGAATAGCAGGACGGTTCGTAGTTCAGTTGGCGGGTCGTAGATGGGTTCCGTAGATGCCTTCCAGACATGGACAAATTTTCAGCCCAAAATGAACTTTTTGAATCCATTGACGGAAGAACAGGACGGTCCGTCAATTGATGTACAGACCGTAGATCCTGTCCGTCGATTGGCCCCGACAGTTTTTAATTAAGGGCTTTTTGGTCTTTTCCCTAATTGTTTACCTACTAAGCTTAGTCGGTTATACCCTTAACCTAAGACCTGTAAATACTTTCTAAGTCTAATTCCTTTCATTCTAATTCATTCCAAAACTCTCCTCTCTCAAATATTTCTCTCTCTAAAAAGAAACTCTCTCAACTCTCAAGGAAGAGGAAGAAGCTTGAATCCTCCATTGAAGACGGTCAATCTTCTCTAATTCTTGGGGATTGCTTTGAGATATGATAGTGTTCACCATTAGGAGTCTTTTCCTCCAATGGTCCCTTCCTCTTCTTCATGATTTTCAAAGGTTTACTCTAACCCAATTGAATTAGGGTTTTGATCAATCATTGTGGGTTCTTCAATTATGATTCCAATTATTGATTTTATGATTCCTAGTGCACGATTTAGCGTGATAAAGTAACTTAGTGCACGAATTAGCATGAATTACATGATTTGATGTAAAGATTGCATGAACCCCCATGATCCCAAGCTAATTCTCCCCAATTTGATAATCTATGCTTTGATTGTTGGGTTGAGTTATGATTTAATGAAGTTTATGAATTCTCTATGAAATCAAGCATGAATTATGAATGAATTGAGGATAATCTTATGAATTTAGCATAATCAAGTCAAAAGCATTTTCCTCTATTATGTGAGTTCCTTCAAGTATGGGTAAATTGCCCTAATTATGGCTTTCTAAGCATGAGCTTGCATTGAATTGCATGATATGAGTTGAACTTGCATGAACCCATATGAACTCTATGAACTATGAAATATGAGCATGATGAATTAAGGGTGCTTTGAGAGTAAACTACCAAAGTTATGATATGATGATGCTATGGTTGAGTAGTGAAAGGTTTTCTCACGTAATTCTCCCACTATGATAAAAGAAGAACAAAGAGGTGATTACCCATGTTCTTAAGGAGCTATACTAATGATGTAAGCTTGGACAAGATCCATGAAAGATGAATATCTATAAGCATGATTTTAGCTTGAATTGGTAACCCCAGTTGTACCTTTTCATGTTTAATGATATAAATATGTTAATGACTAATCCGTGGGAATTATGCTTAGCACCGAGTGGATATTGAGAAGGAAGCCATCCCGTTAGTAGAGGCCGGGTCTTCTAGTGAAAGCTCTCCCGTTAGTAGAGGCCGGGCTTTCTAGATGGAGCTCTCCCGTTAGTTGAGGCCGAGTCTCCTAAAGCAATCTCTATCCCATAACTATGTTGCCACCATAGGATGTTGTCTTTAAGTAGACATTAGCTAGTGAATCCACATAAGCTAAGAAGTTCATGGTCTTACCTTGGCAAGTAGGACACCCCTTTTCAGTGTGGGGTAGACACTGTATTCCGTATTGATTGCTCACATGGTCTTACATGTCGGTTAAGGCTTTTCCCCACAAGTTAATGAACAAGTGTTCTCATGATGAATTAAAGAAAAGAAGGAAAGATGATTTAGCTTGCTTTGGCCTTGATATATGCTTTATGTTTTATGTTTCTCATGTTTATCATGTTTATCATGTTTTTAGCTTGGCCATTGCATGTCATGATTATGTCTCTCTCTCTAGCATGATTTATGTGTTTATGTGCATTGCTATCATACTTAGTACTTAATTGTGCTAACACATACTCTTGCCTACATTGACTTCTTTGGTGTAGGACGTGGCGATTCACCTTCCACTCGTGGCTAGAGCTTTGACTTAGAGTTGAAAACAAGACTTGGTGAGTCCTCATCCATCCGAGGACATAGCCTTGTTGGATTTTACATTTTATGTCTTTCCTTATTTTGGATATTGTATTGGGCTGCGTCCCTATCACTTTTATTTGTATTATATGATATTAGAAGGCTTTGAGACATGAGTTGTAGAATTCCGCTGTTTTGAGTAAAGCTTTGATATAAAATGCTCTTTTGAACTCTTATTTTTCTATTATCTAGTATGTTATGTATGCTAAGGGCTTGTATAAGGCCTCACGGGATCTTGTACGCCGTGTTACATCTAGGGGCTACCCTGGTTCGTGACATGGCCGATCCATCTAACTGGTAAGCTCTGAAGTCGGCTCCTCTCGACTCCACCAAGCCCAAAGTATGCAACCTCTCTCGGAAAGTAGTAAGGAACTCCTGGGTATCATCACCAACTGCCCTAGAAAATCTCGGTGGTGACCATCTCAGAAACACCTCGAGCATCTTCTACTCCCGCAATGGCATGACCCCATCTAAGACATCTGGCTGAACGGCGGCCGGTGCATGCGGCTGCTGAACCTCTAGAGCCGCTACTGCAGGCTGACCCTGCAGTGCTGGAGCTAGGTCTGGAACTAGTGCTAGGGCATGTTGCTGTTGATGAATGCCTCTTATCGCAGCTAGAATCTGCGCAACCATCGCCTAAAGATTAGGGGCGGCAACTTGTATGGGTTGTGGCTGGGATGGTCCTGGCCCCATCAGCTGAGGAGGAATCCGATCTATCTAAGACTCCGCCTCTGGCTCCGAAGTCCTCACTCTATCTCGGCTGGGTGCCGCAGCCCCACCTCGGGGTCAACCTCTATTACGTGTGTGTGCCATCCTGCGACAGAGTAAAACAAGTAAGATTCCATGAAACAAATTGGACAACAACAAACGAAAATGATACAAGCCATAAAAACCCCCTAAGGACACTGTAGCCTTCCGAAGATAAGTCACGGACGTCTCCGCACTGATCCGCAGGACTTTACTAGATGCTAGTTCTTTACAAGTGAGACCGACAAACCTGGGGCTCTGATACCAACGTTGTCACGACCCAATTTCTCGAGTCATGACGACACTTACCAACCCGCCAGTAGGCAAGACAAAGCCTGTCCCGAAACTTGAGAGTAATTGGACTAAGGGGGAAACTAACCTCAACTAAGCGAAGCATAAATAACAGAACACACAAGAGGGAGGCGGAAGCGAACCCAAAATTATATGTAACAAAGATACCTCCCAAAACCTGGAAGTCACAAGTATAGAACTAATAAAGGAGTATAAGTCTCAAAAGTGGACCACAGAAACAAGACTATCTCAAAAGCAAAAGACAAGCCAAAAATACATATACAGAAGGAGATAGATAATCCCAGAACGCCATGTGCTCACTCTCGTCTCTGAAATCGACTGCTGCAGGCTCGACCTCAACGCTGATAGCTGGTGCTCGGACCTGCATCAAGAAAACAGATGTATAGTGTAGCATGAGTACCAAAACAACAGGTACCCAGTAAGCATCATAGGCCGACTGAGCAAGAAAGGTAAAAATAGACAGAAAGGATAGAATCAAACACGCACAGAGGTCAACAGAACAGGAGTAGAATAAACAGAAAGCGAATTTAAGAATACCGGAAGTAGACCCAGCTAGGCCCTCATAAGCCCAGAGGGTATACTCAAACACAAAAATGAAAGAACCCAAACGAACCCCCATAAGCCCGACATGCAAACAGAAAAGCTAGTTCTACGGAACTAAAGGAAACCAAACTCCGAACTGAAACAACCAGTAAACACCAACCCGAACAACAAGTCCAACTTCCAAATCAACTCACCTAACCCGCTAACCACTCCGGGGGCCCTACCCAGCTAGTCGAGTGTTGCGGGGGAGGGGGTGGGGTACAACGACCACTCCAAGGAACCTAATATCCAACCGCCCAATTGGCTAACACTCCGAGGGCCTTGTCCCAGCCAAACGAGTGAGCCAGCTAACACTCTGGGGGGCCTGTCCCAGCCAGATGAGTACACGGGCCATATCAACTCCAAAAAGGAACATAGCTAACTTATATCCAATTGCCTAGTCGACTAACACTCTGGGAGCCCTACCCAGCTAGTCAAGTGAGTCAGCTAACACTCTCGGGGTCCCTACCCAAGCCAGATCGCTCTACAAGAAAAATGATCTTTAACGAAAGGAAATATGGTCGTTAAAGGTCTATAATGACCGGATAAAATTTGGTAGTCACTGATCGTTAAAAGCTCCGTCGTTAAAGGTTAATGACCGGATTGCAAATCCGGTCGTTAGATATCATTTAGCGACAAAAAGTAATCCGGTCACTACACTTACTTACAACGACCAAATTCCCCTTCGCTGATGGTCATTTGGTCGTTAAAACCTTTAAGTTAAAAAAACAAATTTCAATCGTTATAATTACTTTTAACAACCGAAATCCCTTTCGTTAATTACAATACTTTTAATGGCAAAGTTTTCTTTTACAAATTTTTGATTGAAATAGTTACATATATAATTTTTATTCTTTTTCAGTCATTCCAAATAAAGTAGTATCATTTCATTTTCTTTTCACATGCAATCAGGAATTTGATATAAAAATTCATTGTTTACAAAGAAAAGAAACATCACATTAATTTAATTACTGAATAATGTATGTGTTCCACACAATATCTAAAAAACATATACATGCTCGACGTAAGATCTAAATAACATATATATATATATATATATATTTGACATAATATCATAAACAAACATATATTTGATATCTATCAAATCCCAAAAATTGAGAAAATGAAATTGTAGCATAGGCACAAACGACATCTCTGCACCAACAATAAAATAAAAAATAATAAAATATTCTTTTCAGCTGGCTCCATAATTCTTCAACATCACGTTCTTTAATCTTCAAATTCTCCATCTGTTAAAAGAACAATTTTAGGTTAATTAGTAACAGAATGTCGAATAGCTAGTAACTTAGTTTTGAAACATAAATAAATAATGTGACCAACAAAGTAGCAAAAGGTTATTTGCTTCACTTGGACAACAGTCTACAAAGCATGTTTTACTCGAGATGATCTCAACAAAAGGAAAATGCACATTGTCAACAGATGCTACATGTGCAAACGATAATGTATAAAAATCTCAAATAAGAGACAATCTGAAATGGAATGGCTCAAGCAAAGAAACATATTCAATCAAAGAAGTCTACAAAAGACTCAACAATCCAAATGTCTTAACAGACCACTTGCTTAAAAGCTGATCTGGAAGACTAATCTCCCTTCTCCAAATATTTAAAACTATACCAGTATAGCTCTTCTAAATGCTATTCTCAATCCAGACAATCTCTAGATATTTTTTAAGCAAAAGAAGTCCGAACACACCCAACATATATTATAGAACTAGATGGGTGTATCCCGTGATGTGCACGGTCCCACATTTTATGTTTACAAGCAGTTGTTAACTTTTAAGATTCTTTGCATAGTCAATATTGCTGAATGCTGATAAAAAATGACAGTATAGAGAATAAAAAGAACAGAAAAGTAGTAGTTGAAAAAAGCAAAAAACTAATGACACATGGTGTTTTTGTTTCTCCTCCATCTTGAAAGTTGTAGAGCAGCAAGTGTATTCGTCTTACATTCTCAAGTAAAGCTGACTTGCATCTACGAAATTGAAGCAACGTAATGACACTTCAATTGAAGATCATAGTCTTTGCTTACTTATTTACACGAAATAATTATTGATAAATCAATTATCACAACCTTAATTTCAATTAAAGAGTCAACTGGCCGTATGCACTATCAGATTCACCGGAGTTCAGTGGCTACTCCTCTGGCTCTTTTTCTCAAAACTAAAATTAGTGATCGGTACTTCTAAATAGTGAGAGATATTCTTCCATAATTAATAGCTCAAGAGATTATAAACAGAAAGCAAGGAAAATAACCAGCATACATCAATTTTAAAGAAAAATCAGTAGAACTAATTAAAGAGAGCTGGAAGAGAATCACGTAGATGATATAATGCAGGAACGTGTTTTACACAATGCAGCACACATGTTTCTGGAGAAAAGAATGATGAGCTATATTACTAATTTACACTCAAATGAATTCATAATAACGGAAGCATCACTGTTAAAGCATCACTAGATATTCCATCTTAAATGTGCTAAACTGAATATTACCCATATGAGCTTTGCTGATGGCCTATTGATGTTTGCAAGGGTAGATCCAGGATCTTAACACATGTTTTTAACTAGTTTTCCCTTGCCTCTGGGCTAAATGCTAATTTGAACAAAAGTTATATACACTTTGGTGGTACTAAAAAAGAAATAGGAAACTGATCATCACTCAATCAGGATATATAACTGGGGATTTACCATTAAAGTACCTAGGCATACCTTTATCTACTAAGAAGCTGACCTTACAACAATTGCAATCTCTTATAGATAAAATTGTCAAGAGAATATCCTCTTGGCCTGCGAAGAAGTTATCATGCAGGGACATTATGATTGATACAAACTATGATATTTCGAATACAATCTTAGGAGTTGTATCATTCCAAACCACATTACCCTTGTGCAGCAGCTTTAAGTATATGTGTTTGATCAAGCTTGTGTTATTCTTCACTGTGTGTTGAGTTGTTTCCCAAGTTTGTCAAGCTTCTAAGAACTTCCTGGCCATCCAGCAAGCGTCTTGCGGTATTTGAAGTTTGACAAACTTGGGAAACAAGTCAACCCACAGTGGAGAGTGACACAGGCTTGATCAAACAAATATACTTAAAGCTGCTGGACTACAGAGTAAGAGTAATATGGTTTGGGAATGACGCAACTTCTAAAGCTATCTTTACTATGTGGCTCCAACTATAAGGCAAGATGCTCACTTACGACAGATTGGTAATGTGGGGAAGGACTATTAGTCCAGATTGTATCTTTTGTACCAATGTTGAGGAAACCAGAGGCCATCTATTCCTTTACTACAACTTCACCAAAACTAGCCGGAGGCTCGTACTTTACTGTCTAGGAATTACAAATAACATATGGGACACTCAGGAAGGACACTTGAAATGGGTGGTCAAGAATGCAAACGGGAAGACTCCACAGCCTCATATAGTGCAAAATTTGTTAATGTAATTACTATAATAGATAGGAGATAGCCTAATGAGGGGACTAGAAAGAGATATAGAATGGGGTTTCTAATTTAGACAAAGCTAATGGAGGTAGTTAGCTTGCTTTATAATTTTCATTCAGGTGATTAATAAAATACGTTAGTTACCTTAAAAAAAGGTGTGGTTGTACCCTTTGCATGTTCAACTTCCCAATTGATTCTTGGTGTACTAGAATCCAAAGCTACAGGAAAAGAAATGATTCTTTATAGGTAGGGGTTGATCATTTCCATTTACCACTGTGTTCCCTGTTATTTGTATGATGAAATTATAAATCATACAAACGATTCAATGAAATTCAAATTTCCTTTAGCTCTTTCAAGTTCTGCATGCTGGCTAATCTTCTTTTTGCATTAGCTTAGTAAGAATTATGTTGGTCTATCAGTGTTTTTCTATTATAATAAAAGACCACCTCGGGAGTCTCAGCAAGATTATATATTAAATTACCTGATCCGTGAATGGAACCTTTTAGAGTGTGCCTTTTCAAGCTGACTATCGAGGAGACTACTCCACTGGACAGCTATAAACCAACACCTAAGTAATACTTCGACAGCAATGCAACAATGGATCATCTCGAAGACCAAGGAGTAAAGCCACTAGGCTCAACTATTGAAATTAGTATACACATAATTCATTAATGCAGTTCGGAAGGAGAGGATTACTAGAGTTTTTTTAGAAGAATGAGGCCACGATGGAGGATATAGCATGTAGAGTTGCTTGTGTTTGTTGTGTTAGATCTACTGCACAAGCGAAACTTTTAATTGATAGATGTAGCTTTTAATTTTCTGAGTTCTGTAAGCAGGTAACTTCTAGTCTTTGAGATAGCTAGTAAAATTTTACTGACTTAGTTTTGAAAATACCCACTTTGGTGATTAATAAAATCTTGATTACTTAAAAAACACATCCAATCCTATGAAATGTGTTGAAGAAAACAGTATTATCTACCTTAGAACACTTCTATAAACACAAGTTATTATTATTATTATTATTATTATTATATATATATATATATAAGACTATGAACCTTATTATGGCGATGGACTAAAATGTGATAAAAATATTTAGCATTTACATAATTCAGAAAGTTCATCAAGTCTAGATTCATTATTCCAAAACTATGACACAATAAAGGATTTACTATCCTAGAGCACATATTTTTTAACTCTCTTCTCTGCTTTTTAAATGGGTTTCTGTTTTGAAATGGTTGGATCCTATAGGAGTTATGTGAAACCAGGTAGGTGAAACAAGTGACCACCTATTTTTAGAGTGTGCCTTTGCCAGCTCACTAAGTAGGAAACTACTCCAGTTGACAGTTATAAACAAACCCTCAAGTAATACTTGAACTGCAATGCACCAAATACACATAATGTAATAGCTATTTGTATGTTTTCTAACCTGATGGAGGTGATGAAGGGTCACAAATCACTATACTTTCAACGCCTTACCTCATCGATGTTTTAATTATTGCATAAGATCTTCAACCAAAGTGTATTGTTATCCATTCACTTGAAAGAAGCATCAATGTCTTTTACCATGGTACCTACCTTTTTAAGAATAAGAGCAGTAAGTCAACCATTGATGGAACTTAAGAAAAAAGAGTATTTGAGCAAAGAGAAGAGTAATAATGATAGTGGCTATTGAATATATAAAACTATAGTGAGTTGGTGATACTTAATTAAACTAGATACAAGAACACAACCCAAATAAATAAAGCAACACAAAAATGTACCTGTGATTAGAAAAGAAAGGTCGAGTGAAGTAATGTGGAAATTCACAAACCTGTAAGACTAAAAGGAGCCTATCCTAAAAGTGAAGGATAAGGATAGTGAGTTGGCAGATCGCAGAAAATTGGGGATGGCAATAAGGCGTGGAGGGGTAGGTGAAGCATTGCGCTGCCACAGATTCAATCTACCCTGCCCTGCCCCATTGAACAATTTTTTTTGTTTTTCACATTAGCATGACCTAACTATATAGCTCTGTACTGCCCTGTTTAACTAATTTTATTTTTCTTTTCAAGAGCTTATGAATGTGGCTATTATGCAGGCTCAGAATTAGGACTGAATCTCCAAGGAGAATCATGAAAAAAAGTATTATGTCTTGTTCTTCTATCTTAACTCAGATTCTGGCAATAACCATCACACACTTTGGGAGGATGCTAAAAGACAGATGATTGAAGAAACTGAAAAATGGCCATATGATTTCCAAAATCAAATGAATATCATAAAGCCAATGAACGGGCCACAGTTAGCGGTTGATTGTTGGTTAGCGACAGGTACATAAGTGAAGATCCTTTTTATGCAAAATGTGCGTATGTTGGATTTTAGGCAGCGTACGAATTTAACACACACAAAATGTTTACAGAATGAATTCCAACCTTTATTAATCACAACATATATTACAAAGAAAGAAGCTTCACTAATTCACTAAGGCACATAACATCCTGTGATTGTCTTAGTCGAATTTCTGCCCCATATAAAATCTCTGCACATGGCACTCATAAACAGTTACAACAGTTAAAATCGACCATGTGCTTGGCACATGCCTTAGTAGAAATCTAATCTGAAACAAACTAATTTACAACAGTAATATTCTAACAGTCGTATACAATTTTGAATTCAAAGGCCTAGCCTATGTGCCCCACACATGCCAATCATTTGCCTTAGCCGAAATTGCCCTTGCCTATACTTAGATATTTTCTGCATGTTGCCACCCTTAGCTTTGTTTCCTCATTTCAGCCAACTCGTGCCCACACTGATCCGACCTTGTCTCGCCATAGTCATGTCTACACAGCCTTGCCTTGTCAAGTCTACATGCTGCCTTGCCATGCCTTCGTCAAGTCCCCATAGCCTTGCCTCGTCAATCCAACATGCTTCCTTGCCTTGTTGAGCCTTGCCTTGCCGATGCCACTATTTGCACATATGCTCCAAAGGTTCCATAAGCATGTTGTTGCCATTGTACCCAAGTCTGCCTTGCCAACATTCCAGTGTCATTGGTCCTAAGTCTGCCGTGCCAACACTTCAGCATCCTTGGCTTTAATACTGCCTTGCCAACACTCCAGTATCCTTAGTCATTGTATGTCTAAGTTGCTTAGCCAAAACTCTAGCATCTTGAACACATTGTTACACACCAACACTTAGCAGCACAGCTGCGTTGTTTCCCCATACCCATGCCAAGACCAATTCACAAGTCCTTGCCATGCCAGTACCGATATCGCTTAGCTAGTCTAGGGGTCTAACAGTTTGCTACTACTGAACAGAAAGTCACTAGGCTGTAGTTGACTTGTATTTTCTTTTGACTTTATATTTCTGTGTGTATAGCTTTAAGGTGTTACTATGATAAAATTATATATCTCAGTTTCAATTTAGATACTGGTTGTATTTGAGATACAACTACTTTCTTCTATCTCTCAATCTCACTCGCTCTTGTAACACCCCAGAAAATTCTAAGTTAAGATTGAACCATTCTTGAATTGTGTATAAGGTCGTACCGAGTGATTCTTAATTTTTCTTAGATTCTAAGGTCAATTCATTAGTGTGGGAATGATTTTGGATATCAATTAAGGTCACTAGAACCCCTAGCACAAAGTTGAGTTGGAAGCTTCCCTACCGAGTGAGTTTTGACCTAAGATTCTACTTAGGTCAACTTCAAATAATCATATCTTTCAACACATAATGATTTAGATGGTCCATGAACTATCAAATCGAAGATCTTTGAGTCCTCTTTCCAATGCCTCCAAGTTTGCTCCATTTGAAGCTCGAAGTAAAAAGTTATGCCCATTTGAGTGAAGCCTCTCTATTTAAGGTGCTTCATTCGTTTTAGGAAAGGGTATTTTAGTCTTTTCATTTTCCCCACTAGGCTTAGCACGTTTTTCCTGACCCAATTAAGGGTCTAATCAGATTCTAAATCACATATTCACATTCCTAAACACTTATGGTTTTAGAGCGAGGTTTCAAGAAGAGAAAAATGGCTAAGTTCAAGCATTCTTTAAGAATTGTGGTTTTCGCCAAGAATGTTGTTCTTCCTAGGTATGTAAGGCTTTCCATAGTGATGGATTTGTTCATCCTGACGTCAAGCATGTGATTCTTTCATTAATTCGCCCATATAATCATTTATATAAGTATTCGAGAAGAGTTCTTGAGT
Source organism: Solanum appendiculatum (assembly GCA_018342035.1). Lineage (NCBI taxonomy): Eukaryota > Viridiplantae > Streptophyta > Magnoliopsida > Solanales > Solanaceae > Solanum > Solanum appendiculatum. The sequence goes on along the minus strand of JAGDQO010000563.1, from coordinate 773,426 downwards.
TTTAAGCTTCATTATTTATCAATGGAGGTCTTGAGTTCTTGAGGTGAGGGTTTTGCTAATGAGTGGTGTTTCTTGATAGAATTTGAGTGGGATTTTGATAATTTCATGTTGGGTTTGTGAATCAAAGAGATTTTAGAAGAAATCAATCGATTCTAGATGAGTTAGGACCCGAAATTGAGCAAGAAAATTCGTCGGGTTTCTGGGTAAGGGACTGGCGTGCCACACCACCATAGCGCCAAGATTACTGATCAACAGATTGGGGCCTAGCGTGCCACGCCAACAGTACACCCCAAACTCTGGTCAGTAGTTTGGGGCCTGGCGCCCCACGCCAGCAGTACGCTAGGGTCCCCATGCCTTTTTCCTTCCATGTTTCACTCCGAACGTGTTCCTTTGAGTTGTGATTATATTCCCACTCTATATTAACTCCTATAGGCTCCACTTATCATTGAAAATTCATGCATTATCCTACTCATATGTCTTAATGCATTTTCAAAACTAAAGTGAGTTAAGAGAAGAGTCAAGAGCTATTATTGAAAAAGTAAAGAGAAGTTTAATAATTTTTTTGGAAAAAAATGCTTTGTCTTTAAAATTGATTCTGAGAAAGAGTAAAAGTTGAGTTTCAAGAAAAGTATAGGGAACTAAGTAATTCCCTAAGATAACAGTTTTAAATTGAGAAAAGAGAAACTTTGCTTTCTAATTGAGTTATGAGTACTGAGACACTCCAGAGCCGTTACCTCTTGTAAGAGGATAATTTGAGAAATTACCTCAAACCAGAGAAAAAGTAATGTTTTTATACATTTGAGCAGCAGTATATATGTATATCATTGGGAGTAGTATTGAGCACCGATATGGGGGAGAGTTCAGACAACTCACAGCCCCCATAAACCATGTCTTGCCAACATGGGTTCAGGATCATACTTTTTAGATTAATCCTTATAGCTTAGTGGATCCACTTAGTTGAGAGGTTCTATATCCCGACATGATATAGGACAGTTCTGGCAGCGTGGACAAGACGTTGTATCATCACTTAGCTCACAGTAATGGTTGTCGGTTAGAGAATCTCCCAATAAAGTTAAAGTATATTTTCATATAACACTTCTTATGTTGAGTTCAGATATTAGTAAGTATTTTTGTAAAGTTAAATGATTTCATTCCTTTAATGCTTTGCATTGAGTTGAGTTGAGTCGAGTATTCCTTTCAGCCTAGTCAGTTCAGTATATGCCATTATTGCATTCTTTTGGGAAGAGTTTAAAGGATTTTCTCGTCATGATTTATATTATATTTCAGTTGAGTTACTGTCAGAGTTTTAGTTCAGTTATTTGTTATTCAGCTATATTACATACTCGTACATTTAATGGACTGATGTCATTCGACCTGCCTCTTTTATGATGCAGATACAGGTACTAAGGATCCTCAGTAGGAGTTTCGTTGAGATCACTTCATCTGTTTGTCAGCTTTTGAGTAAGGCATCCTTGGTTCTGGAGGACTCCAGTTTTATAAGTTGTTAGTAGTAGATCACTTGAGGAGTCGTGGGTCTTGTCCCGACACTCATCTTTATATAGTAGAGGCTTCATAGATAGACAGTTTTGAAAAGTCTTTCAGTTGCAGATGTTTTACCTAAATCTTTAAGTTCCATACTCGGTATTTTCAGATAGTTTTGAGATTCAGTAAGTTGTATTAAACTTTTCTTCAGTTTTAATGCTTGTGTATACTTGAGTTAGTCTTCCGCTCTCTCTTCTATTAAATTATTGCTATAAATTATAATTAGAAAAACTATAAATACTATTCATAATTTAGGTCATAATAATGAATAGTATTTTTAGTTTTTCTAATCATAATTTATATCAATAATTTTAGAGAGGTGAGAGCGAGTGAGATTGAGAGATTGATCAGGACAATTGTATCTCAGATATAACCCGTATCTAAATTGAAACTAAGATACATAAATACATCATACTAACACCTTAAAGCTACACACATAGAAATATAAAGTAAAAAAAAATACAAGTCCTGCAGTATATTTTTCCTCACAATAGTAGCATATTCCATTCTCACGTCAATTCTAAATGTCAGAATGAGTAAGGCATTTAAGCGGAAGTTGTCTTCCTTGACGGAATGAACGAGTTTGAGGAATGCTGATTAGGGAAGGCAATAGAGGCACCCCTCTGTTAGCAAAAGTTGGTCGGTTCTAGCCTTGTTCTGCGTAGATCTGGATGGTACCTACGGTCCGTAGTATTGAGTAGTATTGAGCACCGATATGGAGGACAGTTCAGACAACTCACAGCCCCCATAAACCATGTCTGCCAGCATGGGTACATGATCATACTTTTTAGATTAATCCTTGTTGCTTAGTGGATCCACTAAGTTGAGGTTATTCTATGCCCCGGCAAGGTATAGGATAGTTCTGACAGCATGGGCGAGATGATGTATCATCAAATATGAAGTCCTTTCAACTTCTTATAATCTAGAGAATATAAATTTTTAAAAAATTATTTTGGGCTATATACATTAATTATAACTTTCCTTGCTAAATTTTTTCTTTTGTCTTGTATTTTAAATCACATTGTGATAGAGAAGAGTTTTAAATTTCTAATTATAATGGTACTTTCTTGAATAGATAAGAATTTACATTTGACTTAGTATTAATATCTACAATATATTTCAGATTCAGTTAACATTGATTTTCTGACCAAAAGAATGCAAGTAAATAAGGAAAAAAATTTAGTGGTGAAGATTTTGGTTCATGATTTTTTGGTGAAGGTGCAAATACCAACATTCAAATCAACATTTTCTATTTTTTGAATATTAAATTAGAAATACTATTTATGAAGTTTCTTTTTCCTCCTTTTTCAAATATGAAGTTCTTCCAACATTTTATGATCTGGAAAATATAATTTTAAAGTTATTATTTTGGGCTATATACATTAATTATAACTTTTCTTGCTAAATTTTTTCTTTATATATATATTTTTGTCTTGTATTTTAAATCACATCCTGATCGAGAAATATTTTAAATTTCTAACAATAATGGTAGTTTCTTGAATAGATAGGAATTTACATTTGATGCCTGTTTGGTATTGCTGCTACAAACTACTTATTTTTAGAAGTACTTTTTAAAAATATCTTTTCATAAAAGTTCTTTTGAAAAAAAAAATTGTGTTTGGCTAATTTATTTGAAAAGTACTTTTGATAAGCAAATTAAGTTTGACTAATCTTTTTTAAAAAGAACTTTGAGAGTCAAATTACGAAAAAGGGCAAGTATCAGTGTACTTTTAATATTAAGATTATTTTATAGAGAGAAACTGTTTTAAATATCTATTACAAAAGTTTTAATTAAAATTTTATTTTAATTAAATTAAAATGCTCATATTCAAATTTTTTCAATCAATATTATACATAGATAAATAAATAAATCAATTAAATATTACTATAATATAAACATAGTGATTTAAATATATTTAAAAATATCAAGAAAAATAAATTTTAAAACCATTCCACAAATTAAATCATTACACACGAAAAATAATATCGTTTTCTTAAAAATCATTCTACATAAATTTTATGTTTTTTAATCCTGCAAAAATATTTTTGTTACCTTTATTTCTAATTCTGTAAAATAATATATAAAATGTATAATATAAAATATAAAATAATAATATATAAACGTAAAATAAAATAAAATTTTATTATATAAAAATAAAAATAAAAATTCTTGAATGAAACGTAACCAAACTTATGAGATATGCTAATTAATTAATAAGGAATATATTGGTAAATGTGTATATATGGAAATGATATTTTAGTCTTCAAAAAAATAATTTTTTTCTTCTGCTTCTACTTTTTGAAAGAAGCAAAAATTTTTAACTTCTTCCCAATAGCAGAAAAATTGTTTCTGCTTCCATTTAAAAGTAGTTTAAAGGATTTGCCAAACGCTTCATTTTTGAACAAAATTACTTTTTTCTCAAATAAAAAGCATTTTTGGCTTCCCAATAACAGTGCCAAATAGGCTCTTAATATGTACAATATATTTCAAATTTAGTTAACTTTGATTTTCTGACCAAAAGAATGCAAGTAAATAAGAAAAAAATTTAGTGATGAAGATTTTTATTCATTATTTTTTAGTGAAGGTGCAAATACCAATATTCAAATAATCATTTTCTATTTTTTGAATATTAAATTAAAAATACTATTTATGAAGTTATTTTTTCCTCCTTTTTCAAATATGAAGTCCTTCCAACTTTTTATAATCTATAGAATATAATTTTCAAATATGAAGTCCTTCCAACTTTTTATAATCTATAGAATATAATTTTATAAATATTATTTTGAGCTATATACATTAATTATAACTCTCCTTGCTACATTTTTTCTTTATATTTTCTTTTGTCTTTTATTTTAAATCACATCCTGATCGAGAAAGTTTTAAATTTCTAACTATAATGGCACTTTCTTGACTAGATAGGAATTTACATTTGACTTAGTGTTAATATCTATAATATATTTCAGATTTAGTTAACTTTGAATTTCTGACCAAAAGGACGCAATAAGGAAAAAAATTTAGTGATGAAAATTTTGATTCATGATTTTTTGGTGAAGGTGCAAATACCAACATTCAAATCACCATTTTCTATTTTTTGAATATTAAATTAGAAATACTATTTATGAGGTTATTGTTTTCCTCCTTTTTCAAATATGAAGTCCTTCCAATATTTTATGATCTAGAGAATATAATTTTGAAAGTATTATTTAGGCTATACACATTAATTATAACTTTCCCTGCTAAATTTTTTCTTTATATTTTTTTTCTTGTATTTTAAATCACATCTTGATCAAGAAAAGTTTAAAATTTCTAGCTATAATAGTACTTTTTTTAATAGATAGGAATTTACATTTGACTTGGTCTTAATATCTACAATATATTTCAGATTTAGTTAACTTTGATTTTCTGACCAAAAGAAAGCAAGTAAATAAGGAAAAAAATTTAGTGATGAAGATTTTGATTCATGATTTTTTGGTGAAGGTGCAAGTATTAATATTCAAATCATCATTTTCTATTTTCTAAATATTAAATTAAAAATACTATTTATGAAGTTATCTTTTTCCTCATTTTTCAAATATGAAGTCCTTATTTTTCATTTACCTTATCTTTTTCAATTAACATACTAGACAATGAAGTTATAAGTACTGAGTGGATGATTAAGAATCCGGAATAAAGTTTATTCACATGTATGATTTAGCCATATTTTGATACTGCTTAACAGATAGTTGGACATTCACTATAATTTTCCTTTCTAAATTTTCTTTCTTATATTTTCTTCGATCTTTTAAATCACATTCTGAAAAAAATACTTCCTTGAATAGATAGGAATTCACATTTGACTTCATCATAATATCTAAAACATATTTCAGATTTAGTTTACAATGACTTTCTTACTAAAGAAAAACAAGTAATTAAGGAAGAAAAAATATTGTTGAAGATTTTGATTCATGGTTTTTGGGTGAAGGTGCAAATACCAATATTTAGATCACCATGGTTTTGATTCATGGTTTTTGTTTTTCTCTTCTTTCAAGAATGAAATCCTTAGTTTTCATTTACCTTAACTTTTTCAACTAACATAGTGACAATGAAATTAGCACTAAGTTGATGATAAAGAATCATGTATAAAGTTTTAATGACAGATATGTGATTTTAACCATAGTTTGTGACACAGGGGTGGTTTTTCGCTCAAACACTTTTGCATGGTAGTCTGCAACGCTTGCAAACTTCAGCCTATCAAAAACTCTCAAATCTGTCAACACTTAGACTGTTCTTTTCACTTTTAGGCAACGTATGAATTAAATAAACACACTGAATGTTTACAGAATGAATTCCAACCTTTATTAATCACAACATAACAAAGAACGAAGCTTCACTAATTCACTAAGGCACATAACACCCTGTGATTGTCTTAGTTGAATTTCTGCCCCATATAAAATCTCTGCACATGGCAGTCATAAACAGTTACAATAGTTAAAATCAACCATGTGCTTGGCACATGCCTTAGTAGAAATCTAATCAGAAACAAACTACTTTACAACAGTAATATACAATTTTGAATTCAAAGGCCTAGCCCATGTGCCCCACACATGCCAATCATTTGCCTTAGCCGAAATTGCCCTTGCCTATACTTAGATATTTTCTGCATGCTGCCACCCTTAGATTTGTTTCCTCATTTCAGCAAACTCGTGCCCACACTGATCCGACCTTGTCTCGCCCTAGTCATGTCTACACAGCCTTGCCTTTTCAAGTCCTCATGCTGTTAGAAAAATAATAGTAGGAAATATGATTGAAGAAGAAGATGTCTTTGAGGTGTGAAAACACTTTCTTTAAAGAGATATTGCCCATATACATATTGGGGTAAATACAAACAATTCTCTTCAAATATACAACAAAGCCCTTGGTTTATACATGCAGATTTTCTTCGGCTACTTCTAGAGAGTCTTTATATTTATAGAACTTAAAAGATGACTCTTCATAAGAGTCATGTTCATTCATGAACAAATGTGTCCTTTCATAACAATCATGTTTTTTCACGAACAGATGTGTCTATTCAATTTAAGACCTCTATATATTACAAAATATCCAACAATCCCCCACTAGTTTGTAATATTTCTCATAATATCATGCATACCAGTGAGTATCTTATAATAGATTTGAACTTTCTGTTAGTGCAAATATTTTAAAGTTCTGACGAAGTAATTGGTATCTTAAAAGATTTGAACCACAACTCCATGTGTCAAAACCCAAAATATCACACACATAATATTATAATATTATATATAGCTTAGAAACCCCAGTATTTGCTTTAGCACGTTTATGGCCATGTGCTCATCCCGATTTCATGAATATTTACAAGACCAATCATTTAGATCTTGCTTGAAGCGGCAACACTTCAATATACATATAGGTGAAATTAGCGACTATGTCCCTGTTACTGTAGACATTTACTAATTTTATTAAGAATTAATTCAACCTCCGTGTTACAGTCTGCACTATGGAGTTTGTCACTATGCCCCTGTTATTTCAAGCATTTAACAACTCATCCACTTCTCACATAACAGTATGCACTACACTTGAATCAAGCCTCTAAAAAAAAGAGACTCGTGCTTTAGCAACAAAAAGTAACTTGTTATTACCCATTGAACTTGTATTGTTAGAGTGTATACTAACTCAAAGTTCGGTTCCCATCTACTTGTGTTTAGTTTAAGGACTTTAGCCTTATTCATTCACACTCTTATTATACTGCATCTTTTGCAACTAAATTTTATAAGATTAATGTAAATCATAAATAAAATTTTCACATAGGCATATCACAGATATCATCATTATCTCAGTAGCTTAGAATGGTTGCATCAGTTGTGGCCACAACATTTTAAAATCATACTATTTCCAACCATTATTCCTTTTCTTTTCAAGTATTTATATGCTAAATATGTTCTTATTCCACTATGAAATTCAAGCCTATTTTGATGCAAAACCTATGACACCTTCATACTTGTTACAAATTCAACTTATATGGAGTTTTTCATTGTCATCAGAAGACTCACTATTTATAGACCAATGCATCAATTCATCTATATATATGAATAATCATGTCTATACAAAAGTTATCTTACAACATATACTTCTTTTCATGAAAAGTCACAACATTTCAAGTGACACTATTCACGAAATTACATAATATTTTTAGGAAGGCTTATAGCCTAATCATCACATTAACAGTTAAAACAACTAATCATCACTAAAATTATCAACTTATAAACACTAATTATCATGTCAAATACATCAAAGATATATCTTGTGGGTGTTGAAGAAATAATTTATATCTTAAAATTCTTCAAATATTATTGATTATTAATCATAATTCAATCACCCCCACACTTTAAATGTTTCAAATGTCCTTTTCATAACTTGTGTGGACGTCTAATTAACATCAGTAAATCATCTTGTTATCAAATTTATAACGTTCCAATACTATAACACATGAACATTTAATAAGAAGACAAAATCTTCAACCTTTAATGAACACAAACGATCTAATAAAAAGTAATCATTTCTCTTAATTTCAATTATTCTAGTAACTTTCAAGTATAGATATTATCCATCAAAATAAAGGAATTTATATATATCATCTCACAACTTGAAAATACAATTCACATGATCTTTATGCAACACTATTATGTCTAATAATATTTTTTGTCCCAAATAACAAATTTATAATAGGTATATATACCAAATATGCTATTCCTAAACTTATTCAAAAAGTATTTAAAGATCATCACAAGTGAATTAATTTATCCTAACATTTATGAAAAAATCATTTCTCAAAAATTCAAAGGATAAAGCTTCATAAATAAATAATAAGAGAAGTTAAGAAAGCAGAACCCGATATATGTCATTTCCTTCGTGATCCATTGTTGACTCACTTTTTCCATATGACTTGATGCCTTAGAATCATACTTTAAATCAGTCGAATTTTTTTTTTGCTGCTCACTTCTTCAAGAATTCAACGATCTTGTCTTGTTTATCTTCTTTAAACCTAATATCTCTTTAAAATTGTTAGAAAAATAATAATAGTAGGAAATATGATTGAAGAAGAAGATGACTTTGAGGCGTGAAAACACTTTCTTTAAAGAGATATTGCCCATATACATATTGGGGTAAATACAAACAATTCTCTTCAAGGATACAACAAAGCCCTTGGTTTATACATGCAGATTTTCTTCGGCTACTTCTAGAGAGTCTTTATATTTATAGAACTTAAAAGATGACTCTTCATAAGAGTCATGTTCTTTCATGAACAAATGTGTCTTTTCATAAGAGTCATGTTCATTCATGAACATATGTGTCTTTTCATAACAGTCATGTTCTTTCACGAACAGATGTGTCTATTTAATTTAAGACCTCTATATATTACAAAATATCCAACACATGCAGCCTTGCCATGCCTTCGTCAAGTCCCCATAGCCTTGCCTTGTCAATCCAACACGCTTCCTTGCCTTGCTGAGCCTTGCCTTGCCGATGCCACTATTTGCACGTATGCTCCAAAGGTTCCATAAGCATGTTGTTGCCATTGTCCCCAAGTCTGCCTTGCCAACATTCCAGTATCCTTGGTCCTAAGTCTGCTGTGCCAACACCAGCATCCTTGGTTTTAATTCTGCCTTGCCAACACTTTAGTATCCTCAAGTCATTATACGTCTAAGCTGCTTAGCCAAAACTCCAGCATCTTGAACACATTGTTGCACACCAACACTTAGAAGCACAGCTGCGTTGTTTCCCCATACCCATGCCAAGACCAATGCAGACATCCTTGCCATGCCAGTACCGATATTTCTTAGCTAGTCTAGGGGTCTAACAGATTGCTACTCCTGAACAGAAAGCCGGGCTATATATATGAACTGTATTTTCTTTGCTAAAATTTTCTTTCTTATATTTTTCGGTCTTTAAAATCACATCTTGAGAAAAAAATTTGAATTTCAGACTATAATTATACTTCCTTGAATAGATAGAAATTGATATTTGACATTATAATACATAAATCAATTTCATATTTAGTAAACTTTGACTTTCTTACTAAAAGAACACAAGTAAATAAGGAAATTTTTTTTAGTATTGAACATTTTGATTCTTTGGTTTTTAGCAAAGGTGCAAATACTAATATTCCGAACTCCACATACTAACTTTCTTTTCTATTTTTTGAATAACAAATTGAAAATATTATTTATGACATTTTTCTTTCTCCTCCTTTTTCAAAATTGAAGTGCTTAGTTTACATTCACCTTAACCGTTTCAACCGACATAGTAACAAAGAAGTTAGAACTGAGTTGATGATTTAGAAACTGGTGTAAAATTTTAATGAATGCCATATGACTAACCCATGTTGTTGCTATTGTTGAACAAAGTGTTGTATTACTGTCACGACTTGATTCCTTGAGTCATGACGGCATCTACGGTTATCAACCAGTAAGTAAGCCTACCCGTAACCCAGAACGATTAGTAATGAGTTTACTGGTAGAAGTAAACAGGAACAATACGATAGCAATAAAACAAGACAAAAGCGGAAGCAAACCAAAACTATATACAAAGGAGCCCTCCCTGAACCTGCAAGTCACAAGTACAAAACTGTCTAGAATAAAAGTATAAGTCCCAAAAGTGGACCAAAAGCAAAGCTGTCTTAAAAAGCAAAAGACTAACTACACAATATACAGAAGGAGACCAGCAAGTCTAGGACTCCAAGTGCTCACCCTTGTCTCCGATCCAAAAAAGCTGCAGATGGCATGAATAAACACTACGGGTAGCTTGTATTAGGACCTGCATAACGAAACAGATGCAGAGTGTAGCATGAGTACCAAAATAAAGGTACTCAGTAGGCATCATAGGCCGATTGAGAAGAAAGGTAAAGACAATATGAAAAGACAGAATCTAGACACAAACAGAGGTCAAATTGGATATGAAAAAGAGCACACGAGCATACCAAAAGTAAATCTTAGTACAACTAAACTAAACCTAACTGGATCCCATAAGCCTAGAAGGTAAACTCATGCACAAGTTTAAATGAAACTTGAATGGACCCCCATAAGCCGACAGGCACATAAAATAGCTAGGTTTACAAGAGAGAAGAGTATTAGGAAATCGAACCCGAGAAGCAAAGTCGGGCTCCCAGCTCAAGTAACCGCAAATACCCTATAATCCAGTCAACTCCCAACCCAACTAGCTAGAGTGAAAAATCAATCTAGGCTGCCCAGCCAGCCAGTCCACTCCCACCTAGCTAGCAAGAGTGACCCGGGGGCGTGTTGATTCTAAAGAGTATTTCAAATATCAAGGATAGCCAGCTAGTCCTCTCCCAATGGCGTGCACCGCCCAGCTAATAAGAGTGATCCGAGGGCATGTCGACTCCAAAGAGGATCTCAACAATCAATACCAAGCCACCGTGGAACGAAGTCCACTCACAAGGAATCACAAGAAGGCTCCAAGCTTGAATCACCTCAATCCCAAGTTACTCGAGAAAGCACAAGAATTTTGGTAACACATCAAAGCCGCAGAAGTAGGGAGATAGAAAAGAGGATGATCAGTAAAGCTGCGAAAATGTCTAAACTAAGGCTCATGCTATTAGACTCAAGTCTGCTACTCTAGTTTACAGGGATCTAATCTATCCGAAACGACGTCGGAGAAGAGCAAGGCTAACAGGCCACAAGGATCGCAAGTCTTAGGCAACACTAGTCTAGTCCTAGACTAAGGTCGAACATGCCCAACTACAACAAGTATAACAACAAAATCAAGTCACAACAACTTGGAAAAATACACGCAATCCTCAACTAGCATGGTACTGAACACAAGCATATGGCCAATCAAGCTTAAGCATGGTATCTAAGAAAAAGAAAATAAGAACAACTAGGTATCCGCCCCCAATTCATTCCAATCAACATGCATTTATGCATTCAAAATCAATCAAATAGAAAGGAAAGGTATAGCCTACTTGTAGGCCGACTGCACGTGCTCCAAATCACAATGCTAGAGCTTTCCCTTTTTGAAAGCCTTAGAACACTACCATGTTATCAACAATAGGATCACAATGTAAATACGATTGTTTAGACACCAAAAAAACATAAAATAGAAACAGACCAAGTTCAGAGTCAAACAGGAATTGTGGGACTCGCACTGTAATTTCTGGAATTGACTCCGTCAAAAGATCCAAAATAGTACCTCGAACTTGTGTTCCAAAATGGAACACAATCCAGGGCTCAGAACAACCAACAACAGCTGTCATGCAAAATTTACGAAAATAACTCAATTAAAGAATTACAATAGTCTCGAAAACAAAGAATTTACTGCAAACTAGACTTGCCCAACACCTTCCCATCACCCACGCACGTAGTATCAATAATTCTGAATGCACAGGACTTCAAATCACTCAGTTTTGTGCCAAATCAAGAGAAAATTCACTTTTGAAACATTCATACCAAAGCTGAAATGCGATTGGTCTTTAAATAAACACCAGTCTGATCCCTTCTTCACGAATGTGGTGGCAACCCCACAAATGCATACCTGGTGAAAGAGATAAAGGCCCCGCGATCGCGGCCAAGAGGGAGCCAGACCCCTCTGAACATGCCCCGCGAACGCGGACACCAGGCTGCCTGGGCACTGCAAACGTGGCCCAAGGTTCACGAATGTGAAGGCCATATTGGCCCACACCAGCTGATACGTATCAGCTGGTTTTTGGCAAGTCCAAATCTCTGACGGAGTGTTCTGAATTCGTTCAGAATCCCGTGCACGCAAATGAAATATTCTACCCTACAAAATTAAATACTCCGGACTCAATGGAGCAGTCAAAATTCTCATACGAGGTTATCTTAGAAAAAAGTGGTTCCCACACCCAAACTCCATTTTAAGTCAAAATCCACAAGGGGTCTTAGAATTAACTCGAAATCCGAACGAAGGATCCTTCTAGATCAAACTCAATATTTCAGAGCTAACTTGCTTTGATAAAATTCTCATCCGAGCTCGTTTACCCAGAATATTGACTAAAGTCAAATTTAGGCCTTAACTTGTAAGTTAAAACGCCTCATCACACAGAGTTGCACTAAAAGCCTCGAGAGTCGTGCCAACTATGCTACTAGACTAAAATGACCCTTTTGAAACTAATAGAATTGTCAGAATTTTATTCTGAGATCATCTTCCTGAACTATTGATCACAAATCACCGGTCAAGGTTCAAAATATAAAAAATTGCGTTAAAACCTAGCGAACGACTAGGTGACCGAACTGTCAGTCCCAGCAAGTCATAAATGACTTGAGGTCGATATAGGAACACTCTAAATGAAAAACAGAAGGCATAGACACAGAAATGACCTAAAGGGTCATTACAATTACTCAATGCTTTGGCACAATATATTAGATATCTAAGACTTCAATTCTGCCGAAAACAACATGAACTCTAATTTGTGTAATATGATTAACCTAAAATGGAAGGAACATTGTTTTGTATTAGAGTGAAACTCACTTAGCTTTTTCACTCGGATACTGTCCAAAAAATGGAAGTTGGACTCAAAACTATAAGTTACAACCTGTTGTCTTAATCAGATCCTTTCTCGTGTGTGTGATCACCTGACTAACAAAATATTATCTTTTACAAAACCTCCTATGCTACTTAATCTTAAAGCTACTATCTCCTTGCATTCACTAAGAAATGACATAAGCAGATAAGACTTGTAAGAAAGAGAAGGAAGAAACAATTTCTCCATTTCTTTAAAAATTTAATAATGTACTACAAATAGTGGTCATGACATATGATCAAGAACTATAGAGATGATTGTAGTGACAGAAAATGGACAGATTCTATCAAACTTGGATAGATCAAATGGGTCAAAGTAATTATTGGCTCAAGAGCCAATCCGTCCTAAGTTTGTTTGGGTCAAGATGGGTCAAACAATGGGTCATAACCCAATTTTGTCCTTTTCTTAAGCATATCATAATTATAAAAATGGGAAAACTCATTAATGTTTTGCGTTTATGAAACTAGTAGTATGAATTAGAGTGCACCAATATGATTATGATTAAGTGATTTATTTTAATGACTCTCTTGGTCATTTTCTCTATTTTCTGATATTTTTAGTGTTTAGAGTTTTCCTATAGTGGTATCAAGTCCTTTATGATTTTTTGGGACTGATAGTTTGGTCACTAAGTTGTTCATTTGGTTTTTATGCAAGTTCCACCGGTTTGGAGCTTTTGAAGTTTGATCGGTCGACTTCAGTCAAAACATCAGGTAAACAACCTTGAATACGGTTCTGATGGTTCTGTTAGCTTCAAAACGTTGAGGCTTTAGAACTCGTTTAGAGCTACCTTATGAATTTTAGCTAAAATAAATCTTCGATATGGGACCCACTTTTCATTGAGACAACCCCCGTTGAAAGTTTTAACAGTTTCACTGAGTCTAGAATGCCATTTCTACTTGGGTAGAATTTTTTATTTCCGTTGGTGGAACCCAAAATAATTCTGAAGGTCCAATTGACACTTAGATTTTAATCCTAAGAGTTGAAGCACTAGATGTTGGTGCAGTTGCACCCGTAGAGAAAGGCTCACTCCGGTGGAGCCATTCTTGTGGGAGTTGGCCGCTCCTATGGAGCTAGCCACATCAGCTTACCTCACTCATGCGGGGCTTGGTCACTTTGGTGACCTCGAGCCTATAGAGTCAGTTTTTCTCATACGGAGTTGGTAAATCATGCAGACCTCCGCATTGATAGGGTCTTTTCCACTACATCGATGTTGCTCCTACGATGTCGGATCCACCAAAGCAACATTAATAGTGATTAAAATTCCAACACCCTTCGTCATTTTTCATTTTCAAGAGAGGAGTGTTGAGAGCTATTTCTTGGGCTATTCTTGTGGGAAATCCTTGAATTGAGCTGGAAGTTTATTGGGGACATTGTAAGGGTTGACAGTCTCATATATAAACTTGTAAGTCTCCATTTACTTCTTCATTTTTAGCTTGTGTTCGGTCTTGTGAAGATTACTTCTTGATGGGTTGTTTTGAGGCATTTTAGAGCTCGGATTATGCCCATTTTTGGGACACAAGTTCCTTGAGCTAGTAGAGACCTATTCACGAAGTCATAATTTCTTGCATGGGTCCCACATTGCCATCTTGACCAATTTTTTACCCAAACTTGATTGACACAATTTGGATGTCAAAATGATTGTATTGACGTCGGAATCACTATTTTGATAGTGTAGCATTGTTTGAAGGCTGCTCGGAAAGGTAAAGGCCAGTATTGAGATTTGGAGTGCACGTATTCAACTTTGAGGTAAGCTACGACTTACTACTTTTAGAACTTTCTTGTCGATCATTCTAACATGATGATTTGCTAAGTGTTGGGCTGGAATATTTAGGATAAACTACCCATACTCACCACCTTCGGGCTCAAGGCGCCCGCTACTACATTCGCTTTGCCCGGATGATAGATAATAGAGAGATCATAGTCCTTCAAGAGATAAATTCAACGGCGTTGCCACGAATTAAGGTCCCTCTGACTCATACTATATTGAAGACTCTTCTGATCAGTGTAGCGGTAGTGCCTCCATATCTTAAGAAAAACAACTACCTCCGCTAACTCCAAGTCATAAGTGGAGTATTTGTGCTCATGCAGCTTAAGCTTCCTCTGTCATGACCCGAAACCGGGTGTGATGGAACTTGTCCTATCCCACCAGGACAAGTCAGCCTAAAACCCAATAAGTGGAAGAAAACAACAGAAATAACGAAAGAAATAACTAAAAGCGGAAGACTTCATCTATAAAACCAACCCAAGACTGGTAGTCACATTTACAAGCCTGTATTACAGATTTTGAAATGAAAAACTTCAAGTCTCGATGTTTGTATCTCAAATAAAACAAACATATGTAAAAGGGTCAAAAGAGTCCGCCAACATCGAACAACTACCTCTCAAGTATCCTTAAAAGCGTCGGAGAAGGAAGAAAGAAGAGCTAGCTCACGGTCCGGGCTCGGAACCTACACAAGTGTAGAAGCAAGGGTGAGTACCAAACAACACGGTACCCAGCAAATCAATTGATAAAATGAAGAAAATATAAAAGAATCACGAAACCCTGACTTCCAACCGAACCTCCAATAACTACAACCTGCACAGAAAATCAGCCCAACCTAACAGAATTACAATCCACAGTTCAAATGATCAAGTCAACAACAGTTCAATAACAATTCAACAAAGAAGCTCAATTCGATATCAACAAGTAAGTCTCAAAATCATAAGGTACAACATAGTATCACAAAAGCAAGGATCAGACAATACAATGCGATGCAATGCCAAGTATAGAATGCATGTCTGTCCTACGATACAAACCGCTGAATCTCATATCGGTACCCATGGGGGCCACACATGGACCATGTATCCGCCGGAACCATTTCCCATCGGCATAAGTCATCTCTCGCCGGAACCATTTCCCATCGGCATAAGTCATCACTGGCCACACATGGACCACATATCCGCCAGCACCACTTCCCATCGGCGTAAATCATCACTGGTCACACATGGACCACATATCTGCCAGAACCATTTCCCATTGGCATCGCTGGAACCATTTCCCATCGTCATATATCATCAAGTGTCTCATCATAATGTTTCATGAACCAATGCACACAAGCATGTTCACACAAATAATGAGAATGAATGATAGTGCTCAAAATCACAACGCAATTCATATAAATGCAAATCACGTCACACTATCAACAATATATCAACAACAACAGTCAAAATCGCAATATCCACAACATATCAATGATGTCAATTGCCTAGTTTCCATTTCTCTACTCATTTCATAACAAGTAGGATCAATCGCTAACAAAAGTTCTCAAGTCTAGTCCCATAATCAACAATGAGCAAAAGACATATTCAACACGTTCATAATCACATCGAAACTTTCATAGCAATGCATCAAACTTACAACAATATCAAGTCCATGGACCAATCACACGTTGGCCTATCACATTAGCATACAAGCCATTTTATTAACCCCGCCGGTCATTATTTGATTGATTCATGCAAGAACTCACCCAATACCTCAATCCCATTACTCTCCAAAGCAATCAAGTAAGGAAGTAGAAATTCTAAAAGATTTACAAGGTTTTAAGAGTTCACTTGCCTTAACCGAATCGAAATCAATCAATAATTGGAGCTTTACCCTTCCGTAAGAAATCCAAAGAAACACAATCTATTCAAAATATAACTCACAATCACAATTCGGCGCTAACAAGGCCAAGAACACGAAATTCTGAAAGAAAAGGTAAAATAATCAAAAAATCTGATTTCGAAAACGGGGTTTGAATCCGGAATTTCTTTTATAAAAATCATCCTCAATACAAGAGGAACTCAATGGTGAAAACCTATTTGAAAAGGAAGCTCAAAACAGCCTTCAATCCTCATTTTATCAAATTTTTGGAGTTCTTTCAAAATCACCAAAAACACATTTGAAAATCCCAAATTCCAATTCAAAATCATGTTTAAAACATTGGGTAATCAAGGCCAAGGGTTAAAATCACTTACCCACAATGAATCCTCAGAATTTTCTTACTTCAAAAATCGCCCAAGAGAGTTCCAAAATGTTGAAAATGTTGAAAATGGGCTAATTCCCGGCTTTACACTATTCAAGCATAAAATAACCCTCCACGAACGCAGCTAACTTAGCCCGCGAACACGGAGATCAGGAGAAAACACTCTCCGCGAACGCGGAGGTTTCACAGTCAACGCTCCACGAAAGTGTTGACCTTCCGCGAACGCGGATGCTTAACAGCTAACCCTCCGCGAACGCAAACCTTGTCCCTCCACGAACGCGGAGGCTAAAACATCAAATATCAGATAGAAGCAAAAATAGTAATTTCACAAGTCTCCGAAAGGGCCCTCGGGATTTGTTCAGAACCCCGTACACACAAACCAGATATGCAACCCTACTAAATTCGACGTTCCGGACTCAATGGAACCATCGGAATTCGGATTCGAGGTCTCCTTGACCTGGAACTCGATAAAACACAACAAAACTAACTTAAGCCTCAACAACTCAAAACAAGCTCGGGACCTCTAAAATTTTTACCAAGGTCACTCCTAGGCCTAAAATCATCTCCCAAATCCAACGGAGTTGTCGAAATCGACATCCGAGCATCAGATCTCTGATTGTTTACTAAAGTCAACCCTATGATCAAAATTCAACAATTTTCCAACTTAGGACCTCAAATCCACGAAACAGCCCCAAAACTAACCCCGTCAACTCTCTTAGGCAAAAATCCACATTCCAAAACTGATGGAATTGACGGAATTCCATCTGAGTCCCGAATCTCTGAATGACCACTAAAATCATAAATTGGCAACTTAAGCCATTACAATTCAAAACTTTTTTAAAACTTCATTTTTAACACAACTTTCACAAAATCAAACTCAAAAACATGTCAAATGTGACTCGGGGCAACTCTTGGAAGGGTAAAAATGGTCATTTTGCAAAAATTACCAAAAATGACTTCCAGGGTCATTACATTATCCCCACTAAAAACCATGTTCGTCCTTGAACATAAAGTAAAAGAAAGTACCTGAAGCCTCGAAAAGATAAGGATATCTGGCACGCATGTCAGACTCGGACTCCCAGGTAGCCTCTCCAGCTGAACGGTGACCCCACTGCACCTTCACTGAAGCAATCTCATTGGTTCTAAGCTTACAGACCTGTCTATCTAGAATAGCTGTAGGCTCCTTCTCAAAAGTCAAATCAGGAGCCAATTCCACAGAATCGAGTGTAATCACATGCGACTCATCCGGGATGTACTTCCGTAGCATAGAGACATGGGACACGGGATGCACCGCTGATAAGCTAGGTGGTAGGGCCAACCTATAGGCCACCTCACCCACCCGGCCTAAGATCTCAAAAGGGCCAACGAACCTAGGTCAAAGCTTTCCCTTCTTCCCGAATCGCATAAGACCCTTCATGGGTGATACTCGGAGCCAAACAAGATCTCCCTCCATGAACACTAGGTCACTAACCCTCCGATCGGCATAGCTTTTCTGCCGACTAGGAACGGTCAACAGTCTACCCTGAATCAAACAAACCTGCTCCATGGCATCCCTATGCAAGTCAGTGTCTAAGGAATCCATCTCCGCCGAATCAAACCACCCAATCGGTGATCTACACCGTTTGCCATACAAGGCCTCAAATGGAGCCATCTGAATGCTGGAATAATAAATGTTGTTATAGGCAAACTCCGCTAGGGGCAAATGTTGATCCCACCTAGCACCAAAATCAATCACACAAGCACGGAGCATATCCTCAAGCACCTGAATCGTCTACTCGGACTGACCATCAATCTGAGGGTGAAAGGTTGTGCTCATGTCTAGCCGAGTACCCAAACCATGCTTTAAAGTTCTCCAAAAATGTGAGGTGAACAAAGAACCCCGATCCGAGACTATAGATACTGGCACCCCATGAAGTCTAATAATCTGACTGATATAGAGCTGGGCTAACCTCTCCGCTGTATACTTGACCCGAACTGGAATGAAATGAGCTAACTTAATTAGCCTATCTACAACCACCCAAATGGAATCATAACCACCCACGATGGTAGGTAAACTCACAACAAAATCCATAGTGACCCGCTCCGACTTCCAAGAAGGAATGGGCATCCTCTGAGAAACACCTCCAGGCCGTTGGTGCTCACACTTGACCTGTTGACAGGTCAAATATCTAGACACAAAGTCTACAATATCTCTCTTCATACCACACCACCAGTAGTTCTAACTCAGATCATGAAACATCTTCGCTGTCCTTGAATGGATAGAATATCTAAAGCAATGAGCCTCCTCTAGGTACAACAAATAGTATTGTCGTGTTTTTAGAAAACACAATAATTAATCACTCTCATTAGCATGGAAAAGAGAGAGATACCACTATCAAGATTTTGACCATTGAAAATGTGCATCGGCTATTCCAGGGTACTCAGCATTGAGATCAGGTTGATCGTTGGAGCTTTCATCAGGTGTTAGTGGTTCTACTGATGGAATGGTGAACGCGGTGACCAGTCAGAATGCGGTGACTACCATTCTTGAAGAATTCAAACAAACATTGTGATTTATCCAACAACAAGATGGTCTTTGTGGCACTCAATATCACACCAATAGGCTCACTAGGGTCATCAATGTTTTTCCTCATCATCAACTTTGCATCTCTTTGTGGTGTCAGAGTTCTACAGTATTTCCTTAATGTTTCATCATAAGCTAAGGGCTCTATGGAAAGGAAACCGTAAATATCCACTTCACCATAAAACTACTTCTCATGAACAACATTTTATACTAATTAATGTTGTCATGTTTCTAGAAAACATAATAATTAATCACTCACATGAGCACGGAAAAGAGAGAGATACTACTATCAAGATTTTGACCCTGGAAAATGTGGACCATCTGTTGCATGGAACCACTACTGGACAAGAAATCCCATTGGCTCCTCGTTTGTTCATTCTTGAAGAATTCAAATAAACGTTGTGGTTTGTCCGGCAACTAGATGGTCTTTGTGGCACTCAACATCACACCAATAGGCTCACTAGGGTCATCAAAGTTTTTCCTCATCATCAACTTTGCATCTCTCTGTGGAG
Organism: Solanum appendiculatum; assembly: GCA_018342035.1. Taxonomy (NCBI): domain Eukaryota; kingdom Viridiplantae; phylum Streptophyta; class Magnoliopsida; order Solanales; family Solanaceae; genus Solanum; species Solanum appendiculatum. The sequence goes on along the minus strand of JAGDQO010000563.1, from coordinate 753,256 downwards.
TCAGAGTTCTGTAGTATCTCCTTATTATTTCATCATCAGCTGAGGGTTCTACCGAAAGGAAACTGTGAATATCCACTTCACCATAAAACTTCTCATGAACAACATTTTAAACTAACGTTGTCATGTTTCTAGAGAACACAATAATTAATTACTCACATTAGCACGAAAAAGAGAGAGATACTTCTATCAAGATTTTGACCCTTGAATATGTGGACCATCTGTTGCATGGAGTACTGGACAAGAAATCCCATGGGCTCCTTGAAGAATTCAAACAAACGTTGTGGTTTCTCCGATAATCGGATGATCTTTGTGGCATTCAACATCACTCCATCAAAATTATATTAGATAAATTAGATCTTTTTACATATATTAATTGTATGAGGTACAAATATTTAATGAAGCGTATCTCACCTCATTCAACATCTGCTTTGGTTTCTTTTGATATTTCTGGTGTATCGTACTTTTGCTATTTCTAGTGTATCGTACGTTTGCTATCTCGGCCCACTGGTTGTCGTATGGCTGCGGATTGTTTGATGTAGGCTAAATTTATCGTCATTCTAAAATACAAATGTAGAAACAGTTGTTTTTTCAGGAGAATTTAAAAGTATTTTCGTCATTGAAGGGTATAGGTTTAATTCTTGGGATAAACATATATACTTACTTGATAATATATTGGTACTCTTTGTAATTTCTGTAAATTTGACATTATTATTAAATTCTCAACAAATCATGTCTATATAGTCATGTCTCCATGTCTACTGACTCTAATGTTGTTTTTTCCAAAGAAACTTGTGTATGTAGTGTAGTTATTCCCATTTTTAGTTAATTTATTGAGCCCTTTTATAGAAAAAATTTAAACATTAATCGTATATATCATTTCTTACCATCACATGTATGCAATATATATATTGAGAGATCGTCATATAAAATGAGCATCTATCTTAAAATATTTTAAGGTTTTTTTTATTAAAATAAATAAACTTAATAGGATAGGGATAATTTAGTAATTTAACATTTCAGTTAGGACTTAGGAGTATCACGTTTAAAGAATATTTTTTTAATGCACGGAGATGAAAAATCAAAGTTTATTTAAATACATATGATTTTTTCACGTATTTTGCTATTAAAAGGTATAAATATGTAATGTAGTGTATCTCACCTAAACTTCCTTATCCACGATATTATACCAATACAATAACAACCAACTGATCACTATATTAGGTATTCAGAGTCGTTGACTGCTACCAATAAAAATTTGGGAGTGGAGTTCACTTAGAACTGCAAAAATTTGGCTACTTGTGTGAAGAAAAAATTATGATCACTATCTCCCTCCAACATTACTTGTACCACATATACATTTGCGTAACCGAGAAATCGCAGCATAGATGATGAATGTCCACCTGCCAAGGCATGATAAGAAATAGCAGACTGCTCTTGGACCTCTAGAATTTGTAGCTCTTTGGCTAAGAGGTCATTGCAGATAAATGACTATTGTGGTGTGCTGGGTTGAACATATGAAACATCAGTTCGAAGAAGTTGTTGACTTGTATTTTCTTTTGACTTTATATTTCTGTGTGTGTAGCTTTAAGGTGTTACTATATGATGAAATTATATATCTCAGTTTCAATTTAGATACAGGTTGTATCTGAGATATAACTTCTGCCTTCTCTCTCTCAATCTCACTCGCTCTCGCCTCTATTAAATTATTGCTATAAATTATAATTAGACAAACTATCAATACTATTCATAATTCATGTCATAATTACGAATAGTATTTTTAGTTTTCTAATCATAATTTATAGCAATAATTTTAGAGAGGAGAGAGCGAGTGAGATTGAGAGATAGATCAGGACAATTGTATCTCTGATATAACCTGTATCTAAATTGAAACTTGAGATACATAATTGCATCATACTAACACCTTAAAGCTACACACATAGACATATAAAGTCAAAAAAAAATACAAGTCCTGCAGTATATTTTTCCTCACAATAGTAGCATATTCCACTCTCACGTCAACTCTGAATGTCAGAACGAGTAAGGCATTTAAGCGGAAGTTGTCTTCCTTGATGGAATGAACGAGTTTGAGGAATGTTGATTAGGGCAGGCAATAGAGGCACCCCTCTGTTAGCAAAAGTTGGTTAGTTCTTGCCTTGTTCTGTGTAGATCTGGTGCTCATGTATATGTATCCATAAAGTGGAGTGAGCATGATGACTTGTTTTAGTATATGCAACAATTGATTCTCCAGTAAAGAAAGTAGTGAGGAATGGCAAGGTCTATTCTTATGTGTCTCTCTTGCCATCTGGAATTGCAATAGTTTCAGACTATTTTCGAGATTTTCTTATGCCAATAACCACATTGAAATTTTTTGGGAAAAAAATAATGGCTTTAATTGAAGTCGATCGTTGATAACTATCGAGTTTCAAGTATTGGTGAACAGTTTGACTGCTGCAGAGGTATCTATGGAGTTAGTCATAACAGTAAATGACCGTATTTCTCATACGATTCATGGTATCAAAAGTGCTCTCAAGTTGTAAGTTTTTGATACCATGAATCGTACGAGAAATGTGGTCATTTACTATTTTGAGTGACTCCATAGAAAGCTCTATAGCAGACGAAGTATTCACCAATACTTGAAATTTGATAGTCACCAATAAGCTACTACAGTTAAAGCCATTATCTCTCATCTCAAAAATCTCAATGAAGTTATTAAGATTATAAAAATCTCAAAAATAATCAGAAACTACTGCAATTCAAAATGAAAAAAGGCACACACGAGAGGAGACCTTGCCACCTCCAAAGCCCCATACTTCTCCGCAATTACCCTTATACAAAAACCATTTACCCTAAATCTCCATAACTATTTTCTTAAAAGTGTCATGTTAAAGATCCTTCGATCCTCAATACCAAGACCACCCCAAAAATTTTAAGGGGTGGCTCAACAAATCTCATGGCCTAAAGCAAAATCATATTAAGAGGCCCTTAAATTTATTTAATAAAATTTATACACTAACAAGAAAATATTATTTTCTAAACAATAGATTAATCATTTAGGACAAAGAATAACAAATTTCATACACACACAAAAAAAAAAAACTAGGAAGAAGAATACAAAAAATAAAGTGGTGTATTATCGATGTTAAGCTTTGAAACACAAATTAAAATTTTAATTTGGCCATCATCACAAATAAGAAAAAGGAAGGAACGTACATAACTTATTAGTTCAAGTTTTGAGCATGGGTAGTATCAAAAAATATACACCTTATCAAATTTCTGATCAATTTAAATGATATAATTCATTCCATTAAGTAGCACTCGTTGGTGAATATCTAAAATAAATTATAAAATTGTCATATAATATATTGAATTAAAATGAAAAGGAAACTAATAATAAAAATTATAGAATAATGAGTTAGGGTTGGCTGTATAAATTCTCTATAATAACTGCTTTTTCATAAAAAATAATTTTTATATTAATTATTTTCTCTGAAACTTAAGAAATATTCAACAACTCGAATAGATATCCTAAATCTTCATTCTTAAATCATTTAAAAATCATTCTAAAAATATACTTTCTTTTATAAAAGTTATAGAATTTTATGTTAGAGACGTCAAAAATGGCACTTTTTTCTTATCAGTAAACATTCACCACAAAATCTAAAACATCAATCTCACAATCAAAGCTTCAAAAACCAAAAGTATTCGACATGAATTCAGCAAGATAACTAAATTTCTCGAACTCCAAAGTCATCTACCATCATAGATTCAAAGGAAAAAAAAAAAGGGATATTATCACAGAAAATATACTCATACAAATATATAAAGTGTATATATAAATCAACGCATAAATCTGAATGAAGCCATGCATGAAATAACAAAGAAACATCTGATTAAAAATAGTTTACCTACAAAAGAAAGGAAAGGTGAACCGCATAGAGTGAGTTGTTGTTGAATTTCCCAAAAGAATTTCTTTCTTCTGCTTTTAGATATACAAAATGTTGATCAAACCCTAGAGCAATTTTTAATTTGATTGGTAAAAACAATTTTTCTAAAACAGAGAAAAAAAGGTAGAAAAGGCTTTGTTTTTCTCAATGTAAAGTATTTTTCTTTGGTTTGGCCTAGCCAATTTGACCTTTTATAGTTGAGGGAGGGGTAGGGTATGGGGCTATATACATTTATTATAATTTTCTTTGCTAAATTTTTTCTTTATTTTTTCTTTTGTCTTGTATTTTAAATCACATCCTGATCGAGAAAAGTTTTAAATTTCTAACTATAATGGTACTTTCTTGAATAGATAGGAATTTATATTTGACTTAGTCTTAATATCTATAATATATTTCAGATTTAGTTTACTTTGATTTTCTGACCAAACGAACGCAAGTAAATAAAGAAAAAAATCTAGTGATGAAGATTTTGATTCATGATTTTTTGGTGAAGGTGCAAATACCAATATTCAAATGACCATTTTCTATTTTTTGAATATTAAATTAAAAATACTATTTATGATGTTATCTTTTCCTCTTTTTTCAAATGCGCAGGCCTTCCAACTTTTTAAAATCTGGATAATATAATTTTGAGCTATATGCATTAATTATAACTTTCCTTGCTAAATTTTCTCTTTATATTTTCTTTTGTCTTGTATTTTAAATCACATCTTGATCGAGAAAAGTTTTAAATTTCTAACTATAATGGTACTTTATTGAATAGATACGAATTTACATTTGACATAGTCTTAATGTTTGCAATTCATTTCAGATTTATTTAACTTTGATTTTCTGACCAAAAGAACGCACGTAAATAAAGAAAAAAATTTAGTGATGAAGATTTTGATTCATGATTTTTTTTGGTGAAGGTGCAAATACCAATATTCAAATCACCATTTTCTATTTTTGGAATATTAAATTAAAAAAACTAGTTATGAAGTTATTTTTTCCTCCTTTTTCAAATATGAAGTCCTTCCAACATTTTATAATCTGGAGAATATAATTTAAAAATTATTAGTTTGGGCTATATATATTAATTATAACTTTCCTGGCTAATTTTTTTTCTTTATATTTTCTTTTGTTTTATATTTTAAATCACATCCTAGTCAAGAAAAGTTTTAAATTTCTAACTATAATAGTATTTTCTTGAATAGATAGGAATTTAGATTTGACATAGTCTTAATATCTACAATATATTTCAGATTTAGTTAACTTTGATTTTCTGACCAAAAGAGTGCAAGTAAATAAGGAAAAAATTTAGTGATGAAGATTTTGATTCATCATGACTTTTTGGTGAAGGTGCAAATACCAATTTTCAAATCAACACTTTCTATTTGTTGAATATTAGATTAAAAATACTATTTATGAAGTTATTTTTTTACTCCTTATTCAAATATGAAGTTCTTATTTTTCATTTACCTTATCTTTTTCAATTATCATACTAGACAGTGAAGTTAAAAGTTCTGAGTGGGTGATTAAAAATCTGGAATAAAGTTTTGTAGTCATATTTTAATATTGTTGAACAGATAGTTGGGTTATATTCATTCACTGTAATTTTCTGTCACGATCCAAAAATGGTTGTGATGACACTCATCTTATCTCAGCAAGACAAGTCAGCCTAAAATTTCAAAAACATAATGATAGAAATGCAAAAATTAAAATATCATTAACATGAATGCGGATACCTTAGATAAATTCATAAATAGCCCCAAAACCTGGTTGTCACGAGTACAAGCCACTAATGTATCACAACTTATTTGAAAGAAATTACAAGTCTTAGATGTCTTTTTTTCTATAGTAGAACAAAAACATAATAAAGGAACAAGAGGGCCCGCTGAGATGACAAACAAATACCTCTGAAGTATTCACAGAAAAGCCATAGACGAAGTAGATAATAAGGATAATATGAGGCTTCGGGCTCATAACCTACACAAGTGTAGAAGCAAGGGGTGAGTATCAAATAACACGGTACTCAGCAAGAACAAAACTCACTCAAAGTAAAGCATTATTGAACACAAGTACTCAAACCACTCCATCCGAACCTCCATATCTACATCATGCAATTATTAACAGCCCAACCTAAATAGTTCTCACTCCACATAACAAAGCACATCAAGAATAACTCAAGTTGCACCTCTACACGAATAGTCTATCATCATGTAGTATTCAAGAATCAAGATTCCAACAACATACAATCATTAGTCATAATCAATGATGTGCAATGTCATAAAGAGTGATGCATATGTGTCCTAATGATACACACTCGATGTCTCTCAGTTCGGGAGCCATGAGAGACTTCCTAGTCCATGCATATGTCATGGGCGTGTCGCATGATCCCAATTTCATCTCAATGAATCCTCCACGGATGTGTGGCCCGTTCCCTATTTCCACTAAATGTTTTCGCCATGGACGTGTGGTCAGATCCCTATTTCCTGTCATTCTCACCAATATCATCACAACAGTGGTACAACATCAATGCAAACATAATAGTGCATTGATCAAATATGAGGATGATAATTCAACACCAATATCCTATAACAGTCAATCAAAGCATCTCATCAAGTGAATTATCTCGTTCAGCCAATTGTCTACAACATAAGCAAGTCACACAAATCAACAAGATTCTCATTTTAACCCAAGTTATTTAGCAATTTCACATCATCAATTTACCATATATTATTCTTACATGAATACCTTCAACTATTCACATTACTTTCAATCATACCAAAACATACAAGGTTCAATAAACTCAACTAAAATTCAAGAAGTCCACTTGCCTTAATTAATCAAACAATCACTCTAAAACTTGAGCTTTTCCCCTTCTTTGAGTCTCCGAATCAATACAATCTAATCAAATAAGAAATTACAATAAGATTTTGAAACTAACAACACTTAAATCAAGCATTTTGGAAAATGGGCTCAAATCGACCTAAAAGTTCAATTCCAAAAATGAAGGTTAATTCTGGAATTTTATTCATGAAACTGTTACCCAAAATAAAATGACCCTTCACGAATATAATGGGTCTATAGAGAATGCGAAGGTCGTGAAAGTAGGTAGACCTTCGCGAACGCGAGGGTCGGAAAACTTGCCCCTCACGAACGCGATCAGGTCTTCACTAATGCGAAGGTCGAGAAAGCGGTCAACCCTTTGCAAATGCGAGGATCAGAAAACTCGGCCCCTCGCGAACGCAATCAGATCTTCACTAACGCGAGGCTCAACAGACACCACACATCATAATATAAGCCAACATATAAGTCTCCGAATGGACCCTCGAGATTCATTCAGAACCTCATACACACAAACCAAATATGCTATCCAACTAAAATCGATGTTCCAGACTCAATAGAACCATCAAAATACGAATTTGTTGTCTTATTGATCCGAAACTCATGAAAGTCACAATAAACTAATATAACACCTAAAATACCAAACACAGCTCGGAACTTCTAAAATTCAACCAAAACCTTTTCTAGGCCTAAAATCATCCCTCGAATCCAACAAAACTGTCAGAAATCCGATCCGAGCATCCGAACTCCGAATGTTTTCCAAAGTCAACTCAAAGGCCACAATTTCATAGACTTCCAACTTTAGACCTTAAAACCACGAAACAACTTTGAATTTGAAACCGACGACTCTCCAAGATCAAATTTCACATTTCAGAACTAATGGAATTCCATTCAGAGACTTGAAACTTAGAATGACACCAAAACCCACTTTTGACCACTTTAAACCTTCAAAAACTCAAAACTTCCAAAAATCATAACTTTTTAAGAGATTTTCAAAACCAACTTCACAAATCGATCAAAATGACTCGGAGCAACTATCGGGAGGGATAAATGGTAATTTTATGAAAATTCCTAAAAATGACCTTCTGGGTCATTACGGTTTCCTTGCTAAATTTTCTTCTTTATATTTTCTTCGATCCTTTGAATCACATCCTGAAAAAAGTTTAGAATTTATGACTATAAATTTTTACTTCCTTGAATAGATAGGAATTCACATTTGACTTCATCATAATATCTAAAATATATTTCAGATTTAGCTAACATTGACTTTCTTACTAAAGAAATACAAGTAACTAAGGAAAAAATTAGTGTTCAAGATTTTGATTCATGGTTTTTAGGTGAAGGTCCAAATACCAATATTCATACCACAATCTACTAACATCCTTTTCTATTTTTTGAATATCAAATTGAAAATACTGTTTATGAGGTTTTTTGTTTTCCTCTTTTTTCAAGAATGAAGTCCTTAGTTTTCATACCTTAACTTTTTCGACTAACATAGTGACAATGAAGTTAGCAATGAGTTGATGATAAAGAATCATGTATAAGGTTTTAATGATTGATATGTGATTTTAACCATAGTTTACTACTACTCAACAAAAAGTTGGGCTATATACCTTAACTGTATTTTGTTTGCTAAAATTTTCTTTCTTATATTTTTCGGTCTTTTAAATCACATCTTGAGAAAAAATTGAATTTCATACTATAATTATACTTCCTTGAATAGATAGAAATTTATATTTGACTTCATCATAATATCTAAAATCTATTTCTGATTTTGTAAACTTTGACTTACTTACAAAAATAACACAAGTAAATAAGGAAAATTTTTTAGTGTTGAACATTTTGATTCTTGGTTTTATAGCAAAGGTGCAAATACGAATATTCCGAACTCCATATACTAACTTTATTTTCTATTTTTTGAATATCAAATAGAAAAAAAATACTATTTATGACATTTTTCTTTCTCCTCCCTTTTCAAAATTGAAGTCATTAGTTTACATTTACCTTATAGTAACGAAGAAGTTAGAACTGAGTTGACGATTAAGAATCTAATGTAAAATTTTAATAATTGATATATGATTAACCCATGTTGTTGCTATTGTTGAACAAAGTGTTGAATTACTCAGTGCTTCTGCACCAAATATTAAATATCTAAGACATCAATTCTGTAGAAAACAACATGAACTTTGATTTGTGTAATCTGATTAACCTAAGATGGAAGGAACATTGTTTGGTATTAGAGTGATTTGTGTGTTTCTGCCTCTTTTCTGTCATTTAAAGCGTTCTTGTACCCTCCCCAAGTCATTTCTGACTTGCTGGCACTGTAGGTTTGGTTACCTGGTCGTTCGTTTGGGTGTTGTGCCTGTTTTCCTATTTTGGAGCTTTTCAAGCCTGAAAAGTTGATTTCGGTCATAACCTCAGGTAAACGACCTCAAAAGTGAATTATGACAGTTCCATCAGCTCTGGAGCAGCCAAATTAGGCTAGAAGCATGGCTGACGTGAGTCCCGGGGCTTCCGGCGTGACTTTGGGGCTAGTTGGCTCTTTGACCTTTGAAATTTGGCTTGAAGTTGACTTTGGTCAACATTCTTAGTAAACATGCTCGGAGGAGAATTCTGTCAGTGCGTTTAGTTCCAGAATGCTGATTTTGGTCTAGAATGACCCTTCATACGCTTCTCGAGGCTTCTGATCTAATTCTGAGGCCCTCGGTAGAAATTGGCTAAATTAGCGCTTTGGGTGTGGGACCCACTTTTTATCGAAACGACCTCATATGAAAATTTTAACTGTGCCATTGAATCCGAAACATCAAATTTGAAGGGGTAGCATATCTCGTTTGCGTGCATGAGGTTCCGAACGAATCCCGGGCACCCCGTCGGAGTTTTGGGAATGCCCAAAACTCAGTTGGTGCACAACTGTTATTGCAGACCCATTCCTTCTCCGCGTTCGCGGAATTGGCTCTGTGTTCCCAGAGGTGTGGGACTGTCTTCTCCGCATTCGTGTATAGGGCTCCGCGTTCGCGGAGGTCTGGGGAGTCTTGCTCTCCGCATTCGCGGATAGGGCTCTGCATTTGCGGAGTTATGGCTCCTTTCCCTCCACATTCACGGGCCCCAGGCCGCATTCGCGGAGTGTTGTTTGCTTTCCCTCCACGTTCACGGGGCCTTGGCCACGTTCGCGGAGGTCAGCGGCTGGCAGTGGTTATAAAGGTGAGGTCAAAGCTCTTTTGGAAGAAAAGTTTGAAAATTCATATCTCTCTCATCTTAAGTCGGTTTTCGGTGATTTGAAGTCCCAGGTGCTCGAAATCTTGTTGGTTGTGTGGGTCTTGGCTCGGAGAGTGTTGGGTGTTCCTAGATTTCCATGAATTCGAGGCGTAAGTTGCTATCCGAAGCTTAGATTGTGAAAAGTTTTGCATTTTCTTATTTGTGCGGCAGGGAGATGATCCAAGTCCTGATGGGTGTTCCGTTTTGGAACACAGGTTTGGGGGACGATTTGGGACCTCTTCATGGAGTCAATTCCAAAAAATCCAGAGTGGGTCCCACGTTTCCCAATTTTGACTCCTAAATTAGTTTTTCTCCGATTTTGTTGATTTTAGTGTCTAAACGACCGTCCTGAAGCTGTGATTTTATTTTTGTTGGCGTGGCTTCGTTCTGAGGCCATTTGGAAGGGAAAAGCTCCTCCAAAGTGATTTGAAGCGCGCGCGGTCGGTCGTTTGGTAGGTTACGGCTTCCCTTCCTTTAGATTGAACTTGATTACGTAATGCATGCTGATTTGTGTGAATCTGGGCTGGGTAGCTAGTATTTCTGCTCTTCTTCTCCGACTTCTTGTTTTAGGGTTGATTTTCAGGCTGTTACGGGGTTAGAACCATGCTATCGGAGGGGTTATTTTTCTGTGGATATTTGTGAATTATTTGTTGGGCTGTTTATTTGTTGTTACATGCGTAGTATTTTGGTGGATGTTTATTTATGTTGAGTTACATCTTTGGCCTTAGATTAGGTTAGGTTAGAGTTGACTTAGACCCATGTAACTATTGACTTTGGTATGTATCCGACGTCGATTCGAATAGACTAGGTCCTTGTAGACTGGAATAGTAGACTTGGGTCTGATAGTTAAGCCTAGTTGTAGTTTCGTATTATTTGTGATCCTTCTGTCTTTTCTCCCTTTTCTGTGGTACCGATGGGTCATCGGAGGCGTGTTGTTTCTCCTCGGCTTTCGGATGTTTCGAGGTCGGTTCTGTAATACCCCAGCTTTCCAAGAAATGAAAAATTGACCTACGGAGGCCACTTACGGGCCGTAGCAAGGTTGACGGACCGTAGGTAAGGAGTCGTCAATGGCTCTTTTAATTTTAGTAATTCATAGTTTCTGAAGTCTGATCTACGGAGTAGCAGGACGGATCGTGAGTCAGTTAACGGTCCATAGAAAGTAACCGTAGACGTCCCCTAGACTTGGTTAAATTCTTGAAACTCAGGATGTGATCTACGGTTGAGGTGTACGGTCCGTAGATGGACCTACCAACCGTAGATTGAAACCGTCGTTGTAGGGTCCCCATATACCAACTCTATGTACGGACCGTAGGTCCTCACCGTAGATGGGCCCCGACAGTTTTTAATTAAGGTCTTTTTGGTCTGTTCCTTGGTTAATTCCCTAATTAACTAAGTCGGTTTTACCCTTAATGAAGGTCCTATATATAGTTCTCTATACCTAAATCACTTCTTTCTAACTCATTCCCTAAATTCACCTCTCAAATATTTCTCTCTCTAAAAGAAATCCTCTCTACCTCAAGGAAGAAGAAGAAGCTAAGTCCTCCATTGGAGATCACCCAATTTCCTCCAATTTCTAGTGGGATTTGCTAAGGTATGATGGTATTGACCAATGGAGTTGCTTCCTCCATTGGGCCCTCCCTTTTCTTCATGAATTTCAAGCATCAATTCCCTTCAAGAAAGCTAGGGTTTGATCAATTGTTATGGGTTCTTCGAGTATGAGTTCAATTACTGATTTTATGCTTTGTAGTGCACGACCTAGCGTGGGTAAAGTAATTTAGTGCACGATCTAGCGTGAATTACATGTCTAATTGTGATTATTGCATGAACCCCCATGATCCCAAGTAACTTCTCCCCAATTTGATAATCTATGCCTTCATTGTTAGGTTGAGATATGAATTGATGAAATTAAGGGATCATCTATGAAATTGAGCATGAATTGGGGTTAAGTGCATGAATTTAGCATGTTTAAGTAAAAAGCATGATTTTCCTGTTTTATGTGGGTTACTTCAAGTATGACTAAATAGCCTTGATTATGACTTTTAAGAACTAGCTTGCATAGAAATGCATGGTTTAAAATAAAGGCAATATGAACCCATTAGCTATGAAGAGGACAAACATGATAGCATCATGAAGAAAGAGGTTTATAGAATCAAGCATGTTTTATATGAAATCTATGATATGTTGATGTTGATTCTTGAAAGGGTTTTCTCATATAATGATCAATCTAAGCTTGTGAAAGGTTTTCTCACATGTAAAGGATTCATAACTTGTTAAAAGGTTGGCTTAACTAAAGTTGAATCAAGAGCTTAAAGAAGCTATTCTAGGGGTGTAAGCATGGACAAGTCCATGAAAGAAGAAACACTCAATGAAGTAAACTTGGACTAGTCCATGGTATGTGAAGTCATGTTCAACTTGGATTGGCAACCCTAGTTGTGCCTTTCCATGGATATCAATATTTATGATTGTATAGTGGGAATTATGCGTAGAACCGAGTGGACGGGTGACAAGTCCCCATATGTCCTATGCCTATGTGCGCCCATAGGTGGTCTTGACAGGCCCATATTATATCAGCTTAGCTAGTGGATCCACGTAGGTTATGGTTCAGGATTCTACCTTGGCAAGTAGAATGGCCCTTTTTCGGTGTAGGGCAGACACCGGATTCCATGTTGAGTTATTCCATGGTCTACATATCGATTTGAGGCTTTTCCCACACTTTAGCTTGCACAATGGTGCATGGGTTACTAAAAGTAAAGTAAAGAAAAGAAGAGTAACAGAAAGATGATTTAGCTTGCTTTGGCCATGGTTTATGCTTTATGCTATTTGCTAATATGCCTTATCATGTCTAGCTTGGCCAATTGCATGTCATGTTTATATCTTAGTTTCTAGCATCTTTTATGAGTTTATATGCATTGCTATCATACTTAGTACTTTATTGTGCTAACGCATACTCTTGCCTGCATCAACTTCTTTGGTGTAGGACGTGGCAGTTCTCCTACTCGTTGTTAGAGCATTGACTTAGAGTTGAGAAGAGGACTTGGTGAGCCCTCATCCACCCGAGGGCATAGCCTTGTTGGATATTGCTATGATGTCTTTCCTTATGTTGGATATTGTATTGGGCTGCGTCCCTATTATTTTTACTTGTATTATATGGTTTTAGATGGCTTTGAGACATGAGTTGTAGACTTCCGCTATTTTGATTAAAGCTTTGATATAAAATGCTCTTTTGAATTCTTACTTCTCTATTATCTTGTATCTTATGTATGCTAAGGGCTTGTATGAGGCCTCTCGGGGTCTTGTACGCCGTGTTACATCTAGGGGCTACCCTGGATCATGACAGGTTCGGCGGTACTGTAGTTGACAATGTACGCCGTGTTACATCTAGGGGCTACCCTGGATCATGACAGGTTCGGCGGTACTGTAGTTGACAATGGACGGCGATCCACCTTGGCTTGATGTTTGAAGTTGTTGGATGGACCCGCGTACTCTATTGGCTTGGGTAAGGCCCCCAGGAGTACCGGCGCACTCTACTGGTTTGGGTAGGGCCCCATGAGTGTTGGCTGATTGGGCAGTGGAGTATTAAATCTTGGGATTAGCTGGTTGTTCCGTTTCAAGGTTATTGGATATGAGGTACTTGGGTTGTCTAGCATATTCTACTGACTTGGGTAGGGCTCAAGGAGTGTTGGCTGATTGGGCAGCGGAGTACTAAGGTTTGGAGTTGGCTGGTGGGTTTGTTTGAGTTGGTTGGTGGTTTCGGTTCGTGGCTTGGGTCTTCCTTCATTTCCGTAGAATAGCTCTTTTGTGTACCTGTCGGGCTTATGGGGGTTCGTTCGGGTTTTATTTTAATCTTGTGCACGAGTGTACCTTCTAGGCTTATGGGGGTCTATTTAGGTTTAGATTAGCTGTACTTAGTTTTATTTTCGATGCGCTCATGTGCATGTTTCATTTTTGTTTGACCTCTGTTGTTGTAGATTCTATCTTTTCAGTCTGTTTTTACCTTTCTTGCTCAGTCGGCCTATGATGCGTACTAGGTACCTATTGTATTGGTACACATGCTACACTCTGCATCTGTTTTCGTGATGCAGGTCCGAGCACCAACTATCAGCGTTGAGTTCGAGCCTGCAACAGTCTGTTCCAGAGACGAGGGTGAGCACATGGCGTTCTGGGATTACCTATCTCCATATGTTGATATATTTTGTATTGTCTTTTGCTTTGAGATTGTCTACTTACTGTTGTCTACTTTTGGGACTTGTACTCATTTAGTAGTTCTGTACAGGTGACTTCCAGGTTCTGGGAGGTATTTTTATTGTATATATAGATGTCTCGCTTCCGCCTTCTCTTTACATGTTACTTTATTTATACTTCCACTTAGTTGAGGTTAGTTTCCACCCTCAGTCCCATTACTGCTATGTTCTGGGATAGGGTCTTGGCTTGCCTACTTGTGGGTTGGTAGGCGCCATCATGACTCGAGAAATCGGGTCGTGATAAGTTGGTATCAGAGCCCCAGGTTCATCGGTCTCACTTGTACAGAGCTAGCATCTAGTAGAATTCTACGGATCGACGCAGAGACGTCCGTGACTTATCTTCGGGAGGCTACATGATGTCTTTAGGAGCTTTTCTTATTTTATTTCCTGTTCGTGCGTCGTTATCTAATTGGTTTCATGAAATCTCACTTGTTTTACTCTGTCGTAGGATGGCTCGCACATGCAGTAGAGGTCGACCTCGAGGTTGAAGTGGTGCTGCTGCACCAGGCCACGATAGAGCGAGGACTCTGGAGTCGGAGCCTCGTAGAGAGCAGATTCCTTCTCAGCCGGTGGGGCCTGGACCAACCCAACCACCGCCCGCACCAGCTGCCGCCCTTGACCTTCAGGGTATGCTCGCGTAGATTCTGGCTGCGATAAGGGGTTTACAACAGCAGCATCAGTTCCAGGGCCAGCTCCAGCACCGCAGGGCTAGCCTTTCCCTGTGGCTCCAGAGATTTAGCAGCAGGGTCAGCCTGCAGCAGTGGCCCCAGAGGGCCAACAGCCGCCAACACTGACCGTCATTCAGCCGGACGCAGTAGATAGAGTTATGCCATTGAGGAGTAGAAGATGCTCGGAGTGTTCCTTAGACTGACATTGCGAGGTTTTCGGGGGCTGTTGGGGAGGATGCCCATGAGTTCATTACTTCCTGTCGAGAAAGATTACAGGCTTTGGGATTAGTGGAATCGAGAGGAGCCGACTTCACTGCTTATCAGCTAGACGGACCGGCTAGACAGTGGTGGCATTCCTTCATTGAGACCAGGCCAGCTAGGTCCCCGCCAGTATCGTGGGCAGAGTTTTCAGTGGCCTTTCTTGCAAGATTCATCCCACGGGGCATCAGGGATCGCCTCCGTGATGAGTTCTCGAGGTTGGAGCAGGGCTCCATGACAGTGTCCAAGTATGAGGTCAGATTTCATGAGTTTTCCCATCATGCTACCATGATCCTGCCCACGGAGGAGGACATAGTTAGATGCTTTGTCCGAGGTTTGAGATTGCCGTGTTGTCAGTGGGATGTTCTTTTCTTGATGTTGTGGACTATGCCTGCACGATTGAGCAGCTCCGCCGCGAGGCCTAAGGGGGCAGTGGCAAGAGGGCTAGGTACGATGACGACTGTAGTAGGTACCGTTCTAGGCCCAGGGATACTCAGGACCAGGTCCAGCAAAGGTTCCAGTCAGGCCAGTCTAGTCGCCCATTTCAGGCAACATTGCAGAGATGGTGACCAGCACCGTCAGGATAGTTACAGTGCCGATCCAAGCCAAGGCCGAGGTAGTTCCCAGACAGGTTCCTTAGGTCGAGGTGGCCAGCCTCTAGTTCTGAGTAGGTCTTCTCAGGGTTGCTTCACTTGTGGAGAGATTAGTCATTGGGCTAGGGAGTGCCCTACCTCCAGATCAGCTTTACCAGCTCCCAGGTGGCGAGACTGATTTCAGCAGTAGCACCACCAGCTAGAGGAGGAGGTCAGCATCAGGGTGCGTGGGGAGGTCCCTGGGAAGGCAGGACAAGTGGCAGGGTAGATGCTCATGGTAGAGGCGCCTAGGGTCATTTCTATGCAGCTCCAGCCAGAGTAGAGGCCGAGGCGTATGATGATATGATCACAGGTATGGTTCTCCTATGCCATCAGTCCGCTTCAGCCCTATTTGATCCTGGTTCTACATATTCATATGTATCTGCTTATTGTGCTCCTCGGTTGAGGGTGAGTCTAGAGCCTTTAGCGGTACCCTTGTGTGTTTCGACCCCGGTAGGGGATTCTTTAGAAGTGGATCAGGTGTGTAGATCATGTGTGGTGACTATTCGGGGGCAGGAAACTCGGGCTGATCTTATTATGTTGAGTATGCTGGATTTTGATATGATTTTAGGCATGGATTGGTTATCCCCTCACCGAGTGGTCTTAGATTGCTATGCCAAGACCGTTACTTTAGCCAGGCATGGTATCCCACCGGTGGTGTGGCAGGGCTTTCGTAGCCGCACACCAGTTGGGGTGATTTCTTGTATTCAAGCCTAGAGGCTTGTGGATAGAGGATGTTTGGCTTATGTTAGAGATGTTAGTAGGGAGAGCCCTACAGTGGAGTCAGTGCCTATAGTTTGAGAGTTTGCTGATGTGTTTCCTGCCGACCTTCCTGGCCTACCCCCAGAGCGAGATATTAATTTTGCCATCGATTTAGAGTCGGGTACTCATTCCATTTCTATCCCACCGTATCGTATGGCCTCTGCAGAGCTCAAGAAGCTCAGTGTTTAGCTTCAAGACCTCTTAGGTAAGGGGTTTATTTGGCCTAGAGTATCACCTTGGGGTGCCCAAGTTCTGTTTGTGAAGAAAAATGATGGTACCATGCAGATGTGTATTGATTAGAGGCAGCTGAATAAGGTGATAGTGAGGAACTGTTACCCCATGCCTCGTATTGATGATCTCTTCGACCAGCTTCAGGGTACCGTAGTGTTCTCTAAGATTGACTTGAGATCTGGCTATCATCAGCTGAGGGTTGGAGCGGCGAACATCCCTAAGATAGCATTTAGGACTTGTTACGACCATTATGAGTTCCTAGTGATGTCTTTTGGGTTGACTAATGCCCATGCCGCTTTCATGGACTTGATGACTCATGTATTCAGGCCGTATCTGGACTCCTTCATCATAGCTTTCATTGATGATATCTTGGTATACTCACTGAGCCATGTTGAGCATAAGCAGCATCTGAGAATAGTGCTCCAGACTTTGAGAGATCATCAGTTTTATGCCAAGTTCTCAAAGTGTGAGTTATGGCTTGAGTCTGTAGCATTCTTAGGGCACGTGGTGTCCAAGGATGGAATTATGGTGGATCCGGCGAAGATTGAGGTTATCCGTGATTTGATTAGGCCCACTTCTGTGACTGAGGTTCGGAGCTTTGTCTAATTGGCAGGGTACTACGGACGTTTTGTTGAGGGTTTCTCTACCATAGCAGCACCTCTGACTCGGTTGACTCGCCAGGATGTTCCCTTTGTGTGGTCGGAGGAGTGTAAGAGGAGCTTTCTGAGGCTTTAGGAGTTGCTTACCACCGCTTCTACATTGACTCTTCCAGTTGAGGGTGAGGGCTTCACGGTTTATTGTGACACATACAGCGTTGGTTTGGGTTGTGTTCTGATGCAGCAGGGCCGGGTTATTGCTTATGCGTCGAGCCATCTTAAGTGCATGAGCGCAACTACCCCACTCATAATCTAGAGTTGGCAGAGGTAGTTTTCGCGCTTAAGATCTGGAGGCATTACCTTTATGGAGTTCATTGTGAGATCTACACCGATCACAAGAGCCTTCAGTACATTATGACCCAGAGGGATCTTAATTCGAGGCAGCGCCGCTGGATTGAGCTCCTGAAGGACTATGATCTCTCTATTCTCTACCATCCGGGCAAGGTGAATGTAGTAGTGGACGCCTTGAGCCGGAAGGCAGTGAGTATGGGTAGCCTAGCCTTCCTTTCAGTTTCGGAGAGACCTTTGGCTTTGGACATCCAGTCCTTAGCCAATCAGATGATCAGGCTAGATATTTTGGATTCCAGTCGGGTGTTAGCCTATGTGGTAGTTCAATCATTGTTGCTAGATTAGATCCGCAGTCGCCAATTCGAGGATGAGTCTTTGGTGGCACTCAGAGATAAACTTTTGGCGGGTGATGCCGGATAGGCTACCTTAGATTCAGATGGGGTTTTGAGACTTGATGGCCGAGTTTGTGTTCTGAGAGTCGATGATTTGATTCAGCTGATCCTTAGCGAGGCTCATGACTCCAAATATTCTATCCATCCGGGCACCGCTAAGATGTATCTAGCATTGTCGATCTCCAATTTGTTGGTTTAAGGATTCAGAGCCTAGGCCACGTGGTATGGATTTGCTTCAGGAGGCTTTGGCCAGATTTTTTTTGATTCAGGATAGGCTTAGAAAATCTCAGAGTAGGCAAAAGAACTATGTTGACCGTAAGCGCCATCCCTTGAGTTTTGGTGTTGGTGATCTTATTTTCCTGTGAGTGTCACCCTTGAAGGGCGTGATGAGATTTGGGAGGCAGGGCAAACTTAATCCCATTAGGCCTTTTGAGATCTTTTGTGAAGTTGGAAACGTTGCTAATTATGAGTTGGCTTTGCCTTCTGCTTTCTCAGTTCTTCAATTCATCTGGTTTTCCATGTGTCGATGCTTCGCAGATACATTATAGATGAGTCCCATGTGCTTCACTATGACTTAGTCCAGTTGGATGACTGTTTGACCTTCGTGGAAGAGCCAGTTGCTATTTTGGCCAAGGATGTCAGGAGGTTGGGCTCGAGAGATATGCATTGATGTTTTCAAGGGATTCAAAATTGTAAAGGCTATCAACGAACACAACCTCTTAATTGGAAAGGGTAAGTTACAAATGGACACCACCATTCAAAATTTTTTTAGCTCTTTTTTAATTAAAATAAATAAATTTAATAGGATAGGGATAATTTAATAATTTAACATTTAAGTAGGAGTTTCATATTTAAAGGAATATTTTTGAACCTAGGGAGATGAAAAAACAAAGTTTAATTAAATACATATGATTTTTTACTTATTTTGATTTTATAAGGTATAAATATGTTATGTAATGTATCTCACCTAAACTTCCTTATCTACAATATTATAACAAACACGATAAAAACTAGCTGATCACTATATTAGTTACAAAGAGTCGCTGACCGCTACCAACCATAGTAACAGATAAATTGGCAGTGGAGTCCATTGAGACCTGCAACAATTTTTCTACTCACATCTGGCAAATTTGTGATCACTTCCTCCCTCCAGCGACTCTGGAGATCCACTTACGTACCTGAGAAATCATAGCGTGAGATGATGAATGTCCACCTACCAAGGCGTGATATGAAATAGCAGACTGCACTAGGACCTCTATAACTTGTAGCTCTATGGCTAAGAGGTCATCAGAGATAAATGGTTCTCGTAAGTTAGGTTGAAAATCTGAGGCGTTAGTTTGAAGAAGTAGCTGAGCTGCAGACTTACAGTTGTATCCTGCAGTGTATGTTTCCTCATAACAGTAGCATAATCCACACTCACGCCAACTCTGAATCTCAGAATGAGTAAGGCGTTTGATTGGATGTTTTCGTCCTTGCTGGAACAAACGAGCTTAAGGAATGCTGAATAGGGAAGGCAATAGAGGCACCCCTCTATTAGCAAAAGTTGGTCGGTTTCTGGCCTTGTTGTGCGTAGATCCGGTGATCATGTATATATGCCCATAAAGTGGAGTGAGCATGATTACTTGTTTTAGTATACAATATGTTCGCTAGTAAAGAATGTAGTGAGGAATTGTGAGGTCTCTTCTCGTGTGGCTTTCCTTCCATCTGGATATGCAATAGTTTCAGATTATTTTCGAGATTTTCTAATGCTAATAACTGCATTGAAACTTTTTGGGAAAATAAAAGGATAATGACTTTAATTGTAGTGGATCACTGATCACTATCGGTTTTCAAGTATTGGTGAACAGTTAGCCTGCTGCATAGGTTCCTTCTGAATTAGTCATAACAATAAATGATTGTATTTCTCGTATAGTTCATGAAATTCGATAATCACCAATGATCCACTACAGTTTAAGCCATTATCTTTCATCTCAAAAATCTCAATGCAGTTATTAACATTAGAATAATCTAAAAAAACAATCAGGAACTACTACCATTCAAAATGAAAAGAGGCGCACATGAGAAGAGACCTTGCCACCTCATACTTCTCCGCAATGACCCTTGTACAAAAAGCATTTACCACTACTCCAAATCTCCATAACCCTTTTCTTAAAAGTGTCATGTTAAAGATCCTTAGATCCTTAATACTAAGACCACCCCAAACATTTTGGTGTGGTTACACCCTTCTCCTGTAATGAGGGAATACTCAAGACAAATGAGTTAGGGTTGGCTGTATGAATTCTCTATATTATTTGCTTTCTCATAAAAAATAGTTTCTATATTAATTATTTTCTCCGAAACTTAAGAAAATTTCAACAACTCAAATAGACATCCTAAATCTTCGTTCTTAAATCATTTTAAGATGATTCTAAAAATCTCATTTCTTTTATAAAAGTTACAAAATTTTATGTTAGAGACTTCAAAAATGACACTTTTTTTATCAATAAAAACATTCACCACAAAATCTAAAACATTAATCTCACAATCAAAGCTTCAGAAACCAAAAGTATTTGACATGAATTCAGCAAGATAACTAAATTTCTCGAACTCCAAAGTCATCTACCAACATAGATTCAAAAGAAAAAATTAGAAAGGGATATTAGTACATGATCACAGACAACATACACATACAAATATATAACATGTATATATAAATCAATGCATAAATCATCTTCCTCACAAAAATAACTGTAGAAAATAGGTACAACAATCTGAATGAAGCCATGCATGAAACAACATGGAATCATCTGATTAAAAATAGTTTACCTACAAAAGAAAGGAAAGGTGAATCGCATAGAGTAAGTTGTTGTTGAATTTCCCAAAAGAATTTCTTTCTTTTGCTTCTAGATACACAAAGTGTTGATCAAACACTAGATGAATCTGTAATTTGATTGGTAAATATAATTTTTTGAAAGCAGAGAAAAAAACAGGAAAAAGGGCTTTGTTATTTCTCAATGTAAAGTATTTTTTTAGGTGTGGCAGCCCTTTATTTGACCTTTTATAGTTGGGGGAGGGGGTTAGTTGAACCTTACCATGCTTAATTTTTAACAATACTTAAATTTTCCAACTTTTTATAATTTGGAGAATATAATTTTAAAAATATCATTTTGGGCTATATACATTAATTATAATTTTCCGTGCTAATTTTTTTTATATATTTTCTTTTGTTTTGTATTTTAAGTCACATCCTGATCAAGAAAACATTTAAATTTCTAACTATAATGGTATTTTCTTGAATAGATATGAATTTATATTTGACTTAGTCTTAATATCTACAATATATTTCATATTTAGTTAATTTTGATTTTTTGACCAAAAGAACGCAAGTAAATAAGGAAAAAAAATTAGTGATGAAGATTTTTATTCAAGATTTTTTACTGAAGGTGCAAATACCAATATTCAAATCACTATTTTCTATTTTTTGAATATTAAATTAAAAATATTAGTTATAAAGTTATTTTTCCCTCCTTTTTCAAACATGAAGTCCTTCCAACTTCTTATAATCTAGAGAATATAAATTTTTAAAATATTATTTTGGGCTATATACATTAGTTATAACTTTCCTTGCTAAATTTTTTCTTTTGTATTGTATTTTAAATCACATTGTGATACAGAAAAGTTTTAAATTTCTAATTATAATAGTACTTTCTTGAATAGATAAGAATTTACATATGACTTAGTATTAATATCTACAAAATATTTCAGATTCAGTTAACATTGATTTTCTGACCAAAAGAATGCAAGTAAATAAGGAAAAAAATTTAGTGGTGAAGATAAAATTCATGATTTTTTGGTGAAGGTGCAAATACCAACATTCAAATCAATATTTTCTATTTTTTGAATATTAAATTAGAAATACTATTTATGAAGTTAGTTTTTCCTCCTTTTTCAAATATGAAGTCCATCCAACATTTTATGATCTGGAAAATATAATTTTAAAATTTTTATTTTGGGCTATAAACATTAATTATAACTTTTTTTGCTAAATTTTTTCTTTATATATATTTTTTGTCTTGTATTTTAAATCACATCCTGATCGAGAAATATTTTAAATTTCTAACAATAATGGTACTTTCTTGAATAGATAGGAATTTACATTTGACGCCTTTTTGGTATTGCTGCTACAAACTACTTATTTTTAGAAGTACTTTTTAAAAATATCTTTTCATAAAAGTGCTTTTGAAAAAAAAATAATTTGTGTTTAACTAATTTATTTGAAAAGTACTTTTGATAAGCAAATTAATTTTGACTAATATTTTTTAAAAAGAACTTTGAGAGTCAAATTACGAAAAAGGGCAAGTATCAGTGTACTTTTAATATTAAGATTATTTTATAGAGAGAAACTATTTTAAATATCTATTACAAAAGTTTTTATTAAAATGCACATATTCAAATTTTTTCAATCAATATTATGCATAGATAAATTAATTAATTAATTAAATATTACTATAATATAAACATAGTGATTTAAATATATTTGAAAATATCAAGAGAAATAAATTTTAAAACCATTCCACAAATTAAATCGTTACATACGAAAAATAATATTGTTTTCTTAAAACCATTCTACAAAAATTTTCTGTTTTTTAATTGTGCAAATATAGTTTTGTTACCATTATTTCTAATTCTGTAAAATAATATATAAAATTTATAATATATAATATAAAATAATATATAAACGTAAAATAAAATAAAAAATAAAATTCTTGAATGAAACGTAACCAAACTTATGAGATATTCTAATTAATTAATAAGGAATATATTGGTAAATATGTATGTATGGAAATGATATTTTAGTTTTCAAAAAAATATTTTTTTTCTTCTGCTTCTACTTCTGCTTTTTGTAAGAAGCAAAATTTTTTAGCTTCTTCCCAATAGCAGAAAAATTGCTTCTGCTTCCATTTTAAAATAGTTTAAAGGATTTGCCAAACGCTTCATTTTTCAACAAAATTACTTTTTTCTCAAATAAAAAGCATTTTTGGCCTCCCAATAACAATGCCAAATAGGCTCTTAATATCTACAATGTATTTCAAATTTAGTTAACTTTGATTTTTTGACCAAAAGAATGCAAGTAAATAAGAAAAAAAATTTAGTGATGAAGATTTTTATTCATTGTTTTTTAGTGAAGGTGCAAATACCAATATTCAAATAATCATTTTCTATTTTTTGAATATTAAATTAAAAATGCTATTTATGAAGTTATTTTTTCCTCCTTTTTCAAATATGAAGTCCTTACAACTTTTTATAATCTATAGAATATAATTTTAAAAATATTATTTTGAGCTAGATACATTAATTATAACTCTCCTTGCTACATTTTTTCTTTATATTTCTTTTGTCTTTTATTTTAAATCACATCCTGGTCGAGAAAAGTTTGAAATTTCTAACTATAATGGTACTTTCTTGAATAGATAGGAATTTACATTTGACTTAGTCTTAATATCTATAATATATTTCAGATTTAGTTAACTTTGAATTTCTTACCAAAAGAACGCAATTAAATAAGGAAAAAAATTTATTGATGAAAATTTTGATTCATGATTTTTTGGTGAAGGTGCAAATACCAAAATTCAAATCACCATTTTCTATTTTTTGAATATTAAATTAGAAATACTATTTATGAGGTTATTTTTTTCCTCCTTTTTCAAATATGAAGTCCTTCCAATAATTTATGATCTAGAGAATATAATTTTGAAAGTATTATTTCGTCTATACACATTAATTATAACTTTCCTTGCTAAATTTTTTCTATATATTTTCTTTTTTCTTGTATTTTAAATCACATCCTAATCAAGAAAAGTTTAAAATTTCTAGCTATAATAGTACTTTCTTGAATAGATAGGAATTTACATTTGACTTGGTCTTAATATCTACAATATATTTCAGATTTAGTTAACTTTGATTTTCTGACCAAAAGAAAGCAAGTAAATAAGGAAAAAAATTTAGTGATGAAGATTTTGATTCATGATTTTTTGGTGAAGGTGCAAGTACCAATATTCAAATCATCATTTTCTATTTTTTGAATATTAAATTAAAAATACTATTTATGAAGTTATCTTTTTCCTCATTTTTCAAATATGAAGTCCTTATTTTTCATTTACCTTATTTTTTTCAATTAACATACTAGGCAATGAAGTTATAAGTACTGAGTGGATGATTAAGAATCTGGAATGAAGTTTATTCACATGTATGATTTAGCCATATTTTGATACTGCTTAACAGATAGTTGGGTTACATACATTCATTGTAATTTTCCTTCCTAAATTTTCTTCCTTATATTTTCTTCGATCTTTTAAATCACATTCTGAAAAAAAGTTTAGAATTTATGTCTATAAAATTGTACTTCCTTGAATTGATAGGAATTCACATTTGACTTCATCATAATATCTAAAACATATTTCAGATTTAGAGCCCGTTGGGATTGACTTAAAATAAGTAACTTTTTAAAAGTTACTTTAAAGTCATTTTAAAATTAAGTAGTTATGTGTTTATTGATGTGTTTGGCAAAAAAGTGTTGAAAGTCACTTTTTTTTAATCAAAATGTCTGAAATACCCTTAAAGTTGTTAACATTATAAAAGAATTAAGGGTAAAAAAGTAATATACTTGGTCAAAGTAGAATGATTTATAAGTTAAAAAAATAAGTAGGGGAAACCCTACTTTTAACTTATTTTAAGTTACTTTTGACTTATTATAAGTTATTCTTATAATTGCCAAACACTCTAATAAGTCAAAAACTGATTTAAAAGTTGTTTGACCAACTTAAAATCTCATCCAAACGGGCTCTTAGTTTACAATGACTTTCTTACTAAAGAAAAACAAGTAATTAAGGAAGAAAAATTATTATTGAAGATTTTGATTCATGATTTTTGGGTGAAGGTGCAAATACCAATATTTAGATCACCATGGTTTAGATTCATGGTTTTTGTTTTTCTCTTCTTTCAAGAATGAGATCCTTAGTTTTCATTTACCTTAATTTTTTCAACTAACATAGTGTCACGACCCAAAAATGGACGTGATGGCACTCGTCTTATCCCACCAAGACAAGTCAACCTCAAACCCAGCCATTACGACAAAGTGCGGAAATAAAATAATATTTGAATTTTATTAGCAAATACTAATGCGGATAATAAGTCAATTCAATGAAATCCCCAAAATCTGGTTGTCACGTGCACAAGCCTCTAATGTATTACAATAGATTTGAAAGAAAACACAGGTCTCAAATGATATTGTCACTAAAGCAGAACAAAATCATAAATAGGAGTAAGAAGGTCCACTGAGATGACAAACAGCTACCTTGCAAATCTCCACAGGAAGCCTCGGACAAGAAAAGAGGGAATAGAAAGTATCACAAAAATCCGGGCTCGTAACCTACAAAAAATTGTAGAAACAAGGGGTGAGTACCAAACCACGTGGTACTCAGCAAGTAAACTTCTAAACACAAGCTAAGGGAATAGAATACGGGTACTCCTTACACCCCATCCGAACCTCCACAACTACAACCTGCATAAAATCAGCCCAACCTAGCAGTTCACAATTTACATAGCACATAGTTCAATAACAACACTCCAACAATTACAGATCAGCAAGACACGGGATCAAGTCCATAAATCGCAAGTTCAACAGAAAGGCACTCACAAGTTCACAAATGATAAAGATATGCAATGCAATGAAATGCAATGCCACATACGATGATGCTTGTCTGACCTAATGATACACACCCGCTGTCTCTCAGTCCGGGACCCATGGGGGACATATCTGTCCATGCATCCGTCGCGGAGTGCGACACGACCCTCGATAGTACAATCCGTCACGGCGTGCGACACGTCCCTCGATAATGACATCCGTCGCGGCGTGCGACACGTCCCTCGATAATAGAATTCGTCGCGGTGTGCGACACGTCCCTCGAAATGGTACATCCTCTTTAATTTCTTATTCTTTCTCAATTCACATAACACTTGTCACAACCATGTCTCATAATCAATGCAAATAAATGTTCACACAATTAATGAAGAGATGACCATTTTCATAACAATGCACACTTCATAACAACACAATCGTGCTACAACATCAAAAATGAATCAATGAGCCTTTTAAACCATTCTCAACACATCACACACCAATAATTAATCACATTGCCTTTTATTACCCCCTTTTTATCATTAAAATTATTCAATATGGACAAGTCAACCCATCACCAAGTCCCATCACTTCCCAACACATACCACAAGGAAATACACGAATTCTATACGCTTAACAAGGGTTGAGAAATCCACTTGCCTCAATTAATCAACAATTCACTCCCGGACTTGAGCCTTCCCCTTTCGTTGGAATTCCAAATCAATGCAATCTATTCACATGAATAATCACAATAAGATTTCAAAACTAACAACATCTATATTACTATATGTCTAACTTAGACCCAAAAACTCACCCAAATCTATAATCAAGTTCATATATTTCAAGCCTAGGGTTAAGTCCCGATTTCTCCAATATCATAAATCTAATGATATTCATATAATACAATATACCTAATATTTAATTACCTATACTAATTTATCAAAGCTTAGATTATAATGTGATAACCGTAGAATTCCCCATAACCAAAACCACAAATTGGTCCAGTAGTTAAGTCCAATACATTAACTACGACAATACATACAAAACAGTAACCTAATTATACTTTGTTCCTTATATAATTTTCAATGACTGGCTATTCAAAACTAATCGTTAGCATCACTGTGGGCTATTAATGTTGTCAACTCAAACTTGTCCCTTTTAAGTATAACATAATATCAATTAATTGTTAATAATTTTCCTCCCAAACTGACGCCACACATAACCCTTTTCCTAAGCATGTAACGTACATGATTCATTCGTTTTCAATTCTCTCATTGCCATTAACCAATCCCATTCAAGTCAACACATACACACACTTAATATACTAAGACAATTTAAAGAAAAAGAGTCACCTGAAGCACCTGTGATCTCTCGCCACTTTCTGTTATGCTCCTCTTCCCCTCTTTTCTTTTCTAGATAAAATAATTAAGTATAAAAATAAACCAACCCTACTACTTATTTTAATATATATATGGGCCAATTAGTATAAGGTATTAAATAAATGGAGAAATAAATTTCAAACCTAGCCCATTATTATCAACTAAATTAATTATTTAAAATTTATCCGTTAATTAAATAGCCGTAGTTATCGAATAGTTCAAAATTTTCAAAAATAACCTTCCGGGTCATTACACATAGTAACAATGAAGTTAGCACTAAGTTGATGATAAAGAATCATATATAAAGTTTTAATGACAAATATGTGATTTTAACCATAGTTTGTGATACAGGGGTGGTTTTTCGCTCAAACACTACTGCATGGATGTCTGCAACGCTTGCAAACTTCAGCCTATCAAATACTCTCAAATCTGTTAACACTTGGACTGTTCTTTTCACTTTTAGGCAGCTTACGAAGTTAACAAACACACAGAATGTTTACAGAATGAATTCCAACCTTTATTAATCACAACATAACAAAGAAAGAAGCTTAACTAATTCACTAAGGAACATAACACCCTGTGATTGTCTTGGTCGAATTTCTGCTCCATATAAAATCTCTGCACTTGGCAGTCATAAACAGTTACAACAGTTAAAATCAACCATGTGCTTGGCACATGCCTTAGTAGAAATCTAATCTGAAACAAACTAATTTACAATAGTAATATTCTAACAGTCATATACAATTTCGAATTCAAAGGCCTAGCCCATGTGCCCCACACATGCAAATCATTTGCCTTAGCCGAAATTGCCCTTGCCTATACTTAGATATTTTCTGCATGTTGGCACCCTTAGGTTTGTTTCCTCATTTCAGCCAACTCGTGCCCACACTGATCCGACCTTGTCTCGCCATAGTCATGTCTACACAGCCTTGCCATGCCTTCGTCAAGTCCCCATAGCCTTGCCTTGTCAATCCAACACGCTTCCTTGCCTTGCTGAGCCAGCATCCTTGGTTTTAATTCTGCCTTGCCAACACTCCAGTATCCTTAGTCATTATACGTCTAAGCTACTTAGCCAAAACTCCAGCATCTTGAACACATTGTTGCACACCAACACTTAGCAGTACAACTGCGTTGTTTCCCCATACCCATGCCAAGACCAATGCACACATCCTTTCCATGCCAGTACCGATATCGCTTAGCTAGTCTAGTGGTCTAATAGTTTGCTACTACTGAACACAAAGTCGGGCTATATATATGAACTATATTTTCTTTGCTAAAATTTTCTTTCTTATATTTTTCGGTCTTTAAAATCACATCTTGAGAAAGATTTTGAATTTCAGACTATAATTATACTTCCTTGAATAGATAGAAATTGATAGTTGACATCATAATACATAAATCAATTTCAGATTTAGTAAACTTTGACTTTCTTACTAAAAGAACACAAGTAAATAAGGAAATTTTTTTAGTGTTGAACATTTTGATTCTTGGTTTTTTAGCAAAGGTGCAAATACTAATATTCTGAACTCCATATACTAACTTTCTTTTCTATTTTTTGAATATCAAATTGAAAATATTATTTATGAAATTTTTCTTTCTCCTCCTTTTTCAAAATTGAAGTGCTTAGTTTACATTCACCTTAACCGTTTCAACCGACATAGTAACAAAGAAGTTAGAACTGAGTTGATGATTTAGAAACTGGTGTAAAATTTTACTGAATGATATATGACTAACCCATGTTGTTGCTATTGTTGAACAGAGTGTTGTATTACTGTCACGACTTGATTCCTTGAGTCATGACGGCACCTACGGTTATCAACCAGTAGGTAAGCCAACCCGTAACCCAGAACGATTAGTAATGAGTTAATGGTAGAAGTAAACAGGAACAATAAAATAGCAATAAAACAAGACAAAAGCAGAAGCAAACCAAAACTATTACAAAGGAGCCCTCCCAGAACCTGCAAGTCACAAGTACAAAACTTTCTAGAATAAGAGTTTAAGTCCCAAAAGTGGATCAAAAGCAAAGCTGTCTCAAAAATCAAAAGACTAGCTACACAATGTACAGAAGGAGACCACCAAGTCCAGGACTCCAAGTGCTCACCCTCGTCTCCGATCCCAAAAAACTGCAGATGGCATGAATAATCACTACATGTAGCTGGTATTAGGACCTGCATCACGAAACAGATGCAGAGTGTAGCATGAGTACCAAAACAAAGGTACTCAGTAGGCATCATAGGCCGATTGAGAAGAAAGGTAAAGACAATATGAAAAGATAGAATTTAGACACAAACAGAGGTCAAATCGGATATGAAAAAGAGAACACGAGCATACTAAGAGTAAATCTTAGTACAACTAAACTAAACCTAACTTGACCCCATAAGCCTAGAAGGTACACTTATGCGCAAGTTTAAATGAAACTTGAACGGACCCCCATAGCCCACAGGTACATAAAATAGCTAGGTCTACAAGAAAGAAGAGTATCAGGAATTTGAACCCGAGAAGCAAAGTCGGGCTCCTAGCCCAAGTAACCGCAAATACCCTATAATCCAGCCAACTCCCAGCCCAACTAGCAAAAGTGACAAATCAATCTAGGCTGCCCAGCCAGCCAGTCCACTCCCAGCCTAGCTACCAAGAGTGACCGGGGGCGTGTCGATTCTAAAGAGTATTTCAAATATCAAGGATAGCCAGCCAGTCCTCTCCCAATGGTATACACCGCCCAGCTAATAAGAGTGATCTGGGGGCATGTCGACTCCGAAGAGGATCTCAACAATCAATACCAAGCCACCGTGGAACGACGTCCACTCACAAGGAATCACAAGAAGGCTCCAAGCTTGAATCACCTCAATCTCAAGTTACTCGAGAAAGCACAAGACTTCCGGTAACACATCAGAGCCGCAGAAGTAGGGAGATAGAAAAGAGGATGATCAGTAAAGCTGCGAAAATTTCTAAACTAAGGCTCATGCTATTAGACTCAAGTCTGCTACTCTAGTTTACAGGGATCTAATCTATCTGAAACGACGTCTTAGAAGAACAAGGCTAACAGGCCACAAGGACCACAAGTATTAGGCAACACTAGTCTAATCCTAGACTAAGGTCGAACATGCTCAACTACAACAAGTATAACAACAAAATCAAGTCACAACAGCTTAACAATACACACATTCCTCAACTAGGATGGTACTGAACCCAAAAATATGGCCAATCAAGCTTAAGCATAGTATCTAAGAAAAAGAAAATAAGAACAACTAGGTACCCGCCCCCAATTAATTCCAATCAACATTCATTTATGCATTCAAGATCAATCAAATAGAAAGGAAAGGTGTAGCCTACGTGTAGGCCGACTGCACGCGCTCCAAATCACAATGCTGGAGCTTTCCCTTTTTGAAAGCCTCAGAACTCTACCACGTTATCAACAAAGGATCACAATGTAAATACGATTGTTTAGACACCAAAAAAAAATATAATAGAAACGGACCAATTTCAGAGTCAAACAGGAATTGTGGGACTCGCGCTGTAATTTCTGGAATTGACTCCGTCAAAAGATCCAAAATAGTACCTCGAATTTGTGTTCCAAAATGGAACACAATCCAGGGCTCATAACAACCAACAACAACTGTCATGCAAAATTTATGAAAATAACTAAATTAAAGAATTACAACAGTCTCGAAACATAGAATTTACTGCAAACTAGACTTGCCCAACACCTTCCCATCACCCACGCACATAGTCTTAATAATTCTGAATGCACAGGACTTCAAATCACTCAGTTTTGTGCCAAAACAAGAAAAAAATCACTTTTAAAACATTCATACGAAAGCTGAAAACCCTTCTTCACGAATGCGGTGGCACCCCACAAATGCATACCTTGCGAAAGCGATAAAGGCCCCGCGATCGCGGCCAAGAGGGAGCCAGACCCCTCTGAACATGCCCCGCAAATGCAGCTGGCCCTCGCGAACGCGGCCAGCAGGCTGCCTGGGCTCTGCAAACGTGGCCCAAGGTCCACAAATGTGAAGGCCATATTGGCCTGCACTAGCTGATGCATATCAGCTGGTTTTTGGCAACTCCAAATCTCTGACAGGGTGTTCAAAATTCGTTCAGAATCCCGTGCATGCAAATAAAATATTCTACCCTACCAAATTAAATAGTCCAGACTCAATGGATCAGTCAAAATTCTCATACGAGGTTATCTTAGTAAAAAGTGAGTCCCACACCCAAACTCCATTTTAAGTCAAAATCCTCAAAGGGGCTTAGAATTAACTCGAAAGCCTCGGAATCCGAACGAAGGATCCTTCTAGATCAAACTCAATATTTCAAAGCTAACCTGCTTTGCTAAAATTCTCATCCGAGCTCGTTTACCTAGAATATTGACTAAAGTCAAACTTAGGCCTTAACTTGAAAGTTAAAACGCCTAATCGCACAGAGTTGCACTAAAAGCCTCGAGAGTCATGCCAACTATGCTACTAGACTAAAAGGACCCTTCTGAAACTGATAGAATTGTCAGAATTTTACTTTGAGATCATCTTCCTGAACTACTAATCACAAATCACCGGTCAAGGTTCAAAAGCTTCAAAATATAAAAATTTGCATTAAAACCAAGCAAACGACCAGGTGACCGAACTGTCAGCCCCAGCAAGTCGTAAATAACTTGAGGTCAATATAGGAACACTCTAAATGAAAAAAAAGAAGGCATAGACACATAAATGACCTAAAGGGTCATTACAATTACTCAATGCTTTTGAACCAAATATTAGATATCTAAGACTTCAATTATGTCCAAAACAACATGAACTCTAATTTGTGTAATATGATTAACCTAAAATGGAAGGAACATTGTTTGGTATTAGAGTGAAAATCACTTAGCATTTTCACTCGAATACTGTCCAAAAAATGGAAGTTGGACTCAAAACTATAAGTTACAACCTGTTGTCTTAATCTTATCCTTTCTCGTGTGTGTGATCACCTGACTAACAAAATATTGTCTTTTACAAAACCTCCTATGATACTTAATGTTAAAGCTACTATCTCCTTACATTCACTAAGAAATGACACAATAAGATAAGACTTGTAAGAAAGAGAAGGAAGAAGCGATTTCTCCATTTCTTTAAAAATTTATTAATGTACTACAAATAGTGGTCATGATATATGAACAAGAACTATAGAGATTATTGTAGTGATAGAAAATGGGCAAATTCTATCAAACTTGGATAGATCAAATGGGTCAAAGTAATTATTGGCTCAAGAGCCAATCCGTCCTAAGTTTGTTTGGGTCAAAATGGGTCATAACCCAATTTTTCCTCTTTTTAAGCATATCATAATTATAAAAGTGGGAAAACTCATTAATGTTTTGCGTTTATGAAACTGGTAGTATGAATTAGAGTGCACCAATATGATTATGATTAAGTGATTTATTGTAATGACTCTCTTGGTCATTTTCTCTATTTTCTGATATTTTTAGTGTTTAGAGTTTTCCTATAGTGGTCTCAAGTCATTTATGATTTGTTGAGACTGATAGTTTGGTCACTAAGTTGTTCATTTGGTTTTTATGCAAGTTTCGCCGGTTTGGAGCTTTTGAAGTTTGATCGGTTGACTTCAGTCAAAACATCAGGTTAACAACCTTGAATACGGTTCTAATGGTTCTGTTAGCTTCAAAACGTTGAGGCTTTAGAAATCGTTTAGAGCTACCTTATGAATTTTAGCTAAAATAGATCTTGCGTATGGGACCCATTTTTCATTGAGACAACCCCCGTTGAAAGTTTTAATAGTTTCACTGAGTCTAGAATGCCATTTCTAGTTGGGTAGAATTTTTGGTTTGCTTTGGTGGAACCCAAAATAATTCTGAAGGTCCAATTGACACTTAGAGTTTAATCCTAAGTGTTTAAGCACTAGATGTTGGTGCAGTTGCTCCCGTAGAGAAAGGCTCACTCTGGTGGAGCCACTCTTGTGGGAGTTGACCGCTCGTATGGAGCTGGCCACATCAGCTTACCTCACTTTTGCGGGGCTTGGTCGCTTTGGTGACCTCGAGCCTACAAAGTCAGTTTTTCTCATACGGAGCCAGTAAACCATGCAGACCTCCGCATTGATAGAGTCTTTTCCACTACATCGATGTTGCTCCTACGATGTCGGATCCACTAAAGCGACATTAATAGTGATTAAATTCCAGCACCCTTCGTCATTTTTCATTTTCAAGAGAGGAGTGTTGAGAGCTATTTGTTGGGCTATTCTAGTGGGAAATCTTGAATTGAGCTGGAAGTTTATTGGGGACATTATAAGGGTTGACAGTCTCATTCA
The DNA here is from genome assembly GCA_018342035.1 of Solanum appendiculatum. NCBI lineage: Eukaryota > Viridiplantae > Streptophyta > Magnoliopsida > Solanales > Solanaceae > Solanum > Solanum appendiculatum. The sequence continues at coordinate 719,779 of JAGDQO010000563.1, read as the reverse complement.
TAAACTTGTAAGTCTCCATTTACTTCTTCATTTTTTGCTTGTGTTCGGTCTTGTGAAGATTTCTTCTTGATGGGTTGTTTTGAGGCATTTTGGAGCTCGGATTATGCCCATTTTCGGGACACAAGTTCCTTGAGCTAGAAGAGACCTATTGACCAATTTCTTGCATGGGTCCCACATTGCCACCTTGACCAATTTTTTTACCCAAACTTGATTGTCACAAGTTGGATGTCAAATGATTGTATTGACGTCGGAATCACTATTTTGATAGTGTAGCATTGTTTGAAGGCTGCTCGAAAAGGTAAAGGCCAGTATTGAGATTTGGAGTGCACGTATTCAGCTTTGAGGTAAGCTACGACTTACTACTTTTAGAACTTTCTTGTTCATCATTCTAACATGATGATTTGCTAAGTGTTGGGCTGGTATATTTAGGACAAACTACCCATACTCACCACCTTCAAGCTCAAGGCGCCCGCTACTATATTCGCTTTGCCCAGATAATAGATAATAGAGAGATCATAGTCCTTTAGGAGTTAAATCCAACAGTGTTGCCTCAAATTAAGGTCCCTCTGACTCATAATGTATTGAAAACTCTTGTGATTAGTGTAGAGGTAGTGCCTCCATATCTTAAGCACAAAAACTACCTCCGCTAACTCCAAGTCATAAGTGGAGTATTTGCGCTCATGCAGCTTAAGCTTCCTCTGTCACGACCCGAAATCGGGTGTGATAGAACTTGTCCTATCCCACTAGGAAAAGTCAGCCTAAAACCCAACAAGCGGAAGAAAACAACAGAAATAATGAAAGAAATAACTAAAAGCGGAAGACTTCATCTATAAAACCAACCCAAGACTGGTTGTAACATATACAAGCCTCTATTACAGATTTTGAAATGAAAAACTTCAATTCTCGATGTCTGTATCTCAAATAGAACAAACATATGTAAAAGAGTCAAGAGAGTCCGCCAACATCGAATAGCTACCTCTCAAGTATCCTTAAAAGCCTCGAAGAAGGAAGAGAAAAACTAGCTCACGGTCGGGCTCGAAACCTACACAAGTGTAGAAGCAAGGGTGAGTACCAAACAACACGGTACCCAGCAAATCAACTGATAAAATGAAGCAAATATAAAAGAATTGGGAAGCCCTGACTTCCAACTTAACCTCCAATGACTACAACCTGCACAGAAACTCAACCCAACCTAAACGAATTCCAATCCATAGTTCAAATGATCAAGTCAACAACAGTTCAACAAAGAAGCTCAATTTGGTATCAATAAGTAAGTCTCAAAATCATAAGGTACAAAATAGTATCACAAAAGCAAGGATCAAACAATACAATGCGATGCAATGCCAAGTATAGAATGCATGTTTGTCCTACAATACACAACCGCTGAATCTCAGATCGGTACCCATTGGGGGCTATGGACCATGTATCTGCCGGAACCATTTTCCATCGGCATAAATCATCTCTCGCCGGAACCATTTCCCATCGGCATAAGTCATCACTGGCCACACATGGACCACATATCCACCGAAACCACTTCCCATCGGCGTAAATCATCACTGGTCACACATGGACCACATATCTGCCAGAACCATTTCCCATTGGCATCGCCGGAACCATTTCCCATCGTCATATATCATCAAGTGTCTCATCATAATGTTTCATGAACCAATGCACACAAGCATGTTCACACAAATAATGAGAATGAATGATAGTGCTCACAATCACAACGCAATTCATATCAATGTAAATCACGTCACACTATCAACAATATATCAACAACCATAGTCAAAATCTCAATATCCACAACATATCAATGATGCCAATTGCCTAGTCTCCATTTCTCTACTCATTTCATCACAAGTAGTATCAATCGCTAACAAGAGTTCTCAAGTGTAGTCCCATAATCAACAATGAACAAAAGACATTTTCAACACATTCATAATCACATCGAGACTTTCATAGCAATGTATCAAACTTACAACAATATCAAGTCCATGGCCCAATCACACATTGGCCTATCACATTAGCATACAAACCATTTTATTAATCCCGCCGGTCATTATTAGATTGATTCATGCAATAACTCACCCAATACCTCAATCTCATTACTTTCCAACGCAATCAAGTAAGGAAGTAGAAATTCTAAAAGATTTACAAGGTTTTAAGAGTTCACTTGCCTTAACCGAATTGAAATCAAGAAACAATCGGAGCTTTTCCCTTTCGTAAGAAATATAAAGCAATGCAATCTATTCAAAATATAAGTCACAATCACAATTCGGCGCTAACAAGGACAAGAACACGAAATTCTGAAAGAAAAGGTAAAACAACCCAAAAATCTGATTTCAAAAATGGAGTTTGAATCCGAGATTTCTTTCATAAAAATCATCCTCAATACAAGAGGAACTCAATGGTGAAAACCCCATTTGAAAAGGAAGCACAAAACAGCCTTCAATCCCCATTTTATCAAATTTTCGGAGTTCTATCAAAATCACCAAAAACACATTTGAAAATCCCAAATTCCAATTCAAAATCATGTTTGAAGCATTGTGTAATCAAGGCCAAGGGTTAAAATCATTTACCCACAATGATTCTCAAGAATTTTCTCTTCAAAAATCGCCCAAGAGAGTTCCAAAATGTTGAAAATGGGCTAATTCTCGACTTTACACTATTCAGGCATAAAATAACCCTCCGCGAACGCGGCTAACTTAGCCCGCGAACACGGAGGTCAGAAGAAAACTCTTTCCGCGAACGCGGAGGTTTAACAGTCAATGCTCTGCGAACGCGTTAACCTTCTGCGAACGCGAATGCTTAACAGTTAACATTCCACGAACGCGGACCCTGTCCCTCCGCGAACGCGGAGGCTAAAACATCAGATAGTAGTAAAAACAACAATTTCACAAGTCTCCGAAAGGGCCCTCAGGATTTGTTCAGAACCCCGTGACATAAACCAGATATGCAACCCTATTAAATTCGACGTTCCGGACTCAATGGAACCATCGGAATTTAGATTTTAGGTCTCCTTGACCCGGAACCCAATAAAACACAACAAAACTAACTTAAGCTTCAACAAATCAAAACAAGCTCGGGACCTCTAAAAATTCAACCAAGGCCACTCCTAGATCTAAAATCATCCCCCGAATCCAACGGAGTTGTCGAAATCGATATCCGAGCATCGGATCTCCGAATGTTGAATAAAGTCAACCCTATGATCAAAATTCCATAATTTTCCAACTTAGAACCTCAAATCCACGAAACAGCCTCAAAACTGACCCCGTCATCTCTCCTTGGCCAAAATCCACATTCCAGAACTGATGGAATCGACGGAATTCCCATCCGAGTCCCTAAACTCTGAATGATCTCTAAAACCACAAATTGGAAACTTAAGCCATTACAATTCAAAACTTTTCAAAAACTCATTTTTAACACAACTTTAACAGAACCAAACTCGGAAACATGTCAAATGTTACTCGGGCAACTCTTAGAAGGGGCAAAATGATCATTTTGTAAAAATTTCTAAAAATGACCTTCAGGGTAATTACATTATCCACCACTAAAAACTATTTTCGTCCTAGAACATAAAGTAAAAGAAAGTACCTGAAGCCTTGAAAAGCTGAGGATATTTGGCACGCATGTTAGACTCGGACTCCCAGGTAGCCTCTCCAGCTGAACGGTGACCCCACTGCACCTTCAGTGAAGCAATCTCCTTAATTCTAAGCTTACAGATCTGTCTATCTAGAATAGTTGTAGGCTCCTCATCAAAAGTCAAATCAGGGCCAACTCCACAGAATAGAGTGCAATCACATGCGACTCATCTGGGATATACTTCCGTAACATAGAGACATGGAACACGGGATGCACCGCTGACAAGCTAGGTGGTAGGACAAACCTATAGGCCACCTCACCGTGTCTAAGATCTCAAAAGGGCCAACGAACCTAGGGCTAAGCTTGCCCTTCTTCCCGAATCGCATAACACCCCTCATGGATGATACTCGAAGCCAAACATGATCTCTCTCCATGAACACTAGGTCAAGAACCCTCCGATCGGCATAGCTCTTCTGCAGACTCTGAGCGGTCAAAAGTCTACCCTGAATCAAACGAACCTGCTCCATGGCATCCCTAAGCAAGTCAGTGTCTAAGGAACCCATCTCCGCCGAATCAAACCACCCAATCGGTGATGTACACCATCTGCCATACAAGGCCTCAAATGGAGCCATCTGAATGCTGGAATGATAATTGTTGTTATAGGCAAACTCTGCTAGGACAAATGTTGATCCCACCTAGCACCAAAATCAATCACACAATCACGGAGAATATCCTCCAGCACCTATATCGTCCGCTCAGACTGACCATCAGTCTAAGGGTGAAAGGTTGTGCTCATGTCTAGCCGAGTACCCAAACCATGTTGTAAAGCTCTCCAGAAATGTGAGGTGAACAAAGAACCTCGATCCGAGACTATAGATACCGGCACCCCATGAGGTCTAACAATCTGACTGATATAGAGCTGGGCTAACCTCTCTGTTGTATACTTCACCCGAACTGGAATGAAATGAGCGGACTTAGTCAGCTTATCAACAACCACCCAAATGGAATCATAACCACCCAGGTGGTAGGTAAACCCACAACAAAATCCATAGTGATACGCTCCCACTTCCAAGTAGGAATGGGCATCATCTAAGACACACCTCCTGGCCACTGGTGGTCACACTTGCCCTGTTGATAGGTCAAACATCTAGACACAAAGTCTGCAATATCTCTCTTCATACCACACCACCAGTAGTGCTAACTCAGATCATGAAACATCTTCGCTGTCCTCGGATGGATAGAATATCTAAAGCAATGGGCCTCCTCTAGGTACAACAATTAGTATTGTCGTGTTTTTAGAAAACATAATAATTAATCACGCTCATTAGCATGGAAAACAGAGAGATACCACTATCAAGATTTTGACCCTTGAAAATATGCATCGGCTATTCCAGGGTACTCAGCATTGAGATCGGGTTGATCGTTGGAGCTTTCATCAGCTGTTAGTGGTTCTACTGATGGGATGGTGAACGTGGTGACCAGTCAGAACGCGGTGACTACCATTCTTGAAGAATTCAAACAAACATTGTGATTTCTCCAACAACAAGATGGTCTTTGTGGCACTCAATATCACACCAATAGGCCCACTAGGGTCATCAATGTTTTTCCTCATCATCAACTTTGCATCTCTTTGTGGTGTCAGAGTTCTATAGTATTTCCTTATTGTTTCATCATAAGTTGAGGGCTCTATGGAAAGGAAACCGTAAATATCCACTTCACCATAAAACTACTTCTCATGAACAACATTTTATACTAATTAATGTTGTCATGTTTCTAGAAAACATAATAATTAATCACTCACATGAGCACGGAAAAAAGAGAGATACTACTATCAGGATTTTGACCCTGGAAAATGTGGACCATCTGTTGCATGGAACCACTATTAGACAAGAAATCCCATTTGCTCCTCGTTTGTTCATTCTTGAAGAATTCAAATAAACGTTGTGGTTTGTCCGGTAACCAGATGGTCTTTGTGGCACTCAACATCACACCAATAGGCTCACTAGGGTCATCAATGTTTTTCCTCATCATCAACTTTGCATCTCTCTGTGGAGTCAGAGTTCTGTAGTATCTCCTTATTGTTTCATCATCAGCTGAGGGCTCTACCGAAGGAAACTGTAAATATCCACTTCACCTCCATCAAAATAAGTGCAGCCTCCTTGGCTTCACCTCTTATCACTTTGTCTCGAATGAGACATAACCTCTCATCCTCAAACTGGCGCTCACGAATCTGCTCAACTAAGGAAGAACGGGCCTTAATAAATGTAATCATACCACCACTCTCCTCAGAAACCTACAACCTGACAAAACTGTTGGCTAACCTCTGAACATCTCTAGCCAAGGGCCTCATATCAACAATAGTTCAACAATAGTTCAACAAAGAGGCTCAATTTGGTATCAACAAGTGAGTCTCAAAATCATAAGGTACAACATAGTATTACAAAAGCAAGGATCAGACAACACAATGCAATGCAATGCCAAGTATAGAATGCATGTCTGTCCTACGATACACAACCGTTGAATCTCATATCGGTACCCATGGGGGCCACACATGGACCATACATCCGCCGGAACCATTTCCCATCGGCATAAATCATCTCTCGCCGGAACCATTTCTCATCGGCATAAGTCATCACTGGCCACACATGGACCACATATCCGCCGGAACCATTTCCCATCGGCATAAATCATCACTAGCCACAAATGGACAACATATCCGCCGGAACCATTTCCCATCGGCATCGCCAGAACCATTTCCCATCGACATATATCATCAAGTGTCTCATCATAGTGTTTGCAGAACCAATGCACACAAGCATTTTCACACAGATAATGAGAATGAATGATAGTGCTCACAATCACAACGCAATTCATATCAATGCAAATCACGTCACACTATCAACAATATATCAACAACAACAATCAAAATATCAATATCCACAACATATCAATGATGTCAATTGCCTAGTCTCCATTTCTCTACTCAATTCATCACAAGTAGGATCAATCGCTAACAAGAGTTCTCAAGTCTAGTCCCTTAATCAACAATGAGCAAAAGACATATTCAACACATTCATAATCACATAGAGACTTTCATAGCAATGCATCAAACTTACAACAATATTAAGTCCATGGCCCAATCACACGTTGGCCTATCATGTTAGCACACAAGCCATTTTATTAACCCGCCGGTCATTATTAGATTGATTCATGCAAGAAATCACCAAATACCTCAATCCCATTACTCCCCAATGCAATTAAGTAAGGAAGTCGAAATTCTAAAATTTTTAGAAGGTTTTAAGAGTTCGCTTTCCTTAACCGAATTAAAATCAATCAACAATCGGAGTTTTTCCCTTCCTTAAGCAATCCAAAGCAACACAATTTATTCAAAATATAACTCACAATCACAATTCGGCGCTAACAAGGCCAAGAACATAAAATTTGGAAAGAAAAGGTAAAACAACCTAAAAATCCGATTTCAAAAACGGGGTTAGAATCCGGGATTTCTTTCATAAAAATTATCCTCAATTCAAGAGGAACTCAATGGTGAAAAACCCATTTGAAAAGGAAGCTCAAAACAGCCTTCAATCCCCATTTTATCAAATTTTCAGAGTTCTTTCAAAATCACCAAAAATACATTTGAAAATTCCAATTCAAAATCATGTTTAAAGCATTGGGTAATCAAAGGCCAAAGGTTAAAATCAATTACACACAATGATTCCCAAGAATTTTCTCATCAAAAATTGCCCAAGAGAGTTCCAAAATGTTGAAAATGGGCTAATTCCCGACTTTAAACTGTTCAGGCATAAAATAACCCTCCGCGAACGCGGAGGCTAAAACATCAGATAGCAGATAGCAGCAAAAACAACAATTTCACAAGTCTCCGAAAGGGCCCTCGGGATTCGTTCGAAACCCCGTGCACACAAACCAGATATGCAACCCTATTGAATCCGACGTTCCGGACTTAATGGAACCATCGGAATTCGGATTCGAGGTCTCTTTGACCTAGAACCCGATAAAACACAACAAATCTAACTTAAGCCTCAACAACTCAAAACAAGTTCGAGACCTCTAAAAATTCAACAAAGGCCATCCCTAGGTCTAAAATCATCCACTAAATCCAACGGAGTTGTCGGAATCGACATCTGAGCATCGGATCTCCGAATGTTGACTAAAGTCAACTCTATGATCAAAATTCCACAATTTTTCAACTTAGGACCTCAAATCTACGAAACAGCCCCAAAACTGACCCCGTCAACTCTCTTAGGTCAAAATCCACATTCTAGAATTGATGGAATCAACGGAATCCCCATCCAAGTCCCGAAACTCCCAAAGACCTCTAAAATCACAAATTGGCAACTTAAGCCATTACAATTTAAAACTTTTCAAAAATGTCATTTTTAAGACAACTTTCACAAAACCAAAGTCGAAAACATGTCAAATGTGACTCGGGGCAAATCTCGGGAGGGGTAAAACGGTCATTTTGCCAAAAATATAAAAAATAACCTTCAGGGTCATTACATCCTCGATACATATGCAATAACCCGATCATGTTGTGTCAATACAAAACCTACACCAATGCTGAATGCGTCACTATATATCGTGAATCCCTCGCCCTCAACTAGAAGATTCAATATGGGAGTCGTGGTAAGCAACTCCTTGAGCTTCCAAAAGCTCAACTCACACTCCTCAAACCACTCAAATGGAACACCAAGATGAGTCAACCAAGTCAAAGGTGTTATAATAGTAGATAAGTCATCCACAAACCATTTGTAGTATCCCACTAATCCGACGAAGCTTCGATCTCAGTAACTAAAATAGGCCTAGCCCAATCACGAATAGCCTCAATCTTTGTCGAATCAATCCTAATGCCATTCTTGGACACTTTGTGCCCCAAGAATTCTATCGACTCAAGCCAAAACTCGCACTTTGAGAACTTGGCATAAAGACACCAATCTTTAAAAGTCTGGAGCACAATCCTCAAATGTTACTCATGTTCTCTCGTGCTCCGCGGGTATACCAGAATATCATCAATGAACACTATGATGAACAAGTCAAGATAAGGCCTGAACACCTGTGTCATCAAGTCCATAAAGGCGGCAGGGTATTATTCAACCCAAAAGACATCACAAAGAACTCATAGTGGCCATAACAAATCCTAAATGCGGTTTTAGGGATGTTCATTGCCCTAATCCTCAATTGATGGTAACCAAATCTCAGATCAATCTTTTAAAATACTACGGCACCCTGAAGCTTGTCAAATAGATCATCAATACGAGGCATGCGGTAACGATTCTTCACCATCACCTTATTCAGTTGTCTGTAATCAATACACATCTGCATCATACCGTCCTTCTTTTTCACAAAGAAGACAAGGACACCCAAAGGCGATACACTAGGCCAAATGAATCCCTTACCCAAGAGATCCTGAAGCTAAACACTAAGCTCCTTGAGCTCTGCGGGGGCCATCCGATAAGGTGGAATAGAAATAGGACGAGTACCCAGCTCAAGGTCAATAGGAAAATCAATTCCATGCTTTAGGGGTAGGCCAAGTAGGTTGGTAGGAAATATTTCAACGCGATTCGACTTCATACTAATGTAGTAGTATAGGAACTATTCTGGTTTTGGTGAAGTTACAAATTAGTAAAACTCGAGAAATGTTGATTGAATCACCCAAATCCCCAACCTGGAACAACACTAAGACGTTTCGTTTCTTATTTTTTGGTTAAAAGCATCGCATAGTATAGTGATAGTGCCCATTCCGCAGTTGCGGAGTCCGCCTTCCCTTGAAAACACCTCCCAGATCAGAGGTTTATGGTACAGATGTACGCTAACACATCCACAAAGCTCATGGACAATAGGGACCTACTCAATTGAACAAATCTCCCTACTTAAATCTCGAACATAGGCCAAGTAAGATAAGCAACGACAAGCCACTAGCCTCCGAGCCCGAATAAATGAATTAACTCCAACTGGTGTGCTACTACAAGAGAACTACCACACCACCGAGGGAATACCAGTCATGGCTAAGGTAACGGCCTTAGAGAGCAACCTAAGACCGCGCAGTAGGGGGATAACCATTCCATGCGCAAAATCACATCAAAGTCTAGCATATCAAGATAAATGAGGTCAGCCCGGGTGTCACACCCCTAGATAGTCACCAAACAAGATTGAAATACTTGATCCACTATTAAAGAATCACCCATGGGGGTCGACACATGCAACGGTGCTGCCAAAGGCTCCGAACTCATACTCAAACAAGAAGCATAATATATACATATACATACATATATATATATATATATATATATATTATACTCAGACGATAATTAGGTGGTCTTTGTGGCATTCAACATCACACCATCAAAATTTTATTAGATAAATTAGATCTTTTTACATATATTTATTGTATGAGATACAAATATATAATGAAGTGTATCTCACTTCATATTTCCTTATAGATGATATTTCTGGTGTAACTTACTTTTATCTGCTTTGGTTTCTTTTGATATTTCTGGTGTATCTTACATTTGCTATCCTGGCCCACTGGTTGTCGTATGGCTGCAGATTGTTTGACGTAGGCTATATTTATCGTCATTCTAAAATACTAATGTTGAAACACTTGTTTTTTCAGGAGAATTTAAAAGTATTTTCGTCATTGAAGGGTACAAGTTCAATTCTTGGGATAAACATATATATATATATAGTTACTTGATAATATATTGGTACTCTTTGTAATTTCTGTAAATTTGACATTATTATCAAATCCTCAACAAATCATGTCTATGTAGTCGTGTCTCCATGTCTGCTGACTCTTATGTTGTTTTTTACAAAGAAACATGTGTATGTAGTGTAGTTATTCCCTTTTTTAGTTAAGTTATTGAGCCTTTTTATAGACAAAATTAATCTTTAAACATTAATCGTATATATCATTTCTTACCATCACATGCATGCAATATATATATTGAGATCGTCATATAAAATGAGCATCTATCTTAAAATATTTTAAGGTTTTTTTATTAAAATAAATAAATTTAATAGGATAGGGATAATTTAGAAATTTAACATTTTAGTTAGGAATATCACGTTTAAAGAATATTTTTTTAACTTACGGAGATGAAAAATCAAAGTTTAATTAAATACATGTGATTTTTTTTCGTATTTTGCTATTAAAAGGTATAAATATGTAATGTAGTGTATCTCACCTAAATTTCTTTATCCATATTATACCAATACAATAACAACCAACTGATCACTATATTAGGTATTCAGAGTCGTTGACTGCTACCAATAAAAATTTGGGAGTGGAGTTCACTTAGAACTGCAAAAATTTGGCTACTTGTGTGAAGAAAAAATTATGATCACTTTCTGCCTCCAACATTACTTGTACCACATATACATTTGCGTAACCGAGAAATCGCAGCATAGATGATGAATGTCCACCTGCCAAGGCATGATAAGAAATAGCAGACTGCTCTTGGACCTCTAGAATTTGTAGCTCTTTGGCTAAGAGGCCATTGCAGATAAATGGCTATTATGGTGTGCTGGGTTGAACATGTGAAACGTCAGTTCGAAGAAGTAGTTGACTTGTATTTTCTTTTGACTTTATATTTTTGTGTATGTAGCGCCATGGTTTTCAGTATGTCTCCAGATAGGGCCCCCACTAGTCCGGCTAAACGGATTTCCTTTCTTCTCTCTTTCACTATCATGTTCAGATCAAGTCTTACCGAAATAGGATTTCCTTTTCGTGCCATATGCGCTTAGACTTTACTTTTTCCCCCTTTTTCTTCCCGGTCCAATATTTGTTCTCGAAGGTCTTCGTTTCCAAGGATTTCTTCCTCTGCGTCTGCTGCTATTGATGTGTCTACTCCCATTGACTCTTTTTGAGTAAGATCAGTAGGCGATAAGCTCACATCCGGCTCCATAGAAGTACCTCGCGAGCAGGAAGCACACCAGCAGCGTGCGTTGCGTGATTCTACTGTGTTTTTTGCACTTGACTGGGTGGACAGTTAGTTTCTACTCTTTCTCTATTCTAAAACGAAAAATATATAAAAAAAAAAAAAGAGTCGATTTAATATAATATTGATTTTCTAAGTCTTTCTACGCCAGCTAACGGGTTGAAGAATGAGCAGCTTTAAAAAGGAAATGGCAAGCAGGAAGGAGAGTGGCATTCCAATAAAAAAAAGAAGAAAAGAGGAGAAAGAAGGAGAAGAAGAAACAAGAATCGTCGCCTTTAGGAGATACAACTACTATCTTTTATCTCTCAATCTCACTCGCTCTCTCCTCTATTAAATTATTGCTATAAATTATAATTAGACAAACTATAAATACTATTCATAATTCAGGTCATAATTACGAATAGTATTTTTAGTTTTTCTAATCATAATTTATAGCAATAATTTTAGAGAGGAGAGAGCGAGTGAGTTTGATAGATCAAGACAATTGTATCTCAGATATAACCTGTATCTAAATTGAAACTGAGATACATAATTACATCATACTAACACCTTAAAGCTACACACATAAAAATATAAAGTAAAAAAAAAATACTAGTCCTGCAGTATATTTTTCCTCATAATAGTAGCATATTCCACTCTCAAGTCAACTCTGAATGTCAGAATGAGTAAGGCATTTAAGCGGAAGTTGTCTTCCTTGACGGAATGAACGAGTTTGAGGAATGCTGATTAGGGCAGGCAATAGAGGCACCCCTCTATTAGCTAAAGTTGGTCGGTCCTGGCCTTGTTCTGCGTAGATCTAGTGCTCATGTATATGTGTCCATAGAGTGGAGTGAGTATGATGACTTGTTTTAGTATATGCAACAATTGATTCTCCAGTACAGAATGTAGTGAGGAATGGCAAGGTTTATTCTTATGTGTCTCTCTTGCCATCTGGAATTGCAATAGTTTCAGACTATTTTCGAGATTTTCTGATGCCAATAACTACGCACTGAAATTTTTTGGGAAAAAAATAACGGCTTTAATTGTAGTCGATCGTTGATAACTATCAGTTTTAAAGTATTGGTGAACAATTTGACAGTTGCAGAGGTATCTATGGAGTTAGTCATAATAGTAAATGACCGTATTTCTTGTACGATTCATGGTATAGAAAGTGCTCTCAAGTTGTAAGTTTTTGATACCATGAATTGTACGAGAAATGCGGTCATTTACTATTTTGAGTGACTCCATAGAAAGCTCTATAGCAGATGAACTATTCACCAATACTTGAAATTCAATAGTCACCAATAATCTACTACAGTTAAAGCCATTATCTTTCATCTCAAAAATCTCAATGAAGTTATTAACATTATAAAAATCTCGAAAATAATTAGGAACTACTACAATTCAAAATGAAAAAAGGCACACACAAGAAGAGACCTTGCCACCTCCAAAGCTCCATACTTCTCCGCAATGACCCTTATACAAAAAGCATTTACCCCAAATCTCCATAACTATTTTCTTAAAAGTGTCATGTTAAAGATCCTTAGATCCTCAATACCAAGACCACCCCAAAATTTTGGTGTTCAAATTTATTTTATAAAATTTATACACTAACAAGAAAATATTATTTTCTAAACAATAGATTAATCATTTAAGACAAAGAATAACAAACTTCATACACACACAAAAAAAACTAGGGAGAAGAGTACAAAAAATAAAGTGGTGGATTATCGATGTTAAGATTCGAAACACAAATTAAAATTTTAATTTGGCCATCATCACAAATAAGAAAAAGAAAAGAACGTACATAACTTAATAGTTGAAGTTTTGAGCATGGGTAGTATCAAAACATATACACCTTATCAAATTTCTGATCAATTTAAATGATATAATTCATTCCATTAAGTAGCACTCGTTGGTGAATATCTAAAATAAATTATAAAATTGTCATATAATATATTGAATTAAAACGAAAAGGAAACTAATAATAAAAAATATACAATAACAATTTGATTTATATAATATGTAATAAAATTAATAATAATAATTTAAATAAATTTGGGGTGTTCAAATTTTTGGGGCACTCATAAAAAATAATTTTTATATTAATTATTTTCTCCGAAACTTAAGAAATATTCAACAACTCGAATAGATATCCTAAATCTTCATTCTTAAATCATTTAAAAATGATTCTAAAAATATACTTTCTTTTATAAAAGTTACAGAATTTTATGTTATAGACGTCAAAAATAACACTTTTTTCTTATCAGTAAAAGCATTCACCTCAAATTCTAAAACATCAATCTCACAATCATAACTTCAAAAATCAAAAGTATTCGACATGAATTCAGCAAGATAACTAAATTTCACGAACTCCAAAGTCATCTACCAACATAGACTCAAAGGTAAAAAGAAAGGGATATTACTACATGATCACATAAAATAAACTCATACAAATATATAAAATGTATATATAAATCAATGCATAAATCTGAATGAAGCCATGCATGAAAAAACATAGAATCATTTGATCAAAAAATACTTATTTTAAACATTATGTTTTGAAGGAAGTTTAGTCACTTAAAAATTCAGAACGAAAGTTTACAAGTCTTCATTACAAACATATATGATTTTCAAAGAGAATTTTCCATTTACATGAAAACTCAGAACATTAGTATATTTTACATAGTTATGAGCTTAGATTTACCAACAATACAGTTTCACAGATTTCAGTAAAGACTCACAATATGATTTCAATATAATTTTTATGACATATGATGAACATATATAGATTATTTTTGGAGAACTATTTAGCACAATTCAAATAAGGGTTCTAGATAGCACAAGTTCCAAAACAATGTGCTACCAAAGGATTATGTTTTATCGCAATGTCAACTGATCGTTTAGCCTTGAGAGGCCCAGATTAGTGGATCCACATTAGATAGACAAGTTTTATACCCTGGCAAGGTATAGGACTTCCCTTACCAACTGGGATTATAACTTGGTGCATCATGAGCTCACATGGTGCGCATATATATATATATAATAGATATAATTATGTGTATAGTCATTGAGATGATGATTCCTCATAATTACAATATCAGATATGCTTTCAGTTTAAGTGATATAAATAGTTTTTATATCATCCGATGATGAAAGTGTTTTAAAGTACCTTGCATGTTATTTTACATTTTTCTCTTCTAAATATTAAATATTCAAATATCATGTTTTAGTTAATCAGTTTTAGAATATGTCCCAACTTTTCAGTTGAAAAGTCTAATTTTATACTACTCAGTTAACTTTATTTCAGTCTATTTTGAGTTACTCATTCAGATCAGTATGTTAAATTTTAGTTAGTTAACTTTATTCTGCTATTTTACATACCGTACATTTCATGTATTGAATTCATTCTATGATGCACCTTTTAATGATGCAGATCTAGGTATTCACGATCCTAGTAAAAAAATCACAACTTCCAGCAAACATGTAATGGTTTCTCTTTGTTAGAGGACTCAAGTCAGTTGGTAGTTCTAATATTTTTATTTCTATTCAAACGTCTTGATTAAGGGAAGAAAGGGGTCATGTCCCTACTACCTATAGCCTGTATTAGTGAAGCTTTATAAACAGTGACTTAAAGTTATTGTATTCAGTCTATTGGGTTCTAATTTTCTTTCAGATTAGAATTATTGTATCAAAACTTTGTTCAGTAATGTATTGAACTAGTATTCCATAATTATTATTTTGCTAATTTATTTAGTTCTTATTTACCTACAAAAGAAAGGAAAGGTGAACCGCATAGAGTGAGCTGTTGTTGAATTTCCCAAAAGAGTGTCTTTCTTCTGCTTTTAGATATACAAAATGTTGATCAAACCCTAGAGGAATTTTTAATTTGAATGTTAAAAACAATTTTTCTAAAACAGAAAAAAAGGGAGAAAAGGCTTTGTTTTTCCCAATGTAAAGTATTTTTTTCTTTTGTTTGACCCAACCCTTTATTTGACCTTTTATAGTTGAGGGAGGGGGAAGGGGAGGGGGCTCTATACATTTATTATAATTTTCCTTGCTAAATTTTTTCTTTATTTTTTTTTTGTCTTGTATTTTAAATCACATCTTGATCGAGAAAAGTTTTAAATTTCTAAATATAATGGTACTTTCTTGAATAGATAGTAATTTACATTTGACTTAGTCTTAATATCTATAATATATTTCAGATTTAGTTTACTTTGATTTTCTAACCAAAAGAACGCAAGTAAATAAAGAAAAAAATTTAGTGATGAAGATTTTGATTCATGACTTTTTGGTGAAGGTGCAAATACCAATATTCAAATGACCATTTTCTATTTTTTGAATATTAAATTAAAAATACTATTTATGATGTTATCTTTTCCTCTTTTTTCAAATATGAAGGCCTTCCAACTTTTTATAATCTGGATAATATAATTTTGAGCTATATACATTAATTATCACTTTCCTTACTAAACTTTTTCTTTATATTTTATTTTTTCTTGTATTTTAAATCGCATCTTGATCGAGAAAAGTTTTAAATTTCTAACTATAATGGTACTTTATTGAATAGATACGAATTTACATTTGACATAGTCTTAATGTTTACAATTCATTTCAGATTTATTTAACTTTGATTTTCTGACCAAAAGAACGCAAGTAAATAAAGAAAAAATTTAGTGATGAATATTTTGATTCATGATTTTTTTTTTGGTGAAGGTGCAAATACCAATATTCAAATCACCATTTTCTATTTTTGGAATATTAAATTAAAAATACTAGTTATGAAGTTATTTTTTTCCTCCTTTTTTAAATATGAAGTCCTTCCAACTTTTTATAATCTGGAGAATATAATTTAAAAAATATTAGTTTGGGCTATATATATTAATTGTAACTTTCTTTGCTAAAAGTTTTTCTTTATATTTTATTTTGTCTTACATTGTAAATCACATCCTATTCAAGAAAAGTTTTAAATTTCTAACTATAATAATATTTTCTTGAATAGATAGGAATTTACATTTGACATAGTCTTAATATCTACAATATATTTCAGATTTAGTTAACTTTGATTTTTTGACCAAAAGAATGCAAGTAAATAAAGAAAAAAAAATTAGTGATGAAGATTTTGATTCATGATTTTTTGGTGAAGGTGCAAATACCAATTTTCAAATCAACATTTTCTATTTGTTGAATATTATATTAAAAATACTATATATGAAGTTATTTGTTTTACTCCTTATTCAAATATGAAGTTCTTATTTTTCAATTACCTTATCTTTTTCAATTATCATACTAGACAGTGAAGTTATAAGTTCTCAGTGGGTGATTAAAAGTCTGGAATAAAGTTTTGTTCACATATATGATTTAGTCATATTTTAATATTTTTGAACAGATACATTCAATGTAATTTTCTGTCACGATCCAAAAATGGGTGTGATGACACTCCTCTTATCTCACCAAGACAAGTCAGCCTAAAATTTCAAAAACATAATGATAGAAATGCAAAAATTAAAATATAAATAATATGAATGCGGATAATTTAGATAAACTCATAAATACCCCTAAAACCTGGTTGTCACGTGTACAAGCCACTAATGTATCACAACTGATTTGAAAGAAATTACAAGTCTCAGATGTCTTTATTTCTAGAGTAGAATAAAAACATAATGAAGGAACAAGAGGGCCCGCTGAGATGACAAACAACTACCTCTCAAGTATCCTTAGAAAAGCCTTACACGAAGTAGAGAAAAAGGATAATCATGAGGCTTCGGGCTCATAACCTACACAAGTGTAGAAGAAAGGGGTGAGTATCAAACAACACGATACTCAGCAAGTACAAAACTCACTCAAACTAAAGCATTATTGAACACAAGTACTCCAACCACTCCATCCGAACCTCCATAACTACATCATGCAATAATTAACAGCCCAACCTAAATAGTTCTTACTCCATATAACAAAGCACATCAAGAATAACTCAAGTTGCACCTCAACACGAATAGTCTATCATCATAGTATTCCAGAATCAAGATTCTCAACAACATACAATCATTAGTCATAATCAATTATGTGCAATGCAATGATGTGCAATGTCATATAGAGTGATGCATGTGTGCCCTAATGATACACACTCGATGTCTATCAGTTCGGGACCCATGAGAGTCTTCCTAGTCCATGCATATGTCATGGGCGTGTGGCATGATCCCAATTTCATCTCAATGAATCCGTCACAGATGTATGGCACATTCCCTATTTCCACTAAATGTTTTCGCCATGGACATGTGGTCCGATCCCTATTTCCTCTCATCCTCACCAATATCATCACAACAGTGGTACAATATCAATGCAAACATTATAGTGCAATGATCAAATATGAGGATGATAATTTGTTATCTCCTGTATTCAGATTAGCAAACCAGAAATAATAAAAGATGAAAAGAAAAAAGAAAAGAACTATCCGAGTCCACAGAACCCACCGTGTGTCCTTAAGAAATTTAATCCCCTCAAGTACCCGAGGTTGTAGATTAATTCCTCCCAAGATAAAACGGATTAACCATTAAAGAAGTAGCGGTACCTCAAACTTCGATAATTTCAACGAACTCAAAAAGACAGCAACGAATCACACATAGACTCTATTTTGTTTTGTAAGAAAATGTATGCAAAACAAGGGGAAAAAAATTCATCCTTAAAAATGAGAGAAAATCTCTCTATTTATAGCCAACAAAGGGTAGTATGAAAAGGTGTTAATTGTGCCTTATCGAAAAGGTCACAACTCTTTGGAAAAGGGACAACCTATCATGAAAGGTCACAACCCTTTGGAAAAGGCACAACCTTTCAAACGGTCACAACCCTTTAGAAAAGACACAACCTTTCATAAAAGTCACAACCCTTCGGTAAAGTCACAACCCTTCCGAAAGTCACAACTCTTCATTTCCTATTAACACCTTCAAACCCCAACAATCCCCCACATGAATAGGGAATGACTATTGTTAAAACATATGCATGAAAAACTGTGTGATTCGTAATTAAGGATTAATTGCATCTGGATAAGTGGGTTTCCCTTTGAACTTTCCATAGTGAACATATATCGGATATACTCGGTCAATCGGTAGATTTGATATCTTTGAACCGTCGAGCTTTGGTGTATACCTAGACAACATAAGTCACACAATTAAACCTTGAACTGATTTTGGTTCTCATTGTTTTGTTCGTTTCAGCCATGAACACATCTTGGTTTATAAGTGTGTAGAGAACTGGCCTTACCGGATTCTCCTTGAAGTGGCTTACACTTCACACTAACATAGGTGATTTCTAAAAGTGTTATCCCGTAGATACACCATTTGATATACCCTGTATCAAACTTAGAAACCATTAAAAAGCCCTAATGCCTTTATCCTGGTTACTGAACATTGTCCCATCATAAGAATGGACCATAAAATATTTTTTGACAATGTTGAGTTGTCATTAATGACTTTGTTTGATCTCCTTGAACCTAGATCTTGGGATCTCCAATCTTCTAGGTAGAGTTACCGCCACAATGACTTGTCCTTGGCCATAGTCCCATTCCCTTTGATAATCTATCAACTCCCTCTCTAGTTAGGCCTTTTGTAAGTGGATCCGACACATT
Organism: Solanum appendiculatum; assembly: GCA_018342035.1. Classification (NCBI taxonomy): domain Eukaryota; kingdom Viridiplantae; phylum Streptophyta; class Magnoliopsida; order Solanales; family Solanaceae; genus Solanum; species Solanum appendiculatum. The sequence goes on along the minus strand of JAGDQO010000563.1, from coordinate 700,633 downwards.
ATCCTTTGACTTTACATAGTCAATTGTGATAATTCCACTAGAGAGTAGTTCTCTAACGATATTATGTCTACGTCATATATGATGAGACCTTTCGTTATACTTCATGCTCCATGCCCTACCTATAGCAACTTAACTCTCACAGTGTATGCATACTTGTGCTAAAGGTTTGGGCCAAAAAAGAATATCTTTCAAGAAATTCCGAAGTCATTCAACTTCTTCACCAGCCTTATTTAGAGTGATAAACTCAAATTTCGTAGTAGAGCGGACGATACATTTCTGTTTGGAAGCTTTCCAAGAGACTGCTCCTCCACCAAGAGTAAATACATATCCACTCGTGGATTTTACTTCTTTTGACCTGGTGATTCAATTTGCATCACTATATTCTTCCAATACTGTTGAATATTAGTTATAATGCAAATCATATTTTTTTAAGTATGTTTTAAATACTTTAAAACTCTTTTCATTGTCATCCAATAAGTTTGATTGAGATTAATCGTGAACCGACTCAGTTTTCTAATAGCACATGTTATATCTGATCGCGTACACTTCATGATATATATCATATTTCTCAATACTACAAAGCTCACATTTATTATAGTGTTGACAATATTGAAATTCAAATACTTGAAGTTATCAAGTACCTTTTCAATCACATCAGTAACTTCAATGTCTTTCATATCGAAGTTACTTTCTAGCATATGCTTAGTAGCATTTATGTCAGAAATGTCTCTTTTGATGATCAACATGTCATCAACATAAAACACAAAGAATGACCTTGTGATTTGGAGTGTCTTTAATGTAAAAACATTTATCACATTCATTAATCTTGAATCCATTTGCCAACATGGTTTGGTCAAATTCTCCATGTCATTGTTTAGGTGCTTGTTTTTAGTCCATAAAGTGACTTAACAAGTTTACACACTTTCTTTTCTTTACCAGGAACCACAAAGCCCTCGGATTGTTCCATGTAAATTTCTTCCTCAGATTCTCCATTTCAAAAAGTTGTTTTAACATCCATTTGACGAATTTGAAGGCCATATATCACAACTAGCGCTATTAGCATATGAATTGATGTAATCCTAGTTAGTGGCTATTATGTGTCAAAATAATCAATGCCTTCTTATTGTCTAAAGCCTATGACAACAAGTCTTGCTTTGTATTTGTCAATAGTTCCATCAACTTTCTTTTCCTTTTGTAGATCCACTTTGAATCCAAAGATCTATTTCCTGGAGGAAGATCAACCAACTCTCAAGTATGATTGCTCAAGATTGGAACTCATTTTCAAGAAAAAATGTTACAAAATCAAACCCAAAGGAAGTAGATGTCCTTTGACATTTACTACGCCTCTGAATCTCTCTATTAAGTACATTCTCCTTAGGTTCTTTTCAAGGTCGTTTAGACCCTTCACTTGACTATCCGATGGTTCAGACTTATGAACCATAAATCGACATGCTTTACTATTTGTAGCATATCCAATGAATATACAATCCACAGTCTTATGTCCTACTTTGATCCTATTGGGAATAGGAACTTGGACTTTGACTAGACACCCCCACACTTTGAAATATTTCAAGTTGGATTTTCTTTCTTTCCATTTCTCATATGGAATAAATTGTGTCTTGAGAATTGTTAGATCACTCTCTTACAAGAGTTATTGCATGTATATACTTTAAGGGGCGACAAGCATTTCTCTATCAGAATACAACAAAGCCTGAACAAACAAAACTTTTTGTTGCTCCCTTTCTTAACAAACAAAAGTTTTTTTTTGTTGCTTCCTTTCTTAACAAACAAAACTTTTTGTTTCTCTCTTTCTGAACAGAAAAACTTTTTGTTGTTCTCTTTTGCTATAATGATAGCTTTCCCCCACAAATTTTGTTGTAAGTCTGAACTTATAAGTAGGATATTCAACATTTCCTTCAAAGTTCGGTTTTTTCTTGTCAACAATCTCATTAGATTAAGGTGAGTATGATGATTCCATTTTTCAAATATTTTTCTACAAAAGAAGATTCATATTCTCCACATCTACCACTTCAAATCATGAATATCTTTTTATCCAACTGATTTTCAACTTCAGTTTAATATTGCCTAAATATTTTTATTGCTTCATCCTTACCATTCAGCAAATAAAGATAACAGTACCTAGTGCAATTGTCAATAAAAGTTATAAAATATTTTTTCCCACCACGAGATAGTGTTGACTTCATATCAGAAATGTCAGCGTGAATCAATACTAAGGATTTAAAATTCATTTCAACAAATTTATAAGAATGCTTAGCATATTTAGATTCAACACAAACTTGACATTTTTATTTATTGCACTCAAAGTTAGACAAAACTTCTAAGTTGATCAGTTTTCGCAAGGGTTTGTACTTGACATGTCTCAAGCGTTCATGTCATAAACAGTTTGACTCAACAAGGTAAGAACAAGCAGAAATATTGAGTTTGAAAAGACCTTCCGTGAGGTAACGTTTTCCCACAAATTATTTGTTCTTTGCTTTTTATAACTTTGTCAAATACAGACATTGTTTAGAGTCAGCACCTTGCCAGATGTTCTTTCCAGAAGAACCTTTTCATAACCTTCAATTTGGTTATTGCATAGTTACCCATGAACATAGTCTCATTGGGTCCAAAAAGAGCATACGACTCAAATGCTTCTTTTACACACAAACATGACAGTTCACCTTTCACCAATTTCCATACTTTTCCATCAAAGAACACAATTCTTTTGAGCAAGTATATATATATATATAATTTGGTGGTTTTATACTAGTCATATCATATACTAGTAAAGAGAGACTAAACGACCACAATATCAAATATACTCCAAGAAGTTTGTGGGTCTAACATAATACAATAATGTCATTGAATTTCATATCTTGTACTTTCAAATTCAAATTAGACACTAAGTCTAAATTTTTTCTTTATCACAAGTAAAGAACCCCCCACATTTTAAATATGATCTCAAAAATATTTTTCAAGTATTTGAAATTATTTTCCACATATTTTTTTCTCAGGCTTTCAAATTGTATGCCATCAAAATACACATTGGCAACATGACGCCTTCTTTTGGAGATTTAATCCATAGAAATACCCATTGCAGGCACAAAAATCACTAATTTTATGTCACTAATATTTTTTTTTCCTTTCTGTCACAATTAGACATACCACTTAGTATTTAGAATGCTAACAATAAAGATTCAATCTTTATACAACTTGTTTCTAGTTTAACGATGAAGTTTTTATACTCTTCAAATCGTTTAGCCTTAACATTTCTGACGAAGTTTTTAACTCTTCGAGTTAGAACATTCTTTCAAACAGAGTGTTTGATAAATTAGTGAAGTTTCTATATTCTTCAAAACAAATGAACAGTCTTGATTTATTCGGTGAAATTCTTATATTCTTCAAACCAAAGGAGTAAATAATTAGAAGATCTCCAAAAATCATACGCAATCAAATTTCACATGGAGTAGAAAACTATAAAAGTTTTTTTTTCTCCTTCAAACAAAATACATATTTATAATAATAAAGATATATTCTGAGATCATCACATAATGAACATCTATCCTAACATTTATGAAATAAATCTCATAACTTATAAAGAATAGAAAAAGAAATAATCAAGGGAAAATAAAGATAAAACCTGATTTTCACTCCCATTGAATCATATTCTATCTGTCGGCAAGGATTCCATGCAAGTCACCTTTCTTGCTAATTTTTTCCTTTCCCAGTTTCCATCATATTCCAAATTTCCTCAGAAAGTATTAAATTCAACGAGAAACTAAACTCATGTTCAAATATTGTTAGGAGACAACATCTGTTCATTTACTTCTTCTCGTAGTTATATAAACTCAATAATACAGATAAAATAATTAAAGTACACATCTTGGCCTTTATGCACAAAATAATTTTTCTCATTGAAAAGAAAACTGAAGGAGTGCAATGCTTGAATGCACTTGGGAACAAAATAAAAATAATCTTGCCCATCCAAGGAAAACTTACTACAAAAAATATACTCAAACATATTAAAGTAGTACTAGTTCATCCCAAATCTCTTTTATCATATGATAAAATAATTCTCTTTCTCTTTTTTTTTCCAACAAAAAGAACACAGAAAATAAAAGTAATTTCCTTACCATAGAAAATACCAACAACAATTAAATTTCTTAAGCTTGTTATCTCCTGTATTCAGATTAGCAAACCAGAAATAATAAAAGATGAAAAGAAAAAAGAAAAGAACTATCCGAGTCCACAGAACCCACCGTTTGTCCTTAAGAAATTTAATCCCCTCAAGTACCCGAGGTTGTAGATTAATTCCTCCCAAGATAAAATGGATTAACCATTAAAGAAGTAGCGGTACCTCAAACTTCGATAATTTCAACGAACTCAAAAAGACAGCAACGAATCACACATAGACTCTATTTTGTTTTGTAAGAAAATATATGCAAAACAAGGGGAAAAAAATTCATCCTTAAAAATGAGAGAAAATCTCTCTATTTATAGCCAACAAAGGGTAGTATGAAAAGGTGTTAATTGTGCCCTATCAGAAAGGTCACAACTCTTTGGAAAAGGGACAACCTATCATGAAAGGTCACAACCCTAGAAAAGACACAACCTTTCGTAAAGGTCACAACCCTTCGGTAAAGTTACAACCCTTCCGAAAGTCACAACTCTTCATTTCCTATTCACATCTTCAAACCCCAACATAATTCAACACCAATATCCTACAACAATCAATCAAAGCATCTCATCAAGTGAATTATCTCATTCAGCCAATTGTCTACAACATAAGCAAGTCACACAAATCAACAAGATTCTCATTTTAACCCAAGTTATTTAGCAAGTTCACATCATCAATTTACCATATATAATTTTTACATGAATATATCCCTTCAACAATTCTCATTACTTCCAATCATACCAAAACATACAAGGTTCAATAAACTCAACTAAAATTCAAGAAGTCCACTTGCCTTAATTATTCAAACAATCACTCCAAAACTTGCGTTTTCCCTTCTTTGACTCTCCGAATCAATGCAATCCAATCAAATAAGTAATTACAATAAGATTTTGAAACTAACAACACTTAAATCACGCATTTTGGAAAACGGGCTCAAATCGACCTAAAAGTTCAATTTCGAAAATGAAAGTTAAATCTAAAAATTTATTCATGAAACTATTAGCCCAGATAAAATGACCCTTCACGAATATGATGGGTCTATCACGAATGCGAAGGTCGCGAAAGTGGGCAAACCTTCGCAAACACGAGGGTCGGAAAACTTGACCCCTCACGAACGCGAGCAGGTCTTCACTTATGCGAAGGTCGAGAAAGTGGTCAACCCTTTTCAAATGCGAGGATTAGAAAACTCAACCCCTCGCGAACGCGATTAAATCTTCACTAACATGAGGCACAACAGACATCAGAAAATAAGCCAACACATAAGTCTCTGAATGGACCCTCGAGATTCATTCAGAACTCCATACACACAAACTAAATATGCTATCCAACGAAACTCGATATTCCAGATTCAATAGATCCATCAAAATACGAATTCGATGTTTCCTTGATCCGAAACTCGTGATAGTCGCAATAAACTAATATAACTCCTAGAAGACTAAACGAAGCTCGGAACTTCTGAAATTCAACCAAAACCTTTTCTAGGTCTAAAATCATCCTCCGAATCCAACAAAACTGTCAGAAATCCGATCCGAGTATCCGAACTCCGAATGTTTTCCAAAGTCAACTCAAATGCCACAATTTCATAGACTTGCAACTTTAGACCTTAAAACCACGAAACAATTCTGAATTTGAAACCGATGACTCTCCTGGATAAAATTCCACAATTCAGAACTGATGGAATTGATGGAATTCCATTCTGAGACTTGAAACTTAGAATGACACCAAAAACCACTTTTGACCACTTTAAACTTTCCAAAAATCAACACTTCCAAAAATCATAACTTTTTAAAAGATTTTCAAAACCAACTTCACAAATCGATCAAAATGACTCGGAGCAACTATCGGGAGGGATAAAATGGTAATTTTATGAAAATTCCTAAAAATGACCTTCCGGGTCATTACGTTTTCCTTGCTAAATTTTCTTCCTTATATTTTCTTCCATCTTTTGAATCACATCCTGAAAAAAGTTTAGAATTTATGACTATAAAATTTTACTTCCTTGAATAGATAGGAATTCACATTTGACTTCATCATAATGTTTAAAATATATTTCAGATTTAGTTAACATTGACTTTCTTACTAAAGAAACACAAGTAACTAAGGAAAGAATTAGTGTTCAAGATTTTGATTCATGGTTTTTAGGTGAAGGTCCAAATACCAATATTCAGGTTCTTTGTTTTCCTCTTTTTTCAAGAATGAAGTCCTTAATTTTCATTTACCTTAACTTTTTCAACTAACATTGTATAAAGTTTTTCTGTCTTTTAAATCACATCTTGAGAAAAAAATTGAATTTTATTCTATAATTATACTTCCTTGAATAGATAGAAACTTATATTTGACTTCATCATAATATCTAAAATCAATTTCTGATTTTGTAAACTTTGACTTTCTGACAAAAATAACACAAGTAAATAAGGAAAATATTTTAATGTTGTACATTTTGAATCTTGGTCTTATAGCAAAGGTGCAAATACTAATATTCCGAACTCCATATACTAACTTTCTTTTCTAGTTTTTGAATATCAAATTGAAAAAATGCTACTTATGACATTTTTCTTTCTCCTCCCTTTTCAAAATTGAAGTCCTTAGTTTACATTCACCTTATAGTAACAAAGAAGTTAGAACTGAGTTGACGATTAAGAATCTGATATAAAATTTTAATAACTGGTATATGATTAACCCATGTTGTTGCTATTGTTGAACAAATTGTTGAATTACTCAATGCTTCTGCACCAAATATTAAATATCTAAGATATCAATTCTGCAGAAAACAACATGAACTCTGATTTGTGCAATCTGATTAGTCTAAGATGGAAGGAACATTGTTTGGTATTAGAGTGAAAATCACTTTTTTCACTCAGAAACTGTCAAAAATAGTGTTTTTTTTGCAAAAACCTTCTACACTACTTAATGTTAAAGTTACATTCACTAAGAAATGACACAAGCAGATAAGACATGTAGGACAGAGAAGGAAGAAACGAGTTATCCATTTCTTTAAAAATTTAGTAATGTACCACAAATAGTGATCATGACTTATGATCAAGAACTAACTACACAAATGATTGTAGTGATATCAAATGGGCGGGTTGTGTCAAATTCGGGCAGGGGCGGCTCTATGGTATTAAAAATAAGATATATGTCTTAGGCCCCCAATTTGGGGGGGCCTCAAATTTTTATCAAGAATAAATTATATGTATATTTTCATTAAAAAAATTGATTATTTATGATTAAAAAATTATATTATTTTATTTTCTTTAACGTCATTCAAATAGAAGAAATCAAGAAAGTATTTACATTCTCTCGGCTAATATTCACATTATTTTGTTTTTTCTAATTTCTTTTGCACTCTCCTTTTTCAAGTTTTTCATAAAAATAATAATCTGCCAAAATATGTATTAATAGTCGAAAAGTGTTGAACAAAGTGAATTACAATTTTTTTCTTATATCTTTTTAAATTTTCAAGCGTTACAACAAGCACATTAAAATGGGGTCAAAATTATCAACTTTTTGAATAAGATTTTACGGTTCTAACTCTTATCTTTATCTTAAATTTGTTACTTATTATTTATAAAATTAGGTTAACCATTCACATAATGATTGTATTAGTGAAAGAATGTTAACGTTTTTCAACGATGAATTGATAAAATCTTACCTGAGACTAATAATTCAAAAAAAAAATATTTGAAGAAATCATTTAGAAAAAAAAACATTAATAATAATTTGCATCTAAAAAGTGTAAGAAAATTAAATTTTAAATAAATACATATAAAGTTTGTTCATATTTTAGGCCTCTAATTCAAATTTTGCTTTAGGCCCCCACATACGCTGAGCCGCCCCTGAAATCGGGTAGATCAAATGGGTCAAAGTAATTAATGGCTCAAGAGCAAATCCTCCCCAAGTTTGTTTGGGTCAAGATGGGGCAAACAACGGGTCTTAACCCAATTCTGCCCTATTTTTAAACATATCATAATTATAAAAATAGAAAAACTCGTTAATATTTTGTGTTTATGAAACTGGTAGTATGAATTAGAGTGCACCAATATGATTATGATTAAGTGATTTATTGTAATGACTCTCTTGGTCATTTTCTTTTCCGATATTTTCAATGTTTAGAGCTTTTCTATAGCAGCCTCAAGTCATTAATGATTTCTTGAGACTAATACTTTGGTAATTGAGTCGTTCGTTTGGTTTTTATGCAAGTTTCATTGGTTTGGTGTGACACCCTAGGTTAATATTAGAAGGCCCACATCGGTAATATACAAAAGAGAAGTAAGAAGGTCTTACCAACTAGTGACACGTTTTAAAGTCGTGCGGGCCTAGGCCCAAAGTGGATAAGATCTGTAATGACCCTCCAGGTCATTTCTGTGTTGATCCCTTCTTTCTGTCGTTTAGAGCGTTCTTGTAGTGACCCCAAGTCATTTATGACTTGCTGGCATTGACTGTTCGGTCGTCTGGATGTTTGTTTGGTTTTTATGCCTGTTTTCCTGTTTTGGAGCTTTTAAACCTTGAAAAGTTGATTTCGGTCATAACTTCAGGAAACGACCTCAGATGGGAATTCTGACGGTTCCATCAGCTCCGGAGCGGCCAACTTAAGCTAGGCGCATGGTTTGCCTGAGTCCCGGGGTTTCCGATGTGATTTTGGGGCCAGTTAGCTCTTTAGCCTTCGAAATTTAGCTTAAAGTTGACTTTGTTCAACATTCTTGGTAAATGTGCTCGGATGAAAATTCCGACAGCGCGGTTAGTTCCGAGATACCGAGTTTGGTCTAGAATGACCCTTCGAGAACTTTCGGGAGCTTCCGATCAAAATTTGAGGCTCCGGTAGAAATTGGCTAAAATAGCCCATTGGGTGTGGGACCCACTTTTTATCGAAACAACCTCGTATGGAAATTTTGACTGCACCATTGAGTCCGAAACGTCGAATTCGAGGGGGTAGCATATTTCATTTGCATGCATGGGGTTCTGAACAAATTATGGGCACCCCGTCGAAGTTTTGGAGTTGCCAAAACTCAGCTGTTGCAGCTGTCTTTTAGTGCAGACATCCAATCTCCCCGCGTTCGCGGGATACACCCCACGTTCGCGAAGGAGAGAGGGAGTCTACTCCGCGTTCGTGGGCCAGAGGCCGTGTTCGCGGAGGTCTGGGCGCCAGTGCTTCGCGTTGGCGGAGGTCTATGGCGTGTGGGGTTTCTTGTTCTCCGCATTCGCGGAGTTTTGTGTGTTTGGGGTGTTCTTGTCCTCCGCATTCGCGGGCCTGGGTCCGCGTTTGCAGAGCTGTGGAGGGCTTCTCTCCGCGTTCGCAGAAAAGAGCGTGGATCAGTGGCTATAAAAGTGAGGTCGAGGACTTATTTGAAGGAAACTTCAAAATTCAATATCTCCCTCACCTTATATCGGTTTATGGTGATTCGAAGTCCCAGGCGTTAAGAATATTGTTGGCTTCGTGGGTTTTTTGTTGGTTAGCATTGGGTACTACTCGATTGTCGTAAATTCGAGGCGTAAGTTGCTTTCTTGGCCTATTTTGTGAAAAGTTTTGTATTTTCTTGTTATTGGCTACAAGAGCTGATCCGAGCCCCGATTAGCATTCCATTTTGGGCTGTAGGTTCAGGGGAGGATTTGGGACCTATTCACGGAGTCAATTCCAGAAAATCCAAAGCAAGTCCCACATTTTCGATTTTGACTCCGAAATTGGTCCGTCTCCGAATTTAATGATTTTAGTGTCTAAACGACCATATTGACGTGGTGACTCTATGTTTTGACAGCATGACAGTAGTCTGAGGTCGTTCGGAAGGGGAAATCTCTGGTTGAGTGACTTGGAGCGCGCGTTATCGACTTTTTGGTAGGTTACGACTTCCCTTCTTTCTAGATTGAGCATGATTGTGTAAATGCTTGTCGACTTGTGTGAATATGGGGTTGGGTAGCTAGTATTGTTCTTCTTCTCCTCCGTTCTGTTTCGTTTAGAGTTGATTTGTGGGCTGTTCGGGGCTAGTATCATGTTGTAGGTTGGGTTGTTGGCTTGGATTGTTGGTATTGGTGTTGTGAATTATCTGTTGGGTGGTTATCTGTTGTTGCATGCGTGGATTCGGGATATATGCTTGATTTCTATTGATTTCTTTGATTGCTTCGGCCATAGAATAAGCTAGGATAGTATTGCCTTAGTCCTATGCACCTGTTGACTTGAGTATGTATCCGACGTCATTTCGAATGGACTAGATCCTTGTAGACTGGTTTTGAAGACTTGGTAGTTGGGTCTTAGTTTAGGCGTTTCGTGGCTATCGAGCCTTCCGATCCCTTCTCTCTGTTTCTGCGATTTCGGGTTATTGCTTCAATATTTCGCTATTGCACTGACTGTCAGTTGGTTTATGCTAGGCTGGGAGCCTTCAGTTGATACTCTTATGGAGGTGGCGGCCCGTGGTGTTTAGCTTTGCGTTGTATTATTAGTGGTGACTTTATCCGGTTCGAGGCTGTTAGCTCTTCTATTCGGTTTGAGGTTGTAGGCTCCAGTACACGGCTGATGTTACTCAGTTAGCATTCAGTATTTCCAACGCAGGCTGTCGGGGGTAGTCGGCAAGTTTCGATCCGCAGCTGACGTTACGCGATTGCAACCAGGAGGTTCCAGGGTGAGACCGTTAAGCGCAGGCTACTAGTCCCAGCTGCGCAACTGACGTTATCCGATTAGAGGCGGTATTTCCAGCGCTAGACTATCGAGCATAGGTTGTTTTTTTCCATTTCGAGGCTGAGGTTACCCGGGTGGGACTCGGTATTGCCAATTCGGGGCTGATGATTGGGCTAGGCCAAAGTGTTGTTTCAGCTTGTGGCTGATGATTGGGCTAGGTCCAGGTATTATTCTGGCTCAAGGATGACGTTACCCGGTTAGAGTCTAATATTTCCAGCACGTGACCGATGATTGGGCGGGGCCCAAGTGTTATCTTTTCGAGTCTGGGACCCATGGGTGTTGAGGCTTCTGGAGTGGTGTTTTCCTTCGTTTATGTAGAATAGCTCTTCTGTGTACCTGTCGGGCTTATGGGGGTCCGTTCAGGTTTTATTTTAAACTTCACGAGTGTGCCCAGCGGGTCTTAAGGGGGGCACAACTGGGTTTAGCTTAGTTGCTCTTGTTGCTTTCCGCTTTCTATTTTCCTACTTCCGTTCTATTGACCTTTGTTTGTGCTGATTCTATCTTATCTGCCTGTTTTTACCTTTCTTGCTCAGTCGGCCTATGATGCCTACTGGATACCTGTTATTTTGGTACTCATGCTACACTCTGCATCTGTTTTCGTGATGCAGGTCCGAGCACCAGTTATCAGCGTTGAGATCGAGCCTACAGTTGTCTGTCCAGGAGACGAAGGTGAGCACATGTCATTCTGGGATTACCTGTCTCCTTTTGTATTTTATATTTTAACTTGTCTTTTGTTTTCAAGACAATTTGTTTCCGTGGGGACTTGTACTCTTGTTAGTAGTTCTGTACTTGTGACTTCCAGGTTTTGGGAGGTGTCTTGTGTATATAGTTGGTTTCGTTTCCGCTTTCTTATGTGTTGGATTTGTTGTTTCCACTTAGTTGAGGATTAGTTTCCACCCTTAGTCCCATTATTGTTCAGTTCTGGGATACAGTTTGACTGGCCTACTGGTGGGTTGGTAAGCACCATCGTGACTCAAGAAATTGGGTCGTGTCAAGTTGGTATCATAACCTAGGTTCGTTGGTCTTACTTGTACAGAACTAGCATCTAGTAGAGTCCTGAGGATCGGCGCGGAGACGTCCATGAATTATCTTCGAGAGGCTACAGGATGTCCTTAGGATGTTTTCTTGTTTTCACTCCTGTTCGTGGGTCGTGGTTTGATTGGTTTCATGAAATCTCATTTGTTTCACTTTATTGCAGGATGGCTCGCATGTGCAGTGAAGGTCGACCCCGAGGTCGAGGTGGTGCTGCGGCAGTGGGCCATGATAGAGCGAGGACTCCAGAGCCAGAGCCTCAGAAAGAGAAGATACCTCCCAAGCCGGTGGGGCTGAGACCAGCCCAGCCACCGCCTGCACTAGTTGTCGCCCCAGATCTTCAAGGCATGCACGCCCAGATCCTAGCTGCTATAGGGGGTATGCAGCAGCAACCGGCCCCAGCGTCAATTCCGCGGCTCCAGAGGTGCATCAGCCGCTATCACCGGCTGTGGTTCAGTCGGACCCTTTGGATAGGGTTATCCCATTGAGGGAGCAGAAGATGCTCGGGGTGTTCCTCATATTATCACCGCTGAGGTTTTCAGGGGCTGTCGGGGAGGACGCCCATGAGTTCATCACCACTTGCCGGGAGAGATTGCAGACATTGGGTCTAGTGGAGACCAGAGGAGCCGACTTCACGATTGACCAGCTAGACGGACCAGCCAGGTAGTGATAGCGTTCGCTTATGGAGTCCAAGTCAGTTAGATCCCCACCGGTATCTTGGACAGAGTTTTCTGAGGCTTTTCTTGCCCGGTTTATTCTATGGAGCGTCAGGGACCGACTCCGTGATGAGTTTTTGAGGTTGGAACAGGGCTCCATGACAATGTCTGAGTATGAAGCCAGATTTCTTGAGCTGTCCCGTCATGCCGCCATGATTCTGCCTACAGAGGAGGAGCAGGTCCGATGCTTTGTTAGAGGGCTGAGGCTGCAGCTGAGGATTAAGTCGCAGTCTATGTTGTCAGTGGGCCGTTCATTTTTAGATATGGTGGACTACACCCGTACTAATGAGCAGCTTCGTCGCGAGGCCCACGGGGGCAGCGGCAAGAGGGTCAGGCCAAATGATAGTTTCAGTGGGGTCCGTCATAGGCCGAGGATACCTGAGATCGGGGTTTTCAGAGGTTTCAGTCAAGGCAGTCTAGCCGTCCATTCCAGGCTTCCTTACAGATCTCCAAGGGTGATCAGCACCACCACTGTGGGCATAGTGCCGGCTCGAGTCCGGGCCGAGGTGGTTTCCAGTCAGGCTCATCATATCGGGGTGGCTGGCCTTCAGCGGTGAACAGAGCATTGCAAGGTCGCTTTACTTGTGGAGAGCTCGATCACTAGGCAGGGAGTGCCCTTATTCTAGATTAGCCTTGCTGGCTTCACAGCCACAAAGATCGGTGTCAGTGGTAGTACCTCCAACTAGAGGAGGAGGCTAGCAGCAGAGTGTTCGGGGAGGTCCTCGGGGAGGCAAGTCAGGAGGTAGAGTGGATGCTCGGGGTAGAGGTGCCCAGGGCCATTTCTATGCGGCTCCAGCTAGAGCAGAGGCCGAGGCGTCGGATGCGGTGATCACATGTACGGTTCTTTTATGCCATCAGCCAGCTTCAGCATTATTTGATCATGGATCTACTTATTCATATGTCTCTAATTATTGTGTGTCTCGTTTGAGAGGGAGTCCTGAGCCCTTATCTGTGCCTTTGCGTGTTTCGACCCCAGTAGGGGATTCTTTAGTAGTGGATCGGGTGTGTAGATCTGGTTTGGTGACCATTCAGGGGCAGGAAACTCTGGTTGATCTTGTTGTGCTTTGTATGGTGGATTTTGATGTGATTCTGGGCATGGATTTGCTATCGACTCACTGGGCTGTCTTGGATTGTTATGCAAAGATCGTGACTTTAGCCATGCCAGGTATCCCGCCAGTGATGTGGCAGGGTTCTTGTAGTCGTACACTAGTTGAAGTGATTTCGTATGTTCGGGCCAAGAGGCTAGTGGCTGGCGGATGTTTGGCATACTTGGCTTATATTAGAGATGTGAGTAGGGAGGGCCCTACAGTTGACTCAGTACCTATAGTCCGAGAGTTCGCGAATGTGTTTCCTGCCGACCTTCCTAGCATACCCCCAGAGCGAGATATTGGTTTTGCCATAGACTTGGAGCCGGGTACTCGACCCATTTCATTCCTCTGTATCGTATGGTACCTACCGAGCTCAAGGAGCTCAGTGATCAGCTTCAGGATCTCTTAGGTAAGGGATTCATCTGGCCTAGTGTGTCGCCTTGGGGTGCCCCAGTCCTGTTTGTAAAGAAAAGGATGGCACCATGCAGATGTGTATTGACTACAGGCAGTTGAATAAGGTGACGGTGAAGAACCGTTATCCTATGCCTCGTATTGATGATCTATTCGACCAGCTTCAGGGTGCCGCCGTGTTTTCAAAGATTGACTTAAGATCTGGGTACCATTAGCTGAGTATTAGAGCAGCGGATATCCCTAAGACAGCATTCAGTACTCGATAAGGCCATTATGAGTTCCTAGTGATGTCTTTTAGGTTGACTAATGCCCCTGCCGCCTTTATGGACTTGATGACTCGCGTATTCAGGCAGTATTTGGACTCTTTTGTCATAGTCTTCATTGATGACATCTTGGTATACTCGCGGAGCCATTGTGAGCATGAGCAGCATATTTGGGGATAGCGCTCCAGACTTTGAGAGATCAGCGGCTTTATGCTGAATTCTCAAAGTGCGAGTTTTGGCTTGAGTATGTAGCATTCTTGGGGCACGTGGTATCCAAGGATGGCATTATGGTAGATCCGGCGAAGATTGAGGCTATTCGTAGTTGGGCTAGGCCTACTTCTGTAACTGAGATTCAGAGCTTCGTCGGATTTGCAGGGTATTACAGGCGCTTTGTCGAGGGTTTCTCCACCATAGCAACACCTCTGACTCGGTTGACTCGCCAGGATGTTCCCTTCGTGTGGTCGGAGGAGTGTGAGAGGAGCTTTCTGAGGCTCAAGGAGTTGTTTACCACCGCTCCTATATTGACTCTTCCAGTTGAGGGTGAGGGTTTCACGGTTTATTGTGACGCATCCGGCGTTGGTTTGGGTTGTGTGTTGATGCGCGAGGTCGGGTTAATTTTTATGCGTTGAGGCATCTTAAGCTGCATGAATGCAACTACCCCACTCATGATCTGGAGTTGGTAGTGGTAGTTTTCGCACTTAAGATTTGGAGGCATTACCTTTATGGAGTTTATTGTGAGATCTATACCGATCACAGGAGACTTCAGTATATTATGAGTCAGAGGGATCTTAATTCGAGGCAGTGTCGTTGGATTGAGCTCCTGAAGGACTATGATCTCTCTATTCTCTACCACCCAGGCAAGGAGAATGTAGTAGCGGACACCTTGAGTCGGAGGGCAAGAAGTATGGGTAGTCTAGCCTTCCTTTCTGTTTCGGAGCGACCCTTGGCTTTGGACATTCAGTCCTTAGCCAATCGGATGGTCAGACTTGATGTTTCATATTCCAGCTGAGTGTTAGCTTATGTGGGGGTTCAGTCATTGCTTCTTGATCAGATCCGTAGTCGTCAGTTCGAGGATGAGTCTTTGGCGGCAATTAGAGATAGAGTTTTGGTTGGTGATGTCGGGTAGGCTTCCTTAGATTCAGATGGGGTATTGAGATTTGCTGGCCATTCGTGTGTTCCGAGAGTTGGTGATTTGATTCAGCTGATCCTTAGCGAGGCCCATGATTCCAGGTATTCTATCTATCCGGGCACAACTAAGATGTATCGTGACTTGAGGCAGCACTATTGGTGGAGCGGTATGAGGATAGAGATTTCAGACTATGTGTCCTGTTGCTTGTGTTGCCAGCAGGTGAAGGCCGAGCATTTGAGGCCTGGTGGAGAGTTGCAGAGATTACCCATTCCTGAGTGGAAGTGGGAGCGTATCACCATAGACTTCGTTGTTGTGTCGTGGGTGATAGAGTATTCCTCTGAGTGTCACCCATGAAGGGCGTGATGAGATTTGAGAGGCGGGGCAAGCTTAGCCCCAGATATATTGGGCCTTTTGAGGTTTTGAGGGCAGTTGGTGAGGTGGCTTATGAATTAGCTTTACCTCAAGCATTCTCAGCTATTAATCCAGTTTTCCATGTTTCGATGTTGCGCCGGTATGTTCCAGATGAGTCTCATGTGCTCCAGTATGATGCAGTTGAGTTGGATGATCGTCTGACCTATATTGAGGAGCCAATTGCTATTTTGGCCAGAGATGTGAGGAAGCTGAGGTCGAGAGTCATTCATGTAGTTAAGGTCCATTGGAGGCACCGTCCAGTTGAGGAGGCGACTTGGGAGTCCGAGCGGAAGATGTGGCAGCAGTTCCCCAGCTTATTTGAGCCCTCAGGTACTTCTTGATCCTTACTTTCGCGAACGAAAGTCCTTTTAGTAGTGGATGTTATAATGACCCTCTAGGTCATTTCTGTGTTGATGCCTTCTTTTTTTCGTTTAGAGCATTCCTGTAGAGACCCCAAGTCATTTATGACTTGCTGGCACTGATTGTTCGATCGCCTGGTCGTTCGTTTGGTTTTATGCCTGTTATCCTATTTTGGAGCTTTTGAACCTTGAAAATTTGATTTCGGTCATAACTTTAGGTAACGACCTTAGATGGGAATTTTGACAATTTCATCAGCTCCGGAGCAGCCAAATTAAGCTAGAAGCATGGTTTACCCGAGTCCCGGGGTTTTCGATGTGATTTTGGGGCCAGTTAGCTCTTTATCCTTCAAAATTTGGCTTAAAGTTGACTTTGGTCAACATTCTTGGTAAACGTGCTTGGATAAAAATTCTGACAGCGCAATTAGTTTTGGAATGCCGAGTTTGGTCTAGAATGACCCTTCGAAAAATTTCGGTAACTTCCGATCAAAATCCGAGGCCTCCGGTAGAAATTGGCTAAAATGGCCCATTGGGTGTGGGACCCACTTTTTATCGAAACGACCTCGTGAGAAAATTTTGATTTCGTCATTGAGTTCGAAACGGCGTATTCGAGGGGGTAGCATATTTTGTTTTCGTGCAAGGGGTTCTGAATGAATTCCGGGCACCCCGTCGGAGTTCTGGAATTGCCAAAACTCAGCTGTTGCAGCTGTCTTTTAGTGCAGACATCCCATCTCTCCATGTTCGTGGGATAGGCTCCGCGTTCACGGAGGAGTGAGGGAGTCTACTCTGCGTTCGCGGAGGTCTGGGCGCTAGTGCTCCGCTTTCGCATGAGCCTCTCCGCGTTCGTGGAGGTCTATGGCGTGTTAGGTGCCTTGTTCTCCGCGTTCGCAGGCCTGGGGCCGCATTCACGGAGTTCTGTGTGTTTGGGGTGTTCTTGTTCTCTGCATTCACGAGCCTGGGGCCGCGTTCGCGGAGAACAGTGTGGATCAGTAGCTATAAAAGTGAGGTCGAGGACTCATTTGAAGGAAACTTCAAAATTCAATATCTCCCTCATCTTATATCAGTTTTCGGTAATTTAAAGTTCTAGGCCTTCAAAATTTCATTGGCTTTGTGGGATTTTTGTTGTTTAGCATTGGGTACTCCTCGATTGTCGTGAATTTGAGGCGTTAGTTTCTTTCTTGGCCTATTTTGTGAAATGTTTTGTATTTTCTTGTTGTTGGCTGTTGGAGCTAATCCGAGCCCCGATTAGCGTTATATTTTGGGCTGTAGGTTTGGGGGAGGATTTGGGACCTCTTCAAGGAGTCAATTATAGAAAATTTGGAGCGGGTCCCACATTCTCAATTTAGACTCCAAAATTGTTCCGTCTCCGAATTTGATGATTTTAGTGTCTAAACGATCGTATTGACGCTGTGACTTTATTTTTTGACAGCGTGGTAGCAGTCTGAGGCCATTCAAAAGGGGAAATTTCCAGTTGAGTGACTTGGAGCGCACGTGATCGGCTTTTTGGTAGGTTACGGCTTCCCTTCTTTCTAGATTGAGCAAGATTGTGTAAATGTTTGTTGACTAGTTTGAATCTGGGGTTGGGTAGCTAGTATTTTTCTTCTTCTCCTCCATTGTATTTCATTTAGAGTTGGTTTGTGGGCTGTTCGGGGCTAGTATCATGCTGAGGTTGGGTTGTTGCTTGGATTGATTGTTTTGCTGTTGTGAATTATTTGTTGGGTGGTTATCTGTTGTTGCATGCGTAGGTTTGGGATATTCTATTGATTTCTGTGATTGCTTCGGCCTTAGAATAGGCTAGGATAGTATTGCATTAGTCCTATGCACCTGTTGACTTGAGTATGTATCCGACGTCGTTTCGGATGGACTAGTTCCTTGTAGACTGTTTAGCAGACTTGAGTCTAATAGTTGGGCCTTAGTTTAGGCATTTCGTGGCTATCGGGCCTTCCGATCCATTCTCTCTATTTATGCGATTATGGGTTATTGCTTGAAGATTTCGTTGTTTCACCGACTATCGTTTGGTTTATGATGGCTGGGAGCCTTTGGTTGATACTCTTATGGGGCGGCGGCCCGTGGTATTTAGCTTTGCATTGTATTATTTATTGGTGACTTTATCCGGTTCGAGGCTATTGGCTCTTCTATTTGGTTTGAGGTTGTGGGCTCTAGTACGCAGCTGATGTTACTACGTTAGCATTCAGTATTTCCAATGCAGGCTGTCAGGGGTAGTCGACAAGTTCCAATCCGCAGCTGACGTTACGCGATTGCAGCCAGGTATTTCCAGGGTGAGACTGTTGAGCGCAGGCTACTAGTCCCAGCTGCGCAGCTGACGTTATCCAATTGGAGTCGATATTTCCAGCGCTAGACTGTAGAGCGTAGTTTGTTGTTTATTCCAGTCAGAGGCTGAGGTTATGCGGGTGGGACTCGGTATTACCAGCTCGAGGCTGACGTTACCTGGTTAGAGTTCGGTATTTCCAGCTCGTGGCTGATGATTGGGCTGGGCCTAGGTATTGTTCCAGCTCGAGGCTGACGTTACCCGGTTAGAGTCCGATATTTCCAACTCGTGATCGATGATTGGGCAGGCCCAGGTGTTATATTTTTTAGTCCGGGACCCATGGGTGTTGAGACTTCTAGAGTGGTGTTTTCCTTCGTTTCTGTAGAATAGCTCTTCTGTTTACCTGTCGGGCTTATGGGGGTCCGTTCGGGTTATATTTTAAACTTGTGCACGAGTGTGCCCAGCGGGTCTTATGGGGGGATCAGCTAGGTTTAGCTTAGTTGTTCTTGTTGCTTTCTGCATTCTCTGTTCCTACTTCCGTTCTATTGACCATTCTTTGTGTTGATTCTATCATGTATGCTTGTTTTTACCTTTCTTGCTCAGTCGACCTATAATGCCTACTGGGTACCTATTATTTTGGTACTCATGCTACACTCTGCATCTATTTTCGTGATGCAGGTCCGAGCACCAGTTATCAGCGTTGAGATCGAGCCTGCAGCTTTCTGTCCAAGAGACGAGGGTGAGCATATGGCGTTCTGGATTACCTGTCTCCTTTTGTATTTTATATTTTGACTTGTCTTTTGTTTTCGAGACAGTTTGTTTTCGTGGTCCACTTTTGGGACTTGTACTCTTGTTAGTAGTTCTATACTTGTGACTTCCAAGTTTTGAGAGGTGTCTTGTGTATATAGTTGGTTTCGTTTTCTCTTTCTTATGTGTTATATTGGTTGATTCCACTTAGTTGAGGATTAGTTTCCACCTTAGTCCCATTATTGTTCATTTCCGGGATAGGGTTTGGCTGGCCTACTGGTGGGTTGGTAGGCGCCATCGTGACTCAAGAAATCGGGTCGTGACAAGATCACTAGTAGGCTAGGCCATTACAAATGGCATCAGAGCCACTCATGTATCAGCCTTGTCGATGTGGACCAGAGTTCGATTAAGTTTAGGCAAATTTCGATAAGGGGGGCAAACCTCAGTGCTGAATATAGGCAAATCTCATACGGTAGAGAAAACCTCAACGTGGATGTTGAGTCCATAGAGGGTGTATGTGATGCCCCCCATCTTAAGATTAGAAGTTCTACATCGGTAAAACATAAGAGAGATGTTGGGTATATAATTAAACAGGTCTTACAAACTAGTGACACGTTTTAAAGTCGTGCGGGCTAGGTCAAAAGTGGACAACATCACTAGTGGGCTAGGCCGTTACATTTGGAGCTTTTGAAGTTTCATCGGTTGACTTCGATCAAAACTTCAGGAATAATCTTGAAATATGGTTATGATGGTTCTATTAGCTTTAGAACATCGAGGCTTTTAGAATCATTTCAAGCTACCATGTGAATTTTAGCTAAAGTAGAGGTAGGGTATGGGATCCACTTTTTATCAAGACAACCTCCACTAAAAGTTTCAATAGTTTTGTTGAGTCCAGGATATTGTTTCTAGTTGGGTAGAATATTTGATTTTCGTTGGTAGGATCCTAAGTTAATTCTGAAGGACTGATCAACACTTGAATTTTAATCCTAGGATTTGAAGCAGTAGCTGCTGGTACAACCACTCTCGCAAAGAAAGGCTCACTCCGATGGAGCCGGTCTTGTGGGAGTTAGCCGCTCCTGTGGAGCTGCCCACATCAGCTAACCTCACTCTTGTGGAGCTTGGTCTCTTTGTTGACATTGCTCCTACAGAGCTAGATGTACTGTTGCAGAGCCGGTCAACCATGTTGACCTCCGCACCGATAGAGTCTTTTCCACTCTAGCGACGACGTTCCTACGACATCAGGTTCGATAAAGCGGTGTTAGTAGTGATTAAAACTTCAACACCCTTATGCATTTTTCATTTTCAAGAGAGGAATATTGAGAGCTATTTCTTGGGATATTCTTATAGGAAATGCTTGAATTTGAGGTGGGAGTTTCTTTGGGACATTGTAAGGGATGACATTCTCAATCCTAAACATGTAAGTATCCATTTAATTGTTCATTTTCTGCTTGTGTTGGGTCTTGTGAAGATTACTTCTTGATGGGTCATTTTGAAGCAATTTGGAGCTTAGATTGTGCAGATTTTCAGGGCACAAGCTACTTGAGCAAGTAGAGAACTATTGCCAGAGTCATCTTTGTGATTCCTCACATGGGTTCCTCAATGCTATTTTGACCTGATTTTTCACCTGAACTTGATTGTTGCAATTTGGGTGTCAAAATGATTGTACTACTGCTGAAATTACTATTTTGATAGTGTAGCATTGTTTAAGGGCTGCTCAGAAAGGAAAATGCCAGTATTGAGATTTAGAGTGCGCGTGTTCGGCTTTGAGGTAGGCTATGACTTATTACTTTTAGACCTTTCTTGTTGATTATTATAACATGATGATTTTCTAAGTGGTAACTAGTATTTTAGCATGATTCCTTGTTGTTATCATTATTGAATTGATTTTTCCTTATATCGATTGTTTCGGGTAAGGTTCGGGTTGATCATGATTAGTGTAGTGTTATGTTTGTTCCCGTGGGTTGTGAATAGGCTAAGATGGCCTTAGTTTTGAGGTTGTTGAGCCTTAGCCTAGGATTGACTAGTATTTGCCTTAGTTGTTGGCTTTTGTGGCCTGTGGGTCTTGGTTTGGGAATGATATTGGGTTAGATACGGCCCTCCAGGCTAGTTATGACCTTTGAGTAGCCCTATTAGTATGTGTGATCGGTTAGCTGTAGTGAGATGATTATTTAGACTCGTTCAGGACCCTACTTTCAGAGATATAGCTGACTAAGGTGAGATTTCGGGAAGGGGCTAGATAGTAGTGCTCATGTAAGATTCTTGGATATGTTAGGGTTCTGTACAACTGATCCGATATAAAATTCCGGGAGCTGCTAGGTTTCTATGTAGTCTACCTGATGTAAAATTCCGAGAATGGCTTGGTTTCTAAGGGTTCTAATGTGAGATTCTGGAAAAGACTAGTCATTCTGATAAGGCTTTCCGATGTAAGATTTCGGAGAGGACTAACTGTTCCAATGTAAAATTCCGGGGTGTGCTAAGGTCCGATAAGACTTTGTGATGTAATATTTTGGGAGGAACTAGCTATTCTGATGTAAAATTCTGGGAGATGCTAGGTTACATGGTGTTATCCCGATGTTAGATTCCCGAAAGGAGTATGTTTTTATTACTGAGTTATGCTTTGAAGTGTAGATATTGTGTGTACACGTCAAGATTATAGGGGTTCGGCTAGGATATTTATTGTACGATTATTGCAATTACACATTTGATTGTGCCTTCTAGGTTTATGATGGTCTAGTTCGGTTTTTGACAAATTTGTTTCTTTCGTCGTTTACTTAGTACCTTTACTATGATTCATGTATAATTATGCATTTACTATTGCCTTTTACCTTGTCATTTTACTTGCTTATTATTATGTTATTGTAATTGCAAGTTCGGTTGCCCTACGATGCCTACTAAGTACCCGTTATTTTGGCAATCATACTGCACTCTCCATCTTTTTCGTTGATGTAGATACAAGCTCTAGTCGACCCCATTGATTTCTCACATGGTGCAACTGATATCCAGACAGAGGGTAAACTTGTTGGCATTTGGAGTTGACTTGTCTCTTTCTGTTCATTTATTGCTAGTCTTTGTCATTTTGAGATAGTCTGTATATTTCTTGTATATGTCTAGTGTTGTACTCGATCTTTTGTAGTAGGTTTGTACCAACATCCACTAGGTTTTAGGATGGATCTTTATATTTTATCCTCGTTCGAAGGTTGTACATATATGTGTATATATATATAGGTGCCATCAATTTCTTCCTCTCCCTAGGCCCATTACTTTCGTTGATTTCCCCTTAAATCTATTTTAGTATGTTCTAATCTATTTCGTCTGCTCCCTAGGCCCGTTATCATTGGTTTTGAGTTAAGGGTTCGGTTACCTACTGATAGAATTTAATAGGTGTCATCATGAACTGAGTTTTTGGGTCATGACAAGTTTTTATCGGAGCCCAAGTTCACCGGTGTTATTAGTACAAAACTAATGTCTAGTGGAATCCTGCAAATTAGTGTGGGTTTGTATCCTATCTTCAGGAGGCAATAAGATATCTTTAGAAAGATTCTTTCTTTTGATTCCATATCGCGCATTCCTAGTCATATTTGTTTATGCAATTCTCATTTACTCCTCTCTTTCACAGATGGTATGCACAAGAGGTGCCATAGAAAAGGGCAATGCTCCTAAGCTGATAGATAGAGCCCAGCTAGGAACAGGTCTAGAGGTTGACCCCGAGGTCGTGCACAAGCTACAACACCAATTTAGGAGCGAGATAGAGATGTTACTCCTGATCCTGTTGTCGAGCCACAATGAGAGCCTATTTCTCTACAATCGGTTGGGCCGAGACCACCCTAGCCACTGCCCGAGCTAGGATTTGCACCAGGACTTCAAAAAGCCATCACTCAACTACTTACAGTGCTAGCGGGTATGCTTCAGGACCTAGTGTCAGCCATACATGATCTAGAAGAGAAGAATACCACTACTGCTTCCCATGTTAAGGTAGCTTAGTCAGGGCAGTTGAGCCCGCCATGATAGTAGAGAAGTAGAAGATGGGCGAGGGGTTTATGGTGTATTATGACGCATTTGGCATTGATTCATGTTGTGTTTTAATGCTACAGGGCCATGTTATAACATGTGTCGAGGCAACTTAAGGTACACGAGTGCGACTATCCTACTCATAATTTGGAGTTGGCAATGATAGTTTTTGCGCTTAAGATTTAGAGGCACTACTTGCACGAAGTTCATTGTGAGCTCTTCACATATCACTAGAGTCTTCAATATATTTTGAGCCAAAAGGACCTTAATTCGAGGTAGCTTAGGTGGATTGAGCTTCAAAAGGACTATGACCTCTCTATTCTATACCATTCGGACAAGGCAACTGTGGTAGCAGATGCCTTGAACTGGAAGGTGGCAAGTATAGAGAGTCTAGCCTTCCTTTCAGTTTTGTACAGACCTTTGTCATAAGACATCTAATCCGTGGCCAATAGGTTGATGTGACTTGATATCTCCGATCCCAGTTCAGTTCTAGCTTATGTTGAGGCTCGCTCCACTCTATAAGAGCAGATTCATAGTCGGCAGTTTGCTGATGAGGGTTTGGTGGTTATTCATGATCGAGTTGTGAGCGATGTTGATGGTGGGGTAACCTTAGCTTCTGAGGGAATTATGAGATTTGGCAATAGTGTTTGTGTTCCTAGAGTCAAAGGCTTGATTTGGATGTAATTTCAGGAGGCTCACAGCTCTACGTATTTCATTCACCCGGGAATAACCAAGATGTATGTAGATTTCAGGTAGCATTACTACTGGAGAGGTATAAAGAGAGATGTAGCAGAGAATGTAGCTCGTTGCCACTATTATTAGCAGGTGAAGGCCGAGCATTTGAGGCCTAATGGTGAGTTTCAGAGATTACCCATTCATGAGTGGATATGGGAGAGGATCACTGTGGATTTTGTGGTGGATTTATAGCAGACTTCTCGGGGTGTTGATAGTATTTGGATCATCGTGGATTGATTGACCAAGTCTTCTCATTTCTTGACAGTTCAATCTTCTTTCATTGCTGAGCGATTAGCATGTATCTATGTGCGAGAGGTAGTTTGTCTTCATGGGGTGTCGGTGTCTATTATCTCCGATAGAGGCTTTCAATTCACTTCTAGCTTCTAGACTTGTGAGGAGGATTTGGGTACTCATGTTGATATTAGCACAACATTTCACCTGTAGAACAATGAGCAGTCAGAGAGGACTGTTCAAGTTTTGGAGGATATGCTTCGAGCATGTGTGTTGGACTTCCGAGGTTAGTGGTACCAGTTTAGGCTTTGACAGAGGTTGCTTCTAATAACAACTACCATTCGAGTATTCAGATGGCCCAATTTGAGGCATTGTCTGGTAAGCATTGTCGATCTCCAATTTGTTCGTTTAAGGATTCGGAGCCTAGGCCACGTGGTATGGACTTTCCTTAGGAGGCCTTGGCCGAATTTTTTGTGATTCAGGATATACTAAGAAAACTCAGAGTAGGCAGAAGAACTATGTTGACCGTAAGCGCCATCCCTTGAGTTTTGGTGTTGGTGATCTTATTTTCCTGTGAGTGTCACCCTTCAAGGGATTCGAAATTGTAAAGGCTATCAACGAACGCAACCTCTTAATTGGAAAGGGTAAGTTACGAATGGACGCCACCATTCAAAAAAAATTTATCTCTTTTTTATTTAAAATAAATAAATTTAATAGGATAGGGATAATTTAGTAATTTAATATTTAAGTTAGGAGTTTCATATTTAAAGGAATATTTTTGAACCAAGGGAGATGAAAAACAAAGTTTAATTAAATACATATGATCTTTTACTTATTTTCATTTTATAAGGTATAAATATGTTATGTAATGTATCTCACCTAAACTTCCTTATCTACGATATTATAACAAACACAATAAAAACTAGCTGATCACTATATTAGTTACAAAGAGTCGCTGACCGCTACCAACCATAATCACAGATAAATTGGCAGTGGAGTCCATCAAGACCTACAACAATATTTCTACTCATATCTGGCAAACTTGTGATCACTTCCTCCCTCCAGCAATACTTGGACTGGAGATCCACTTACGTACTTGAGAAATCATAGCGTGAGATGATGAATGTCCACCTACCAAGGCATGATATTAAATAGCAGACTGCTCTTGGGCCTCTATAACTTGTAGCTCTTTGGCTAAGAGGTCATTGGAGATAAATGGCTCTCGTAAGTTGGGTTGAAAATCTGAGGCGTTAGTTTGAAGAAGTAGCAGAGGTACAGACTTACAGTTGTATCCTGCAGTGTATGTTTCCTCACAACAGTAGCATAATCCACACTCACGCCAACTCTGAATCTCAGAATGAGTAAGGCGTTTGATTGGATGTTTTCATCCTTGCTGGAACAAAAGACAATAGAGGCACCCCTCTATTAGCAAAAGTTGGTCGGTTTCTGTCCTTGTTATGCGTAGATCTGGTGATCATGTATATATGCCCATAAAGTGGAGTGAGCATTATTACCTGTTTTAGTATACAATCTGTTCACCAGCAAAGAATGTAGTGAGGAATTGTGAGGTCTCTTCTCGTGTGGCTTTCCTTCCATCTGGATATGCAATAGTTTCAGATTATTTTTGAGATTTTCTA
This sequence comes from Solanum appendiculatum, assembly GCA_018342035.1. Taxonomy (NCBI): domain Eukaryota; kingdom Viridiplantae; phylum Streptophyta; class Magnoliopsida; order Solanales; family Solanaceae; genus Solanum; species Solanum appendiculatum. The sequence goes on along the minus strand of JAGDQO010000563.1, from coordinate 674,756 downwards.
ATGCTAATAACTGCATTGAAACTTTTTGGGAAAATAAAAGGATAGTGACTTTAATTGTAGTGGATCGCTGATCACTGTCGGTTTTCAAGTATTGGTGAACAGTTCGCCTACTGCATAGGTTTCTATAGAATTAGTCATAACAGTAAATGACTGAATTTCTCATACAGTTCATGAAATTCGATAGTCACCAATGATCCACTACAGTTTAAGCCACTATCTTTCATCTCAAAAATCTCAATGCAGTTATTAACATTAGAATAATCTAAAAAACAATCAGGAACTATTGCCATTCAAAATGAAAAGAGGCGCACACGAGAAGAGACCTTGCCACCTCATACTTCTCCGCAATGACCCTTGTACAAAAAGCATTTACCACTACTCCAAATCTCCATAACCCTTTTCTTAAAAGTGTCATGTTAAAGATCCTTAGATCCTCAATACCAAGATCACCCCAAACATTTTGGCGTGGTTACACCCTTCTCTTGTAATCTAATTGTGTGTGTGGGGGGGGGAGGGGAGGAGGGGGGAGGGAAGACTCAAGACAAATGAGTTAGGCTTGCCTGTATGAGACTCAAGACAAATGAGTTAGGGTTGGTTGTATAAATTCTCTATAATAATTGCTTTCTCATAAAAAATAATTTCTATATTAATTATTTTCTCCGAAACTTAAGAAAATTTCAAAAACTCAAATAGACATCCTAAAACTTTGGTCTTAAATCATTTTAAAATGATTCTAAAAATCTCTTTTCTTTTATAAAAGTTACACAATTTTATGTTAGAGGCTTCAAAAATGACACTTTTTTTATTAGTAAAAACATTCACCACAAAATCTAAAACATTAATCTCACCATCAAAGCTTCAGAAACCAAAAGTATTTGACATGAATTCAGCAAGATAACTAAATTTCTCAAACTCCAAAGTCATCTACCAACAGAGATTCAAAAGAAAAAGACTGGGATATTAGTACATGATCACAGACAACATACACATACAAATATATAACATGTATATATAAATCAATGCATAAATCATCTTCCTCACAAAAATAACTGTAGAAAATAGATACAACGATCTGAATGAAATCATGCATGAAACATCGCGGAAGTATCTGATTAAAAATAATAATATACAAAAGAAAGGAAAGGTGAACCGCATAGAGTGAGTTGTTGTTGAATTTCCCAAAAGAATTTCTTTCTTTTGCTTCTAGATACACAAAGTGTTGATCAAACCCTAGAGGAATCTGTAATTTAATTGGTAAAAACATTTTTTTCAAAATAGAGAAAAAAAGGGAGAAAGGGCTTTGTTTTTCCTCAATGTAAAGTATTTTTTTAAGGTTTGGCTTAGCCCTTTATTTGACCTTTTATAGTTGGGGGAGGGGGAGGGGGTTAGTAGAACCTTACCATGCTTAATTTTTAACAATACTTAAAATTTCCAACTTTTTATAATTTGGAGAATATAATTTTAAAAATATCATTTTGGGGTATATACATTAATTATAATTTTCCTTGCTAAATTTTTTCTTTATATTTTGTTTTATTTTGTATTTTAAGTCACATCCTGATCAAGAAAACATTTAAATTTCTAACTATAATGGTATTTTCTTGAATAGATATGAATTTATATTTGACTTAGTCTTAAAATCTACAATATATTTCAAATTTAGTTAACTTTGGTTTTCTGACCAAATGAACCCAAGTAAATAAGGAAAAAATTTTAGTGATGAAGATTTTGATACATAGTATTTTTGTGAAGGTGCAAATATCAATATTCAAATCACCATTTTTTATTTTTTGAATATTAAATTTAAAATACTAGTTATGAAGTTATTTTTTTCCTCCTTTTTCAAATATGAAGTCCTTCCAACTTCTTATAATCTAGAGAATATAATTCTAAAAATATTATTTTGGGCTATATACATTAATTATAACTTCCTCGCTTAATTTTTTCTTTATATTTTCTTTTGTCTTGCATTTTAAATCACATCCTGATCAAGAAAAGTTTTAAATTGCTAACTATAATGGTACTTTCTTAAATAGATAGGAATTTACATTTGACTTAGTCTTAATATCGACAATATATTTTAAATTTAGTTAAATTTGATTTTCTGACCAAAAGAATGCAAGTAAATAAGGAAAAACATTTAGTGATGAAGATTTTGATTCATGAATTTTTGGTGAAGGTGCAAATACCCATATTCAAACCATCATTTTCTATTTCTTGAATATTAAATTAAAAAATACTAGTTATGAAGTTATTTTTTTCTTCCTTTTTCTAATATGAAGTCCTTCCAACTTCTTATAATCTAGAGAACATAATTTTAAAAATATTATTTTGGGCTATATACATTGATTATAACTTTCCTTGCTAAAATTTTTCGTTCTATTTTCTTTTGTCCTGTATTTTAAATCACATCTTGATCGACAAAAGTTTTAAATTTCTAACTATAATGATACTTTCTTGAATAGATAGAAATTTACATTTGACTTAGTCTTAATATCTACAATATATTTCAGATTTAGTTAACTTTGATTTTCTGACCAAATGAACACTAGAAATTAAGGAAAAAAATTTAGTGATGACGATTTTGATTCGTGATTTTTTTGGTGAAGGTGCAAATAACAATATTCAAATCACCATTTTCTATTTTTTGAATATTAAATTAGACATACTTTTTATGAAGTTATTTTTTTCCTCCTTTTTCAAATATGAAGTCCATCCAACATTTTATGATCCGGAGAATATAATTTTAAGAATATTATTTTGGGCTATATACATTAATTATAAGTTTCCTAGCTAAATTTTTTTAATATTTTCTTTTTTCTTTTATTTTAAATCACATCTTGATCGAGAAAAGTTTTAGATTTCTAACTATAATGATTCTTTCTTGAATAGATTGGAATTTACATTTGACTTAGTCTTAATTTCTACAATATATTTCAGATTTAGTTAACTTTGATCTTCTGACCAAAAGAACCCAAGTATATAAGGAAAAAAATTTAGTGATGAAGATTTTGATTCATGATTTTTCAGTGAAGGTGCAAATACCAATATTCAACTAACCATTTTCTATTTTTTTAAATATTAAATTAAAAATACTATTTATGATGTTTTTTTTTTCTCCTTTTTCAAATATGAAGTCCTTCCAACTTTTTATAATCTAGAGAATATAATTTTATAAATATTATTTCGAGCAATATATAGTAATTATAACTTTCCTTGCTACATTTTTTCATTATATTTTCTATTGTCTTATATTTTAAATCATATCCTGATCGAGAAAAGTTTTAAATTTCTAACTATTATGGTACTTTCTTGAATTAATAGGAATTTACATTTAACTTAGTTTTAATATCTATAATATACTTCAAATTTAGTTAACTTTGATTTTCAGACCAAAAGAACACAAGTAAATAAGGAAAAAAATTTAGTGATGAAGATTTTGATTCATGATTTTTTGCTGCAGGTGCAAATACCAATATTCAAATCACCATTTTTTATTTTTTGAATATTAAATTAGAAATATTTTTTATGAAGTTATTATTTTTCCTCCTTTTTCAAATATGAAGTACTTCCAACATTTTATGATATGGAGAATATAATTTTAGAAATATTATTTTGGGCTATATACATTAGTTATAACTTTCCTTGCTAAATTTTTTCTTTATATTTTCTTTTGTCTTGTATTTAAATCTCATCCCGATCAAGAAAAGTTTTAAATTTCTAACTATAATGGTACTTTATTGAATAGATAGGAATTTACATATGACTTACTTTTAATATCTATAATATATTTCAGATTTAGTTAACTTTGATTTTTTGACCAAAAGAATGCAAGTAAATAAGGAAAACTATTTAGTGATGAAGATTTTGATTCATGATTTTTTGGTGGAGGTGCAAATACCAATATTCAAATCAACATTTTCTATTTTTTGAATATTAAATTAAAAATACTATTTGAAGTTATTGTTTTCCTCCTTTTTTTAAATACTAGTTCTAGGAACGTGTGTTGCACGTTTGTCTTAAAATATTTCGTGTAAATTTTGTATTGCAAATTACATATTTTATCCCCTTCAAATTTATTGGCATTTACTAAAAAAATCCATCATTTTTACTATAGAAAGTACATACATCTTCCTAATAAAAAGAATGCATTCTTAATTATAAAATTGACTAAAAGTGCATAAAGTAAAATAACTAACTATTGTATAAATACAATATTCAAATGAGGATACTAAAATACCACATGCTAGACTATTGAATACAAAGCGACAAACCACGGTAAATTCTCAATAATAATAACAACAAAACAATAGAAAGTTGTACAATAACAACAAACAAGAAACATAAACATTAAACAAAACAAACAAAAAGAGACAAGAGAAGAGAGCATAGAGATTTTCTCATATTTTTTTCAATTGTTTTAAGTGTGTATAATATTATGTCAAATGTCACTATTTATAGGATAGGATTGAGGAACACAAAGATATGTCATGAATATGATATTAATCCATTTGAGATCATGGATGAGGATGAGAGGTGAGAGTAAATATGAATATAATTAGTGAGAGCTACATATGTTTACATAATGGAGAATTGGTGGTAATAAAATTTATGTAATGTACTTCACATTAATACAAATATTTATATATATAAAAGGCAGAATGGTCTGGGAGGCCCCTGTACTTGGCTCCATTTGTCATCTGGACCCTTCTACTCATGACTTTGCCAACTGGACACTCAAACTCACTTAAACACAGCATTTTAAACCCTTTTTTGACCTACTCAGAGGTGTGTGAACTACAAACGCCCACACGTAGCTTTTCACATCATTTAAAATGCCACATAGGAAATGACATGTTGAAACTAGGTTAATTTCCTTTCTCTTTCAAACATTCCTTTCTCATTTTCAAGCAGGCCCTCGTACTCTCTTTATTACCGATTTATATTATTGATCACCACAATATTTTTTGATTTTTTGAGGTGTTTGAGTTCGTGTTTCACTCTATAGTTGTAAGTTTGTTAACTGATTTTCATTATATTTGTTTTGCAGTTATTTTTGGTGCTTGATTTTGAATTTTGTTGTATTTTAGGGTTTAGAACTTTTGCAAAGGTTATGGTGTGATATTTGGGAGAAGTTTGATTTTTTACATGCCTAATATGAGCATAATAACAATTTGTAGAAGTATTATGCATTCAATGGTATTTGCTGTGAATATGTTTTGATTCTAGGATTTTTTCGTAATTGAAATAATTTATTTTTTGTCCATTGCATTGGATTTCTTTCTTATTAGTGGTCCAATTGGATTATAGAGCTTTTTGTTGTATTCCATAAAGAATTACTTTAAAATTAGGGCCTTTTGTCAATTAGGACTTTTTGTTTAAACCTTTTTAATTAAAAATTGGACTTTTTGTCAATTAGGACTTTTTGTTTATACTTTTGTTTACCCAATTATCTGAAAGTATTCTTGTGACTTTGCAGGCATGGTAACAATATGGCTTCGACAATTATAACACTTCAAATGCATTATGGGGACTATTTTTTATCAGACCCTGAACTCAGGTATGGCAATGAAATTTCTGATCTTGAAAATATAAGAATCGATATCGATGAGCTCCATATCATGTTTTTTTTTAGAAATTAGCTAGTGAATTGGGAGTTGAAAAAGTTGAAACCTTTGGGTACAAAGTTAACAAAAGAGGTGGTTGTTATATGTTGAATAGTGATGCTGATGTGTTAAGATTTATTAACAACTTAAAGGGTGGGGACTTTGTTGATGTGTATGTGGTACATCAAATTAGTACTCCTTTAATTATTGAGGATCCTAATGAGGTGCAACTAGCCCAATTGTTGACTCTCGAAAAAGGTAAGCCCCCCCTCCCCCGCTACTGTTATAAATGCTAGGGCTGATGTGTCTTCCCCTCAATCATCTGATAAAAATGTTAATAAAGAAGATCAACAACCTAGGGTAGACAAGGGAAAGAATAAGGAGACTGCTGCTCCTGAGGTTTCTTTAGAGGACTTAGATGAAGATGAAGGTGAAGGTCAAGGTAATGACTTTTATTCCTACCACCTTAAACATCTGAGGAATCTGATGTAGATGTAGATGTTGAACAACCTTATTCTGACTCACTTTATGATGCTGATGAGAACATTGATGACTTAAGTGACTTGGATAATGAGTTTGTTGAAGCTAGGCAGTCAAACATTCAAGAAAAAATTAGTAAAGAGAACACTGCTAGAATAAATGTAGAGGAGATACCTTCTGGTCCTATAGGTATAGATGCTGGTTTTGAAGATATTTATAAGAATAAGAGGGGATGATATGAAGGAAAATTGGGTAGGGATGACCTGTATTTTGATAGCTAAGATCCTGGGAATGTAAGTACCAAAGTCTATTTTGACTCAACTGTCAAAAAAGTTTTATTTCAGTTGTATATGGTTTTTGGGAATAATGTTTAGTTTAGAGAAGCACTACAAACTTACTCTATTCAGAAGGGTGTGAACCTTAAACTGAAACCTAATGAAAAGGAGAGGATTAGGGCAAATGTAAGAAGGGTTATCCTTGACATATTCTTGGAAGTATTGAGGGTAATACATAAAATTTAATTGTGAAGACATATTTTCCTATCCATAAGTGTTGCAAAAGAACAAGAAACAAGTTATGTATTCCACAGTGGATTAGTAAGACTTACAAAGACAAAATCATGAGTGATCCTAGCATCAGACTTCATCAAATTCAAGGCTTGTTAAGAAAGGATTATGGACTGTATGTTAGTAAAATAAGTTGTAGAAGAGCAAAAATAAAAGTCATGAATGAGCATATGGGTGATTTCATAGAGGAATTTGCTAGATTGTATGATTATGCTGAGGAGTTGAAGTCTACAAATCCAAGAACTACTGTGGTTGTTAGGACATCCAAGAATACAATTTCTGAAAAAAAGGTATTTATGGGGATTTATATTTGTCTTGGAGCACTAAAAAGTGGATGGCTGGAGGGGTGTAGAAGGATAATTGGTTTTGATGGTGCATTTCTAAAGGGTGTATGTAGAGGTGTACTATTGATTTGCATTACCAAGGATGGATCAAATGTACCTTGTGGCATGGACAGTAGTTAATAAAGAATCTAAGGATAAATGGTCTTGGTTTATCAAGTGCATCAAACATGATTTGGAGCTGACACAAACTAAAGGTGAAGGACTCACAATTATGTCTGATATGCAGAAGGTATGAAAACACTTTGTAATTTTTTTTAATTTGTTGTAGCAGTTTATATGTTACACTTATATTTCTACTATTTTTTCTTTGATAGGGTTTTCACATAGCACTTGCTGATTTATTGCCAAATGCTGAACATAGATGGTGTGCTAGACATATATGGGTCAACTGGAAGAAGGTGTGGAGCGGTGAAGAAAGGAGAAAAAAAATTTGACAGGTTGCAAAGGCTCCATTTGAAGTTCATTTACAATCAAAACTTGATGAAATGAGTCTGTTGGGAGAAGGCATTGTAGAAGATTTGTTAAAGTACAATAAAGAGGCATGGTGTAGGGCATTATTCAAGGAACATAGCAAGTGTGACATAGTTGAGAATAATATGTGTGAGACATTCAATAGTTGGATCTTGGCAACTATATTCAAATCAATAATCAGTATGTTAGAGGAAATTAGAGTCAAAGTCATGAAAAGAATGACTCAAACAAGAGAGTTTTCTGAAAAATGGGTAACTGATGTGCCACTTATGGCTATGCAAATTCTTAGTGAGAATGTTGAACATGCAACCATATGTGAGGTTAAATTTAATGGAGATAATGGCTATGAGATTTAGGATCCACCATATAAACACGATGTTAATCTCAAAAAGAAAGTGTGTAGTTGTAGGTCATGGAACCTAAAGGGAATTCCTTGTCTTGTGCACATGGAATTACTGCAATGCATTACAAGGATCTGGATGTTGAGTCATTTGCTGATCACTAGTACAAGAAGGAAACATATTTGAAAGCCTACAATAAGTTCATTCAACCTATGACAAACATGAAGATGTGGCCAAAGAGCACTAGACCATCCATTGAACCACCTGAAATCACTTCTATGTCAGGAAGACCAAGAAAAAAAGGACAAAAGATAGTGATGAGCCTAGTAAGAAGAAGTTTGGAAAGGCTACAATGAATGGGAGAAAAATGAAATGTTCTTTGTGCAAGAATTTTGGACATAACAAGAAAGGATATCCAATTACTGTAAGTTCTGGTTTAACTTCTTCCCCTTTATTAATGAAATTTATTATGTCAATACTTTTGAATTCAGTTTGGAATATTGTGTATGTAGAAAAATGTATCTACTACTGGAACTTCAACTGCAAGAATTTCTACAGCACCTGTTAGCAGAGCTGATACTACTTCAACAGCTTCTACAGGTGTAACTACTGGTGCAACTACTTCAGCAACTGTTGGAAGTGCAACATGTAAAAAGTGTTGGTGCAACTACTAAAAGGCCAACCACTAATTCAGCAGCTGCTGAAAAAGCAACAAGTACTGCTGGAAGTGGTGGTGCAACTACTAAAAGACCAGTCACTACTTCAGCAGCAGCTCAAAGAGCAACAAGTACTGGTGGAAGTGCTGCAAATATTTCTGTAAATTTTGCAAGTGTTGCTCAACCAACAAGTCAATTTAGTACTCAGCAGTCAACTACTGGTGCTAGTGGCTCAAAGAGGAGTAGCAAAGTTAAAAGAGGTGATGTGAATCCCGGATATAAGAGGGCAAGAACAGATAAGCCAAGAACAACTAGTTTTGGTGTGCTATTTGGAGCAAATGGTAGTGTGATAGAGAGGGTAAGAATTATCATTTAAGGACCTTTAGTTTGATTCTATAGAATCTCTAACTGATATCAATATTGTCTTTTAACAGTCTGAAACTACTAATAGAGTGTTACATAGTGGTACATTGAAGAGTTCAACACCTACAAATATTGATCTTGGTTACAAACCCAATGGACTAAGGTGGAAGGGCGGAGCTGTAGTTACTCAAAACCAGCTACAAGAACAAAGTTACAAACGAGTCAACTCTTCTACAAGCACTCATGCCACTACAAGCACCCAGTCCAAAAGAACTCATGTCACACCAGCTACTCAGTCCACACCAAGCACTTAAAGAGACATAGTATTTCATAGTAAAAACTCATGTTTTGTCTAGCTTAATTCTCAATGGCATTGTCTATGATACTTTCCAACTGTTAACTTAATTTTTAACTATCTTGATTTTAGCTTAATTTCCATCTATTGTGTTAACTTACTATGACAAACAAGTTATTTTTGTTTATAAATTTGCTATGATATTTATAAGCCTTAAACTAGATATTTTCATTACATTATATTTCATTACCATAGTACTCAAATGTAGGGCTGGGCATTCGGTCGGTTCGGTTCGATTTGCGAAATTCGGTTCGGTTTTTAAAATTTCCATTTGATCAGTTCGATTTTTGCAATTTCGGTTCAATTTATTTCGGTTAATTTTTTCGGTTCGAACTACGCTATCCTTATTCAGTACTACTCAGTACTCACTACATATCAGTAACAAATAGATGTAACACTAACCACTAACTTACTATTCAAAAGCAAAATTACGAAGTAAAAATAAGCATTTAGCTTAAGAGGAAACCAAATCACTTCATACTTTCTGGCTTTCTGCCACAGACCACAGTGCCATACTACCATGTTATTTAATATCTAGTTCACCCAAACTAGACAACAACAATATAAATCAAGAACTAGCGTCCAGCAGTCCAGGCTTCCAAGTTCCAGAAATATAAGAACCAACAAAGTATTTGACATCAAAACAAGAACCAACAAAGTATTTAACATCAACAAGACAACAATAATACAAAACAAGAACCAGCACTCCAGCAGTTTAGCAATACAAAATAATAATTAGTAGTCAAAACAAGAACCAACAACACAAAATAAGAATAAGCAGACAGCAGTCCAACTCGGCAACTCGATCAGAAGAAAGTTGGCATTTGGACTTGGTGCGCATTCCAGTTTTCAGTTTTCAGTTTCCACTTTCCACCATAATAACATCCAAACTATAAATATGCCTGAGATAAAATGGAACTCTTTAGATATATGATAGAAAGTAAATTCAACTCAACGAAAAAAAGAGAAAAACAAGTGTTGAATGCTAATAGAAAAAGATAAATCAAATTTTACTGGTAACTAACCACACATATCACTACTTGATAGTTAGAACTACACATCCACAATACTAGATTCATTTCCACTGTGAGCCATATCTACAAAAATATGAAAAAACTTGTTAGATATAAGCAACCTAAATAAAAAATTATTTTTGATATAATGAACACAAAATATAAAATTATTACCAAGTTCAAGTAGCTCAAGATACTCTAAATTGTCCTCAGCATTAATTGGAATAGGTTCACTTCTAAGCCAATCTTGAAGAGAAATAAGACCTTGCACTAGTTTAGGAGTCAATGAACTCCTAAAAGGATCAAGAATGCGGCCTCCTGTGCTAAATGCGCATTCAGATGCGACACTTGAAATAGGAATGGCTAATACATCACGAGCCATCTCAGCAAGAATAGGAAATCTTGGCTCATTAAATTTCCAACACTTTAATATATCAAAATTATCAGTCTCTGGCTCAACATCTTCAACAAGATATCTGCCCAACTCTGATTTACTACCCGAACTTCCACTAAATTCTTTATGCCTCACAAATTGTTGTTTCGTTCTCATTGATCCTCTTTTTTGAAAGTTGTCATCACCGCTCACACTAGATATACTCGATGAGTTCCCAGATGAAGTAGGTGAAGATGATGCAAATAAAGAGACTTTTGATGATTTCTTAACATAATGATCAAACAAAGCTTTCATATATTTATCCCCTGCTTCAGCTAGTGGATCCCCAACTTTTTCTCCAAACATATCACAAATTGTAAAACGAACATAATCAAACTTGTTACGAGAATCCAACACAGATGATATAAAGATCATTTTGTTCATATTATCTGGTTCACTCCAATATTTTTTGAATTTTTTTCTCATACTTTCTGCCATTTTTTTCAAGCTAGAATCTTCATTTTCCATCATCTCTTTCAAAATAAGATCAAGCTCAGCAACTTCCACAAAGTGCACACTATTTGTAACATACTTTGAACCAGAGACCTTCAAAGTAAGTGTATAAAAAGTTTCAAGAAACTTAATCATCGACCACACTTTTTCCCAATCAACACTAGTGAGGACACCTGCTTTAGCTCCATCTTCACAAACATGGGTACGGAGATAATCAAGAAACTCATTATCATAAAAACTATATCTTTCAAATGCAAGTTCAAAGTGTTGTGCTGTATCAAGCATCAAGTATGTAGAGTTCCACCGAGTAGGAACATCTAAACATAATGATTTCTTACAAGTTACCAATTGAGATTCACAACATTCTTTAATTTTTTTAATTCTTGCGGGAGATTGTCTAATGTATTTCACGGCTTGTCTCACTCGCTTGACTGACTGACCAACTTCCTTCAATCCATCTTGCACGATAAGATTAAGAATATGCTCCATACACCTCACATGAAGATGTTTACCCTCCATTATGTTGGTTCCCCAATTAGTCAACTGCTTAGATATTTCTTTCACAGTAACACCGTTGGAACTAGCATTATCAACTGTTATGGTAAACACATTATCCAAACCCCAATCAAGCAAGCAATTAGTAATGGAAGCTGCTATATCATCACCTTTATGACTAGAAATAGGACAAAAATTTATAATTCGTTATGCAAAGTCCAATTTCTATCTATAAAGTGAGCTGTTAGACACAAGTAGTTGATTCTTTGAATAGATGTCCAAGTATCTGTCGTAAGACAAACTTTTGGACGTGCTTCTCTAAAAGACTTCTTCAAGAGCTTTTTTTGTTCACTATAAAGTTCATAACAATCTCTTGTCAAAGTTCTACGAGAAGGAATAAGAAATTGTGGCACAGTAACTTTCATGAAATTCCTAAAACCTTCCTTCTCAACAAAACTAAATGGCAACTCGTCAAAAATTACCATTCTACTTTGTGCTTGATCAAATTTCCAAGTGCTAATCACCCCTTCCTTTGCTTCCGTCAAAGATGGTAAAAAATTTATTAGTGTTTGACCAAAATCTACGTCATGGGGAAGGTTAGGACACTTTTTGTTAGTCAAATGGTTATTCATAGCCGAAGTACCATTACCTTTTGTAGCAGCAGCTTAAGTTTTTCCACAATGAATACATTTTGCTTTAGTAGCTCCATCTTTATCAATGAATTTCTCGAAATGCTTCCAACAAGCCGCCCTAGGTTCCATGACTTTTCTTTTCTTTGAAGCTTCAGTGTTAGCTTCAACTTCATTCGGAGATGAAGTATTATGTATGGTTTCATTTGAAGTCCCACCTTCACTTCCAATTTCTGTCATCTGCAAAACAAAAAAAATACGTGAAAAGTGTGAAGAGAACTAAGGTAAGAAGTGAGAAGTGAGAACCCTTCTGAGTAAATTCTGAATCTTCCATTACACATACAAGAAAACAATTTTTGCCATTCTCAAACCCTTCTGAGTTATGATTTTCTATTATATTTACCCATAAAAAAAAAGCAAAAAAAAAATAAAGAAGAAACTTACACTTCAATGTTCAAGCGGTGCCGTGATTCGTGAAGCAACGAATTTGAGGACGATGGCTCGCGAGTCGCGACCGACGAAGTGCGAACAACGAATTCTTCACTGAAGTCTGAATTAGCGAACTGTGAAATCAGTGAAATGTGAATTAGGGATTTAACTTTGGTCTTTGGGGCATATAGACATATAGATATAAGGCTAAGGGAAACTGATAAGTGGGCTATTGGGTTTGGGCTTTATTATTTATTGCCTTATTGGGCTTCTCAGTGAAAGTATCTGGATAAAGGCAAAATATAAATGTGGACTGTGGTAATGTATTATATAAATATTCGGTTTTTCGGTTAACCAAAAAAAAAAACTCAAAAACCAAAAACCGAAATGAATTACTAAAATTTTAAATGTGAAAATCGAAACCGATCGATTTAACCGAAAAACCGAGACCAAAATTAAAAAAGATCAGTTCGGTCAATTTTTTCGTTTTCGACCAAATTATGCCCAGCCCTACTCAAATGAACAAATCAACACATCTTAAATACAAAATATAGAAACCAAATGACAACAATCACAACAACGCTAATATCAATGTTAATGCTCGATCTCCCCTGTCTCCCATGTCTTCCTTGTCTTCCCTGCCTTCCCTACCTTCCATGAACAACATTTGTTGATGGATTATTTATGTAGTATAGTTCTTGGTATGTCGGATCAGCCATATCAGCCCATCGAAAAAATCCACATCCATTACCATTTGAGTATTTTTGACAGCTCCAAAACATTCTTCCTGGATTAGTTGATGTTTTTGACATCTTAAGTTCAGCATGAAGCCCACAATAGCAAAAATAAACATTCATGGTGAAGAATAAGAAAATTTAACGAGTAAAAAAAAGGGACATAAGAAATTTGGAGAGAAGAAATTAGGAGGGAAGAAATTTCGAGAGAGATAAACGAGGGAGAGAGAGAAGAAATTTGGGAAATTTGAAGAAGATGGCCAAAAATGACCGTTATTGGCTTTTTAAAAGCCTCTCACGCTCCTAAAGTGAGTGTAATTCACGCACTGGAGCTGCTTTTGCCAAATAGGATGACAGGTAAAAAAAAAAGGGTTTTAAATATTGTGTTTCAATGGGTTTGAGTGTTCAGTTGGCAAAGTCCTGAGTAGAAGGGTCCAGGTGACAAACGGAGCCAAGTACAGGGACCTCCCAGACCATTCTGTCTATATAAAAAAAATATAATATAGGTTTGTATGGTTTTTTCTTTTTGGGAAGAGCAAACATAACCATTCATATTTCCAATTTGAAGATGAACAAAATAAAAAATTCATGAATTTACTCCAACGTGAAACTAATACAAAGAATACATAATGAAGAGACTTTATGGTGGTTGATTCATGTACCAATATGATGATTTACTATTTAACTCGGTGTTGTTATCAAAAGAATATAAGAAAGTATTTACAAAAAAGCCTGTAAAAAACAGTCATTTGTAAATTCAATAATATCTATTTATCCACGTGCGCATAGTTTTTTTCATATCATATACATCACTGTTAAAGGAGTAGATGTTGTGTCCCAATTTTCTGAATTTGTAAACAAATAGAGCTCATTACTTCTATCAAATTGCTAGAATCTCTACCTATACAAGAAATAAAAATTTCAAGACTGCCAAGAAAAATGATAATAGAAAAAACAAAAAAATTAAGCAACATATAATCTCATTGTATGTGTTTAGATAAGAGAAAGTGTATATAATCAAAGGAAGCACACTATTTTTATTTGATTAGGAGAAAAAAACAGAACATCACCCAATAGCATCATTCGATTAGTGTATATTAAGATATTATTTCACTCAGTGTCTCTTCCGAATGTATTATTTCTGAAAGAATGCGTAACTGGACAGACTCCAAAGCTGTGAATGAAGAGGAAGAGATGGAAGGCTGCGACTGTTCTATTTTTTTGTGTGTGTGTTTTTATTTAATAGAGGAAACTCTAACAAAATAAGGAAAAAAAATTATTTAATAGAGGAAAATCTAACAAAATAAAAACATATATATATATATATAATATAATATAATAATAATAATAATAATAATATATTATGATGATATATGATTAATGGTATTATTGTAGTAACTCAACTTTATAGGTTTATTCTAGTATTTTAACTTTTAACTTTTTTTGTTCCCACTTTTAGTAATACTAGTTTTTTGACACGTGCGTTGCACATGTAAATATGCACAGTCATGTATTAGCTGTGTAAAATAATTTCAACATAATCAAAGCATTTTTTTTACTAAATATTTGTATATAAAAAAAATAAAGTACATGTATTGTGATAGATTAATATGAATTATCATATGACTTGATTTTCAAGGTCGGGATTATTTTATCATCAGAATCTTTAAAGATGAAGAATAAATTTTTTGTCAGATGCATATTATTTTTACTTATTTTGCTTTTATGAGTACAAAAATGTAATAAAACATATCTTATCTAATATTTTTTTATAAATGATCTTTGTGGTGTGTCTTCCTACCGATAAGATAAATCTTTACACCTACCACAAATCAGCATACCAAAAATCTAGAGAGAATTTATACTAAAAATAACGCATACTTCCCCTGTCATCATTTATGTGAATCTTTAAAAAAATTGAAAATTAATTTGACTAATTTCTAAAGAAAAATTGTATTAGATCAACTCAATATTTTCACCTTAAATTTAGATATCGAAAGCCATGCAAAAAAATAATAAATTCGAATTTTTCTCATGCATATATGATTAAAAATATACTTTAGAATATATATTAAATTTAAATAGTTTAAATGTTGAAGAACTAAAAACCCACATAAGTTTAGAAGAGGATGTCCTTGACCTCACCATCTTTAACCTTGTCCATGATCTTTTCCAATTCAAAATCTCTGTTTTTTATTAAAGAAAAAAAAAGAAAAAAAAACTAAAAAGGACAATAACAATTGGTGATATGAATATTCTACGAATATATAATGTTGTGAGCTCTACTATAATTAATTTTTACATATAATAAATATTGTGTCAAATGTATGTCTAATACTCCTTTCATTTCAAAAAGAATGATTTAGTTTGATTTGACATAGAGTTTAAGAAAATATAGAAGATTTTTAAATCTTGCGGTCGTAAATTAAAGTTATGTCAAATGTATGAAATATCTTTTAATCTGGTGGACTTAAACATGTCACGTGGAAAGCTAAAATTAGAGTGTTTTCAAAAAAGAAAAGGGGTCATTCTTTTTTGAAATAGACTAAAAAATAAGTAGGTCATTTTTTTAAACGCAGAAAGCATTATCAAAGATTGGGTTTGAACAAAATAATTATGACAGTAAAATATGAATGGAAGTATATCTGCGTATCCAAACAAAATGAAGGATAATTTGATCTACTTCTCCTATAGAAGAAAAATAAGTGACCTTTAGGATGTATTCAATATGAAGGACAATATTGTTTTTATGAAAATAAGTGTATCTGATTTCATACTTATTTTCTTGTGTTCAACACGCAAGAAAATCTATTATTCTAATTTTTTTTATATATCTATGAAAAGAATATGGGAGGTGGTGGTGGGGTGACGGGGGGGGGGGGAGGAGGGGGGGGGTTGGTGGGAAATTGGGAATAGGACTCTTGGGGTGGGTGAACATAAAGTTTATTGGAGGTGTGAGGAGGTCACACACCCTTACTAATTACTGCAATCTCACTATCTATAACTATTTTACATCACTTTCTTATCAAGCAAATGCATATAAAATAATAGCAAGTTATCAATGTATACAAATTCAGACCAAAGAAAATTCATGTGTATACAAATGACACAATTCCTTATAAAACTTGTCAACTTTCTCTAATGCGTGCTTTCATTGCAACATGTTTGTGTTTTTTTTTACTCCCACAAATTACTTAACGTGCTTCGTTATTTTTGTGCTTCAACATCTTTAATGTATGTTCATGACTCTTTTTCCCTATCACATAGTGTTGTATTGGTTTATGGAGAGTACTATAGTAAGTGATCATTTTGAGTACAAAATAAAAAATAATAATGTTAAATACAAAAAGCCAAACATTATAATTTCAATTTTTCAAGAGATAAAAGTTTTGATGAGATTGAACATAAGCAAAAAATAGAATTACTATGGGAGAGTTGTCTAAAATACTTTAGATAAAAACACTCATTTCTTCATTAAAGCATACAATGCAAGTAGTGTTTAGATTTTGCACCATAATTCATTCGACAACCATGCCCTTCAGGATTTAAAAATTTGTAAATGTTTGTGTGATTTGATCCGTTGTGAATTGTGATTCACGTGATTCAGTTTAGAGATTGATAGTCCATAATGTTTCACAATTTGACTTTGTTCCATACTAAAAGCGCAGAATTTTACCTAATGATTTCATGCCACTTCAATCTCCTCTTCTTGATCAAACATAGTATATTTTTTTCACTGTTCCATATCTTGCTCTACACTTTACCCATAAGTTTAAAACTCAATTAACACTTCAAAAAGGAAAAGTGTAGAGAGCAAATTAGTACGCATTTGGGTTAGTTAACAATTGAAGAAAGAAAAAGGGTAGAAAGCAGATTAGTAATTGATTTGGGGTTTGTTTGTAGTCATTTTATTTTTTATGCAACCCTTCATATGATGTAGCGTTTGGTTTTTCTGGTATAAGTAGTTGGCAAGAGGAACGTTACATTAGGGGTCTCTTCCTTGTATGGTACCTTAAATTTCGTTGAACTTCAAACTTATTCAACTGTTGCAAATCACATTTGACATTTTTTAAGAGAAGAAGAGTAGAAATCTTAAAAAATTGTAGTGTAAAAATGAGAGTAAATCCCTCTATTTATAGCTAACAAATAGTAGTATGAATGGGTGCTAATTGTGCCTTATCAGAAAAGTCACAACACTTTGGAAAAGTCACTGCTCATCGGAAAAGTCACAACCCTTTGGAAAAGTCACAACTCATCGAAAAAGTCACAACCCTTAGGAAAAGTCACAACACTTTGGAAAAGTCACAACTCATCGGAGAAGTCACAACTCTTAGAAAAAGTCGCAACCTTTTGAAAAAGTCACAACTCATCGGAAAAGTCACAACCCTTCAATGTGAAAAGGTGTCTACTTTTAATATAATATAATATAATTAAATAAATAAATAAACTAAATTGAGTGTTTTAAGTTGGGGGTTTTTATAGTAATTTAGCATTCAAGTTTGGGAGTTCATGCTTTTAAGGTAGTATAGATAGATATGATATGATAATATGATATGATGAAGTTCTTATTTTTCATTTACCTTTATCTTTTTCAATTAACATACTAGGCAATGAAGTTATAAGTACTGAATGGATGATTAAGAATCTGGAATAAATTTTATTCACATGTATGATTTAGCCATATTTTGAAACTGCTGAACAGATAGTTGGGTTATATAAATTCACTGTAATTTTCCTTTCTAAATTTTCTTCCTTATATTTTTTTCGATCTTTTAATTCACATTCTGAAAAAAGTTTAGAATTTATGGCTACAAAATTGTACCCCTTTGAATAGATAGGAATTCACATTTGACTTCATCATAATATCTAAAACATATTTCAGTTTAGTCAACATTGACTTTCTCACTAAAGAAAAATAAGTAATTAAGGAAGAAAAATTAGTGTTGAAGATTTTGATTCATGGTTTTTGGGTGAAGGTGCAAATACCAATATTCAGATCACCATCTACTAACATCCTTTTTTATTATTTTAATTTCAAATCGAAAATACTATTTATAAAGATTTTTGTTTTCCTCTTCTTTCAAGAATGAAATCCTTAATTTTCATGTACCTTAACTTTTTCAACTAACATAGTGACAATGAAGTTAGCATTGAGTTGATGATAAAGAATCATGTATAAAGTTTTAATGATGGATATGTGATTTTAACCATAGTTTGTGATACAGGGGTGGTTTTTTGCTCACACACCACTGCATGGTAGTTTGCAACGCTTGCAAACTTCAGCCTATCAAATACTCTCAAAATCTGCTAACACTTTGACAGTTCTTTACATTTTTAGGTAGCGTACTAATTTAACAAACACACAGAATGTTTACAAAACAAATTCCAACCTTTATTAATCACAACATAACAAAGGAAGAAGCTTCATTAATTCACTAAGGCACAGAACACACTCTGATTGCCTTACTCAAATTTCTGCCCCATATAAAACCTCTGCACATGGCAGTTACAAACAGTTACAACCGACCATGTGCTTGGCACATGACTAGGTAGAAATCTAATCTGAAACAAACTAACTTACAACAGTCATATACAATTTCGAATTCAAATGCCCCGCACATGCCAATCATTTGCCTTAGCTGAATTTCCCTTGCCCATACTTAGATATTTCTACCTGTTGTCAGCCTTAACTTTGCTTCCTCATTTCAGCCAACTCGTGCCCACACTGATCCGACCTTGTCTTGCCATAGTCAAGTCTACACAGCCTTGCCTTGTCAACCTCGCACGTTACCTTACCTTGCCTTCGTCAAATCCCCATAGCCTTGCCTTGTCAAGCCAACACGCTACCTTGACAACACTTCAGAATCCTTAGTCATTGTACGTTCAAGCTGCTTAGCCAATACTCCAGCATCTTAAACACATTGTTTCATACCAACACTTAGTCGCACAACTACATTGTTTCCCCATACCCATGCCAAGTCCAATTCATAAGTCCTTGCCATGCCAGTACCGATGTGGCTTAGCTAGTTTAGGGGTCTAACACTTTGCTACTACTGAACAAAAAGTCGGGCTATATACATTAATTGTGTTTTATTTGCTAAAATTTTCTTTCTTATATGTTTTCGATCTTTTAAATCAAATCTTGAGAAAAAATTGAATTTCAGACTATAATTATACTTCCTTAAATAGATAGAAATTTATATTTGACTTCATCATAATACATAAATCTATTTCAGATTTAGTAAACTTTGACTTTCATACTTAAAGGACACAAGTGTTGTATTACATTCACCTTTACCCTTTCAACCAACATAGTAACAAAGAAGTTAGAACTGAGTAGATGATTTAGAATCTGGTGTAAAATTTTAATGACTGATATATGATTAACCCATATTGTTTCTATTGTTGAACAAAGTGTTGTATTACTGTCAAGACCCAATTTCTCGAGTCATGATGGCACCTATTATAACCCACTAGTAGGTAAGCCAACTCGTAACCCCGAACGATTAGTAATGAATGTAAGGGCAGAAGTAAACATGAACAATACGATAGCAACAACATAAGACAGAAGTGGAAGCAAACTAAAACTATATACAAAGGATCCCTCCTAAAACCTAGAAGCCACACGTACAGAGCTGTCTAAAATGAGAGTACAAGTCCCAAAAGTGGACCAAAAGCAAAGTTGTCTCAAAAAGCAAAAGACTAGCTACACAACGTACTAAGGAAACCAAAAAGTCCTGGACCGACTAGAAACCAACGTACTAAGGTACTCAGTAGGCATCATAGACCGACTAAGCAAGAAAGGTAAAGACAATATGAAAAGATAGAATCTAGACACAAACAGAGGTCAAAGCAGATATTAAAAAGAGAAAACAAGCATACCAAAAGTAAATCTAAGTACAGCTAAACTAAACCTAACTAGACCCCACAAGCCCAAAAGATACACTCGTGCATAAGTTCAAATAAAACCTGAACGGACCCCATAAGCCCGACAGGTATACAGAATAGCTAGGTCTATAAGAGAGAAGAGTATCTTGAATTCGCACCCAAGAAGCAAAGTCAGGCTCCCAGCCCAAGTAACCACAAATACCCAATAATCTAGTCAACTACCAGCCCAGCTAGCAAGGGTGACAAATCAATCTAGGCCGCCTAGCCAGCTAGTCCCCTCCCAGTCTAGCTAGCAAGACTGACCCAGGGGCGTGTCGACTCTAAAGAGAATCTCGAATATCAAGGTCGCCCAGCCAGCCAGTCCACTCCCAATGCAGTACACCACCCAACTAATAAGAGTGATCTGGGGGCGTGTCAACTCCGAAGAGGATCACAACAATCAATACCAAGCCACCATGGAACAACGTCCACCCACAAAGAATCACAAGAAGACTATAAGCCTGAATCACCTCAATTTCGAGATGCCCGAGAAAGCACAAGACCTATGGTAATGCATCGGAGCCACAGAAGTAGGGTGAGAGAATAGAGGATTTGTAAATCTATGAAAAATCCTAAACTAAGGCTCATGGTATCAGGCTCAAGTCTGCTACTCTGGTCTACAGGAATCTAATCCGTCCGAAATAACATCGGAGAAGAGACAAGGCTAATAGGCCACACGGATCGCAAGTCTTAGGCAACACTAGTGCAATCTTAGACTAAGGCCGAACATGCTCAACTATAACAAGTACAACAACACAATCAAGTCACAACAACATGGAACAATACACAAAATCCCCAACTAGCATGGTACTACACCAAAAAATACGGCCAGTCAAACCTAAGCATGGTATCTAAGAAAAGGAAAATAAGAACAACTAGGTACCCACCCCCAATTAATTCCAATCAACATGCATTTACGCATTCAAGATCAATCTAATAGAAAGGAAAGTTATAGCCTACATGTAGGCCGATCGCGCGCGCTCCAAATCACAATGCCAGAGGTTTTTCCGTTTAAACGGCCTCAGAACGCTGCCACACTACAAAAAATATGATCACAATGTTAATACAGTCAATTAGACACTAAAAACACATAAAATGGAAATGAACCAATTTCGAAGTCAAACGGGAATTGTGACACCCACACTGAAATTTCTGGAATTGACTCCGTAAAAATATCCTAAACAGTACCGTGAACTTGTGTTCCAAAATGAAATACAATCCGGGGCTCGAAACAACCAACAACAACTATCATGCAAAATTCACGAAAAGAACTCAATTAAAGAATTATAACAGTCTCGAAAACACTAAATTTACCACAAATGAGAGTTTCCCAACACCTTGTGATCACCCTCGAACATAACTTCAACAATTCCGGATGCACAGGACTTCGAATCAATCAATTCTATGCCAAAACGAGAGAGAAATCACTTTTGAAAGTTTTATACCAAGGCTAAAATGCGACTGGTCTTTAAATAAAGATCACTCTGATCCCTTCTTCATGAACGTGATGGCACTACGTGAACACGGACCTCACAAACCCAGTGAAGGCCCCGCGATCGCGGCAAAAAGGGAGTCAGACCCCGTGAATGCGACAGGGGACCTACGAACGCGAGCCCAATGAATGCGGCTTGCCCTTGCGAACGCGGCCACCAAGCAGCCTGGGCTCCGTGAATGCGGCCCAAAGTCCACGAACATGAAGGCCATTTTGGCCTGCACTAGCTGATGCATACCAACAAGTTTTTGTTAAGTCCAAATCTTTGATGATGTGTTCCGAATTCGTTTAGAATCCTATGCATGCAAACAAAATATGTTTTCCTACCAAATTCGATATTCCAGACTCAATGGAGTAGTCAAAATTCCCATTTACGAGGTCATCTCGGTAAAAAGTGTGTCTCACACCCAAACTCTATCTTAAGTCAAAATCCACAAGGGGGCTCAGAATTAGCTCGGAAGCCTTGGGATACGAATTAAGGGTCGTTCTAGACAACACTCAATATTTTGGAGCTAACCACACTGATGAAATTCTCATCCGAGCTCATTTGCGTAGAATGTTGACTAAATTCAAACTTAGGCCTTAACTTGAAAGTTAAAACGCCTAATAGTAGAGACTCACAGTGAAAGCCTCAAGAGTCGTGCTGACCATGCTACTAGCCTAAAATGACCCTTTCAGAGCTGATGAAATCGTCAAATTGGATTTTGAGGTCATGTTCCAAAACTTTTGATCACAAATGACCGTTCAAGGTTGAAATCTCCAAAACATAAAAATTCACATAAAAACCAAGAGAATGGCGGGGTGACCGAACTGTCAGTCCTAGAAAGTCATAAATGACTTGGGGTCACTATAGAAACTCTCTAAACAATGAACACAAGGCATAGACACAGAAATGACCTGGAGGATCATTACAATTACACAATGCTTCTGCACCAAACATTGAATATCTAAGACTTCAGTTTTGTTGAAAATAACATGAACTCTAATTTGTGTAATCTGATTAACCTAAAATGGAAGGAACATTGTTTGGTATTAAAGTGAAAATCATTTAGCTTTTTCACTCTAATCGTGTCCAAAAAATGGAAGTTAGACTCAAAACTATAAGGGGTCGTTTGGTGTGATGGATAAGAGGAGTTAATCCCGGGATAACTTTTGAATGACCTTTAATTCGTTGTTTGGTTGCAAAGGTTGGGATAACTTATCTCAGGATTAACAATTAGTTCTGGGATAAGTTATCCCTCACTAGGGGTAAAATAACAATCCCAGGATAACTTATCCTGGGATAAAGTAAGTAAAATAACAAAAATACCCCTCTTGAACTCTCTTTTATATACCACTTTTACATTCATGTATTAACATAATTATTAACAACATTTATAATAACATTCACAATCTTAATTATTTGTTGTTTTTATGATAATATATTTTTCTATTAAAAAATTACATTTTATTAATACAATTTTTATTTATGAATATATTATAAGTTGAATTTATTTGCCTAATTCTTATGTTTATTTATATTTTGATTTCTCGTAAAATGTCCACTCCACTACTAAATTACATATTTTTAATTAAATAGTTTAGTACTCACTTAAAAATTATATTTTATATATCAACTAAAATGTAGATAACTTTAATAATAAAATTTCTTTTACTTTAATAAACTTAAAATAAAAGATTTATTTTTAAGCTAAATAAGATGGAAGTTTTGTTTTTAAACTAAATAAGATGAAAGTTTTATTTTTTAGCTGAATGAGATGGAAATTTTATTTTTAAAGCTAATAAGATGAAAGTTTTATTCTTAAATTAAATAAGATGAAAGTTAAATTTTAAAAACACACAGCACAATCATGAAAAATGCACACACAAAAATATTTAAGCTAAAGAAGATGAAACTTTTATTTTTAAGAATGAATAACTAAAGCTTGCAAAGAAAATGTAAAAACAAATAAATAAATAAATAAGGTGGAGGGTATTTTTGTAAACAAACAACTTATTCTTAAAAATTATGCCATGAATATAAGCTTGAATATGACATACCAAACAAACAATAAAAACTAATACCAGCATAACTAATCCCAGCATAACTTATCCCAGTATAACTTATCCCATCATAACTAATCTCAGAATAACTTGTATTCAAACCAAACAACCCCTAAGTTACAACTTGTTTTCTTAATCTGATCATTTCTCGTGTGTGTGATCACCTGTAAAATATTTTCTTTTTTAAAACCTCCTACGCTACTTAATGCTAAAGCTACTATCTCCTTACATTCACTAATAAATGACACAAGCAAATTAGACTTGTAAGAAAGAAAAGGAAGAAATGATTTCTCCATTTCTTTAAAAATTTAATAATGTACCACAAATAGTGATCATGACATATGATCAAGAACTACAGAGATGGTTTTAGTGATAGCAAATGGGTGGGTTGTGTCAAATTCAGACAGATCAAATGGGTCAAAATAATTATTGGCTCAAGAACCAATTCGCCCCAAGTTTGTTTGGGTCAAGATGGGTCAAACAATGGGTCATAACTCAATTTTGTCATCTTTTTAAACATATCATAATTATAAAAATGGGAAAACTCATTAATGTTTTGCGTTTATGAAGCTGATAGTATGAATTAGAGTGCACCAATATGATTATGATTAAGTGATTTCTTGTAATGACTCTCTTAGTCATTTTCTCTATTTTTCGATATTTTCAGTGTTTAGAATTTTCCTATAGCCGCCTCAAGTCATTTATGATTTGGTGGGACTGATAGTTTGGTCACTAAGTCGTTCGTTTGGTTTTTATGCAAGTTTTACCGGTTTGGAGCTTTTGAAGTTTGATAGGTTGACTTCGATCAAAACTTCAGGTTAACAACCTTGAAATGTGATTCTGATGGTTCCGTTAGCTTCAAAATGTTGAGGCTTCCGGACTCATTTAAAGCTACCTTGTGAATTTTAGCTAAAATAGAGCTTGGGTGTGGGACCCATTTTATATTGAGATAACCCCCATTGAAAGTTTTGACAGTTTAGGTGAATTGTTGATTCTACTCTTGGAGTGACTCAACATAATGCTCCCAGAAATTGGAACCGGAAATAAGATAGAAGAATTAAAAAAAGGACCATAGTCTAGAATGCAATTTCTAGTTGGGTAGAATTTTTAATTTGCATTGGTGGGACCTCAAAATAATTATGAAGGTCGAATTGACACTTAGATTTTAATCCTAAGAGTTAAAGCACTAGCTGCTGATGAAGTTTCTCCCGTAGAGAAAGGCTCACTCCAGTGGAGCCACTCTTGTGGGAGTTGGCCACTCCTGTGGAGCTGGCCACATCAGCTTACCTCACTCATGTGGGGCTTGGTCGCTTTGTTGACCTCAAGCCTATAGAGTCGGATTTTCTCATGCGAAGCCAGTCAACAATGTAGACCTCCGCACCGATAGAGTCTTTTTTTACTCCATCAATGTTGCTCCTACGATGTCGGGTCCACTAAAGCGGCATTAGTAGTGATTAAGATTCCAGCACCCTTTGTCATTTTTCATTCCAAGAGAGGAATGTTGAGAGCTATTTCTTGGGCTATTCTTGTGTGAAATCCTTGAATTGAGCTGGGATTTCTTTGGGACATCGTAAGGGTTGACAGTCTCATTCCTAAACTTGTAAGTCTCCATTTACTTCTTCATTTTTTGCTTGTGTTGGGTCTTGTGAAGATTACTTCTTGATGGGTTGTTTTGAGGCATTTTGGAGCTCAGATTATGCCCATTTTTTGGGACACATGTTCCTTGAGCTAGTAGAGACCTATTGATGGAGTCAAATTTCATAATCCCTCGTATGGGTTCCACATTGCCATTTTGACCAATTTTTTACCCAAACTTGATCATCACAATTTGGGTGTCAAAATGATTGTATTGACGTCAGAATTACTATTTTGATAGTGTAGCATTGTTTGAGGGTTGCTCAAAAAGGAAAAGGCTAGTACTGAGATTTGGAGTTCATATGTTCGACTTTGAGGTTGGCTACAACTTACTACTTTTAGACCTTCTTCTTGATCATTCTTACATGATGATTTGCTAAGTGTTGGGCTGGTATTTAGCATGATTCCTTGTTGTTATCATTATTGAATTGATTTTTCATTATATCTGTTGTTTTGGGTAAGGTTCGAATTGATCATGATTAGTGCAGTGTTATGTTTGTTCTCGTGGGTTGTGAATAGGCTAGGATGGCATTAGTTTTGAGGTTGTTTAGCCTTAGCCTAGGATTGGCTGGTATTTTCATTAGATGTTGGCTTTTGTGGCCTATGGGGCCATGTTTTGGAATAAAATTGGGTTATACACGACCCTTTAGGCTAGTTGTGACCTTTGAGTAGCCCTATAAGTATGTGTGATTGGTTAGCTGTAGCGAGATGATTATCTAGACTCGTTCAGGACCCTACTCTCAGGGATATAGCTGACCCTAGGTGAGATTCCAGAAGAGGCTAGATAGTGGTTTTCGATGTAAGATTCTGGATATGCTAGGGTTCTGTACAGCTGATCTGACATAAGATTCTGGGAGCTGCTAGTTTTCTATGTAGTCTACATGATGTAAGATTCCAAGACTAACTTAGTTTCTAAGGCTTTCTGATGTAAGATTTCGGGAAGGACTAGCCATTCTGATATGGCTTTCCAATGTGTAACACCTCGGACGTGGAAAAAAGAAGGAAATTAAAACTTTGGGTTGCAGGCAGTACCTATGGTTGGTAAAAGCTCCTATGAGCCGTAGATGGCAACCATAGGAAGGGGGAAAATAAATTCTTCAAAACAAGTCTCAGAAACCTTTTTATGGTTCACCAAGATGGCCCATCACCCTATGTACAAGTAGTAAGTAGGTCATTCCCAGACTTAGTGAAATTTTAAGGCCTAAAGTTGGTTTCTACAGTTGACATGTACGGACCGTAGGAATACATACGAGCCATACATGGGTTTCGTTAAAAAATGATCCAAATAATAGTTTCTGAATCTTTCTACAGTTGACCAGTACGGTGCGTAGAAGATTCTACGGACCGTCGATCAAAACCGTTGGTAGGGGTTCGGCAGTTAATTTTAAGGGGCTTTTGGGTCTTTTCTTAATTGTTTTAACCCAATACTATGTTGTTTTACCTTCTACCCTAAGCCTTGTATAAATATTTTAAACCCCCAAATTACTCATTCACAACACATTCTCCTAAAATTCCAAAACTTGACCAAATTCATCCTCCCAAATTTTCTCAAGTTTAAGGAAGAAGAAGAACTAGGGTTCCATTCAAATCTCCAATCCTCCATTTTTTCTTGGGCTTAAGGATCAAGGTATGTGTGTATTCACCTATGGAGTCCTTTCCTCCATGGGGTCCCCAAAGATTTCAATTTCCCAACTCAATTGTCAATTGATTAAATTAGGGCTTCAATCCAATGAATGTGGGTTTCTTCCAATTATGATTGATTATGATTAATTGAGTATTCTAATGCATGAATTGATGTTAATCTATGATATTTAGTTGAAATTGCATTTACCCATGCCTAAATTATGATTTTCAACTATAATCCTATGATGAACCCATGAATATATGAATTATGAAACAATGAAGATATGCATGTTTTTATGAGATGACTATGACTGAATTAGTGATGCTTTGAAAGGAAAATATTGATGTTATGGTGAAAGGATTTCTCACTTACTATGATGATCATGATTGTGAAAGGTGTTTCTCACAATAAATTCACATTAATGAAAGGTTTTCTCATCTATGTTGAATAATGTTTAAGGAGATATTCTATGTTTTGATCTTGAAATGTGTGGATTGATGTTGAACATTGTCTTTCCCTATGTTAAATTGATTATTAACTTTTATCTATTCCGTTACGATTTAGACTTAGCACCGAGAGGGCTTTGAGGTGTAGGCTCAAATAGGGTAGTCTCTAGTAGCAACCTCTAGTCCCTAACTATGTGCCCCCGTAGTATTGTCTTAAATGACCTAGCTAGTGGATCCACTTTAGCAAATGATGATATGTACGGATTCTACCTTGGCAAGTAGTTTCCCCTTCTTTCGATATGAGGGATGTACCGGATTCCATGATATAGCTCTCATGGTCTTATTGTCGGTTAAAGCTAATATTCCACAAAATAATTATGTTTTCTTCAAAGCTTTTCTTATGTCCTTTATTTTAAAGTACTTGACCATGTTTTAAGATCTTCATGTCATTTCCTCTCTAAAAAGCTTTTAAATGTTTCGTTTCATGCTTATTCGAATTAAGTCATTTTTACTATCATGTTCATGTTTATGCATATTGCCTCATACTTAGTACATTCCATGTATTAAGGCATACTTGTACCTACATTGTTCACTAATGTAGGGTCCGACGCTCCTACCTCCCATACTTGTGGCTAGACATTTATTTTGGTGCTTCAAGTGATTGGTGAATCCTCATGTTCCGAGGACCGAGAGACTTTATAGATTTATGTCTTTTCATTTCGAACTTTGTACGTGATGTATGGGTTACATCCCAATCACCTTCCTTATGATGTATTAGATGGCTTTGAGACTTATGATTAGACTTCCATTTTTGTCAAAATTGTTTGTATGAAATGCTCTCTTTGAACCCTTTAAATTCTATTATCTTGTATGATGTATGCTAAGTGGCTTGTGTGGGGCCTCTCGGGGTCCTATATACCATGTTACGCCTAGGGTATACTTTATGTCGTGACAAACTTGGTATTCAGAGCACAAGGTTTAGAAAGGTCCTAGGATGTCTCATAAGCCACGTCAAGTAGAGTCTTGTTCATGAGTGTGAAGCGCGCCAAACTTATGAATGAAAGGCTATAATATGTTTAGGAAATTCCATTTGTTTCATCATTCTAAAGTCGTGTGATAGAATGTAACTCTATATGTCTCTCTCCTAATCCTTATCCGATGCTTTTCAGGATATGGCTTCTCGAAGAGCATACGTTAGGAGAAATGTGGGTGAGAATGTGGAAGGAGAAGCTCCCCAAGTTTCGGTCGATCCTTTGGCCGAACAAGTGACTAATGCCGAGTTTAGGGCTGCATTTCAAGTGTTGGCCCAAGCCATGACGGCTCAAACCAATAGGGAGGTTGTGGTCCCCTTGAAACCAAATG
Organism: Solanum appendiculatum; assembly: GCA_018342035.1. NCBI lineage: Eukaryota > Viridiplantae > Streptophyta > Magnoliopsida > Solanales > Solanaceae > Solanum > Solanum appendiculatum. The sequence goes on along the minus strand of JAGDQO010000563.1, from coordinate 645,859 downwards.
TGGGTATGACGGCAACTAGAGTGAGAGACTTCACAAAATGAATCCTCCGGATTTTCATGGTTCCAAGGTTGAGGAAGATCCTCAAGAGCTCATCGATGAAGTATACAAGGTTTTGATGATCATGTGTGTGACGCCGGTGGAAAAGGCGGAATAGGCCGCTTACCAACTTATGGGTGTTGCTCAAGTTAGGTTCAATCAATGGAAGGAAGAGAGGGCTCAACATGTACTATCAATATTAAAAACATTCAATATTATTACGAAAATCATCAAAATTACTTCTCGACTCAAATCTCCTACTACATAATGCATTATTGTACATTTTATGCATTTATATATGACATAAAAATAAAATGTATAGTGTCTTCAAACTCCTCCTTGATGGATGTCATTTGTAATTTTTTTAAAACAATGAAGAAAACATACACAAAATCATAATTTAAGGCTAAAAAACAGTGAAAACCTTTAGTGGCAATATTCTAGGCTTTTGTTCCCACGTGGCTTGCCACTTCACTAAATTTTGGGTAGTTAACTCTTGAGGGTATTTGTTATCTCTTAGGATAACAGCTGGGACATTTTTTATCCCAAAATATAACGAAGGGTATAAGTGGCCTATTTCGCATAGTTCAAGGGCAATTTTGACCCTTTTCCGTTAGAAAAAAAAATTGATTATGATAAAACTATTAATTTTATATCTCAAAAGCTAGAAGAATACACATCATAAAAAAGAAAAAAAAAATTTGGGAAAAAGTTTAAGGCCTCTATTTGAATTTAATTTAGCTTTAGCAAACTAGTGTATTTAAGCCGCATTGCTAACAGATACTAGGACCAAAAAGCAAATGATACCTTCTTACAGAAGTAAAGGTTTCAGAAGGTTGGCATTTCTTACATCTATATTTAAGAATATTACATATCACATGTACAAGTTCAACCCAAAAATTTGCACATCACTCGGCACCAAAGCTGCAACCAACATAATTTTGGGTGATTATGTTAAGACGATTTTGCATGACATCCATAGACGGATAAGGAGGAAAACACAGGCGGTAAAAGCAAGTGTGCGAGGAAGGCAACCAATCATGAGAGTCTGAGGTTCGGTAGATGTGAAGTTTAGAATCAAGACCGCCAAAACCCTCAACAGGCAGAGACTTGATTGAAGTCCAGAAGAAGAGAAGCACATTTCTCTGCTCAGCCGACATACTTCCAACTATCTGCAGCAATAGAAAAGAAAACTTTGAAAATGCTGCCCGGATAATAACTTTGAAAGAGTTCAGAAATCTACCACATCCGAAAACAATGAAGAAAGAGATGATCAAAGGGGCAAAGGTGTAGACTTCTCGATAGTTAATACTCTGGAAAAATACTTAGAGCAGACAAGAAATAAGTACCTCCCAGAACCAGGATATTTGAGGATCATCTTTTTTGTAGCCACTGTAATTTGTATGTTCTTTCCAGTCTTCTACAGAAACAGCAGTTTTACTCCCATGAAGCATCCTGTTAAGGTCTTCATGATCTAGGATCCGGTAAAAGGATTCCCGGAGCCATCGGTCAGTAATTATATCAGCAAAACCTTGAGCAAAATGGGCTACCTGATGAGCAATTGATGTCACAAAACGGTGTTTAACAAGAAGATTAACATAGTTATCCCTATTCTCACTGTTCACTATCGTATTTTTCCCATTAGGGCAAAGCTCCACCACTTTCCTGGATCCTAATTCTTCATCTTCATAAACAAATGTTAGGCCTAGGATATCTTCATCCACCATCTTCGTATCCATCTCCAGTATCTTCTTGCAGCCACTGTGCAAGTAGGGATCTGCATCCCTAATGTCTTCAAATGAAATATTCTCTCCAGCTAATTGCAAAAAGAACACACGATCAAACTCATTGCTTATTTGTACTCTATGCAACAAGGCCAACGCAATCATCCTGCCGGAGAAGACAAAATACTCTAGGTGCAAGGGGTCCACTTTAGATGCTGCAAGCACAAATGCAGATGAAGGTTATTTGCATTGTAGCAGAGTGAATGGTATTACTTTTCGTGAAACATCAAAAGATTGTATCAAACAGCTTGCTAGTTGCAACCATCTTATAAATGCAGCTGTGCTGCAATCTTCATCCTACTCTGGAGAATATTCCCAGTTGTTTCACACATATTGTAATGAGGAAAAAGAATGATAATACAACTAGTAAATACTCATACATATGCCATACAATCCAAGTACACTAATGCACCTCCATTGAGAAAGATATCTAGCTAGAACTGTCATGCCATAATAAGACTTGTACTCTTTCGATCATTGCTTCATTAACTTTATCTGATCGCCTGGTGTGATTGGAGAATCAGAGAACCAAAGGACATCAATAATAACACAACTAAGAAAATATACTAACATGAGAACTAAATTGAGACAAAATTAAATTTAAAATCTCAGCATGTTAGAATGGGTTAATCTCCTCAAGCAGGCTGGCATTATAAATATATATATCAGCATCTATTCATGTACACATTTAAGCAGAAACAACGAGTTAAAAATTATCAGTTGTCGCATATTTACAACGTACTTTAGGGATCCGACCAAGCACAATGAATGCTGAAACCTATTCCAAAATCCCAACTTCCAACAAATCCAGACAATAACATAGTACCGAAAAGAAATCAAATCCAGAAACTATATTAAGTAAAGGGAAAAGCCTTGCAAGTCGTACAGAAAGAGACATTGCTTAAACCTTGTAAAACGGAAGGATGGAAATTATTGGAAGAAGAGAATATTCTACACAGCACAAAATTAAATGGGCAAAGCATATGTGAGGGCTCAATTTAGCGACGACTTCTTTATTCTTTTAGTTTCAATGATTTCTTTCAGTTGCTTAAATGAAGTCAAGTTCTCTCACATCATTTGTTGAAAGTTGCATCTTGTGGTGTGGCATATTGTGCTGAGTGCCTGAGTCATTACATCAGTTAATTATTATTGTTGAATATTTGGATTCTGGGATTGAATTTGGCTGATACGGTGCACTTCAATTTCATCCAAGAGGTTGGTCAAATTTATGTACGTTTATGCATGGCTTTTAATCACTTGAATCAATTTACTTTCACCATGAACGTGCATTTGCAGTCGAATTACGATTTTTCACCTACAAGAGTCATTTCCCCCGCAAGCGACTCGTTCCTCCAATCTACAAAATGGATTTTGGTCAAACCATCCAACTCCTAGTCCTAACAATTTAGTCCAGATTAAACAATCCACAAATTGCTCGTCATGTTTTTTCCCCTGATGAGCAGATATAGATTTTATTTATGAGAGGACCTAGCAATAAGAAGTGACAAAACGAAACAAAAAACTCAGCTTTTCTGCTGGACAGTAAATGAACTTATGATAAGATGTCGATTGTACTGATCCTGCAAGAAATTCTGCTGCAGCCTTGGCTATATGCGCTACTTTTTACAATTGCTAGGATCCAATTGTAACCCTAGCAAGTTAAAGATCCTGCTCCAGACGCGCTACTTTTTTGCAATGGAGGAAAAGATGATTCACCTACTTCAGATATGTATCCCTTTCAAAAATTCTATGAGCGTATGAGCAGCAACATCAAGCAACCTTACATGGTTTACATAAGGTGAGTAACCTCTATCTCATACTCTTTATCTATTTTTGAGGAAAAATCAGATAAGAAACAGCTTTCATACTCGACAACTTTAGATCAAAAAACTAACAGAAGAAATAAATGAGAACAAAATGTCAACAAAAGCTTACCTGAATTTGGGAAAAACCTTCTACCGTCATTTGGGCATGAAACAAATAGAGCATTCTGAGGGTTGAAAATGGCTTCACATACCAAGGAAAACCACTCCCTCAACACACCAGGCCCAGTAGCTTCTTCATTCTCAAATTGAATAAATAACTGGCCTCGCAGCGACCTAGGACTCGCATGTCCAATGTACTCAAATGATTCTTCCAACAAACGAGACCTGCAAATGAGCATCTCGTAAAACTCCTCATTCTTGTGCCTCCCTTCTCGAAGCATCTTCAAGGCAAAACGCTGCCTTATCTTAAAATGTGTTACTTCCTTGTGCTCAAGAATCCACTGATAATCTGTAGACCTTTTTGAAAGTCTAACTATCAGAAAGCACAATTCAACTCTTCTTTGCCTCATCTTCTCCCAAAACATTTCCTCCAAACCCTTATACAATTTTGAAATACTTTCTAACTCCTTTAGAATTAAAAGATACTGGGACCAACAGCTTACAATAGGCTCACCTCTTTCTTTGTTTATCAAACCCAGCTGGCTTTCTAGTTTCTTTAGACACAGCTCCAATTTTTCCAGCAAGTCACAAAAAACTCGATGCACCCCTTCAATCTCAAATATTTCATTTCCTGCTTCACCTTGCATCAAGGAAGGGAAACTGACCGGACTGCCAAATGCTTCTTGATGCCGTATTACACACTTTACCGGATGCATAAACTTAATAAACTCACGCACATCGCTGTCTGATAACTGTATAAACTCTGATTGCACACTCAATTCTAAAGCAAGCGATAACCTCGTTGCCAACTCACCAACAAAAGGAAAAACATCCTGCAATCTTAACACACACTTGACATCATGGACATACCACTCCATCATTGCAGCTAAACTACTCCGGCAAAATATATACAAAGCATCATCAACACCCACAGCCCCTCTTAGAATCTTACAAAACTCAAACAATATAGGAGAAAACTGCCTACATACGGTTACAGGGTTAGCGAAAAGTGTCTTACATGAATCTATAAATTGACAAACACATTCATGAGCAGCTTGTTTGGTAGCTACAGAAGGAGATACATAAAGTTTTACCAGAGCCGCAGGAACAGAGGAGTAAATAAATATTTGGAGATATTGCTCCGATGTATCTGCGCCATCCTTTGGGGTCATTGTGAGAAAATCGGTAAGCATCTTCGTCATGACAATGACATTAGCATTAACATATGTGTTGTCATTGCAGTTGCAGAGGTCATGAATAAGCGAATTCAAGTCATTCATTAGCCTCCACGTATAAGGATGGCGCGCGCTTCGCATTCTTCCGACAAGTTGCAGGGTGTCATCGTTTTGTATACCACATTCCGATAACTTTTGGTGCAACTGAAGCTGTTTCCCGCGGCAGATTAATCGCTGATCCATTTGTGGTACACCGGAGGTCGATTGAATTCCGGTGATTGACTGAATTTTCAGGTGAACTGATGCAACTGTGTCGGAGGAATCGGCTTGAAGGACCAGGGTTTTGCCGCCGGAAAACATACGGACGAAGAACTGAATGGGGGATGAAAGAGAAAGAGGGAGGATTTCGTCATATCTCATCCAGGCATCTGCGACGGCATAATCATCGAATTTGCGTTTGGTGTTGTGGCGTAACTGATACGCCATTGGACGTTTTGATCAGCAGGAAGGAAGAGTTTGAGCACTAATTTTGAGTGAGACAAAAAAGGAAGAGTTTGTCTTTGCCTATTAAGCCTCGCTCGTCCTCCATCCGTGCAACAAATCCAAAATACTCTTTCTTTTAAAAGAAAATGACTTTTTTCTTCTTTTTTTTACTCTCTCTGTTCCTTTTTATATATCATCCCTTTAAATAAATAGTTGATCCATAATATATATCATTTCATAAAATCAATGCATAAGTTAGCATATTCTTCCAGTCAGTGGTGGAGCCACCTTAGAGTTAGGGGGCTCATCCGAACCCCCTTCGGCGAAAAATTATATTATTTATACATGGTTAAAATAATATTTTAGGTATATATAGTAGATGTCGAATCCCCTTTGGCTACTTCGTGTGTCTATTTCTTCAGATTTTGAACCCCTTAATTGAAAATCCTAACTGCGCCACTGCTTCCAACCATACCCTTGATAGATTAGTTAATTAGTCTTGAAAATATATAATTTGACCAACCTAGGAAAACTAATAAGTAATTAATATTTATTGGAATACTCATACATTGACTAATTACTCTCCCCATTCACTATTCTATAAAATCTTATTTTGAAAAAGAAATCTCAACAAACAAATTAAAAATAAAAGATGGAGAAAAAATCAAAAATAATCTTGAAAGTTGAAGCTTTAACAAATTTTTTAAAATCTTAGATCAATTGTGAAAAAATTTGGCTCCAAAAATAAACTCAAAAATTTAAAAAGTCATCCAAATGCATTTTAATTTTTGAAATCTAGCATATTCATCATTTATTGAAAAATTAACTTGAGAAAACATTAAATAAGGGTAGAAGGATAAATTTACTTAATTTCTTAATGCAAGTGCAATCTAAAAAAGTGACATATAAAAGGAAACGGACTTGTCATTTCATAAAATCAATGCATAAGTTACCATATTCTTTCAATTATATCTTTGATAGAGTAGTTAATTAATCTTGAAAATATATAATTTGACCAACCTCGGAAAACTAATAAGTAATTAATATTCATTGAAGTACTACTCTCTTCATTCACTATTTTATAAACTCTTATTTTGAAAAATAAATCTCAACAAACAAATTAAAAATAAAATATGGAGAAAAAATCAAAAATAATCTTGAAAGTTGAAACTTTAACAAACTTTTTAAAATCTTAGATCAATTGGTGAAAAAATTTAGCTCCAAAACTAAACTCAAAAATTTAAATAGTCATCCAAATGCATTTTAATTTTTGAAATCTAGCATATTCATCATTTATTAAAAAGTTGACTTAAGAAAACATTAAATAAGGGTAAAAAGGTAAAGTTACTTAATTTCTTAATGCAAGTGCAATTTAAAAAGATGACATATAAAAAGGAACAGAGGGTGTAGTTTGTTTTTAAAAAAATGATACTCCCTCCGTCCAACAATAGTTGTCCACTATAATATTTTGGAATGTCCAACAATACTTGTCCACTTTATGAATCAATAGATAACTTTATACTTAGTTCCTAATTTACCCTTATCATTAATTATAGTTTTTTTCCTATTCCATTTTTCAAGACACTGTATTTATTATATTCAAAGGGTGATATAGCAAAAACTACCCTTTTATTTATAGTTTCTTAAGAAGTGTGCAAAGTCAATAATGGACAAGTATTGTTGGACAGAGGAAGTATATTTTCTTTTTTTAATTTGTTTTTAAAATATGATTTTTTTTCTTTTATGGCGATATTTTAACTTTAGCTTTTTCACATGGTATATAAGGTTAAAAGATTAATGCGCTATTTTGATCCATTTGATATAAATTTAATTTAGAATTGCAAGATTGAAAAAACTTTTTTATTTTTTAAAATTCTGTATCAAGTTAAACTAGGTCCTTTTTGTTAAACAGAGAGAGTACAATGATAAAAGTATTTTAAGATTAGTGTGATATATATATATATATATATATATATATATATATATATGGAAAAATTACCTAATTAGATATATATTCATACCACATATATTAATCTTACCTACACTTTCAAATAATTACCTAAAATTTCACTATTTAAGAATTTTGTACCATATTTGTAGTGAGATACACGACTGCCTAACAAATAACTAGAATAGAACAATTGTGTATAATATATCTCTTAATTCATGTCTTCAATCCTAATCAACACATTCTCTCTCCTCAATCTCTCAGTCACGACCCAATTCAACGGATCGTGCGGGCACCTACTCTATCACCTAGATAGGAGAACCGTTAGCACTCAATTTTCAGAAACGACACTGTAGAACTTAATAAAATATAAGGAATCTCTTCAATAGGTTGAAATAAACATAAAACTTAGATGTAGGAATCATCTTTTTATAATTAACCAAAAACCCTCCCAATAAACTAGTCTAAACAAGTACAAGAGCTACTAAGAGAGTACAATGTATAAAACAAAATAAGACATAGCTCCCACCATAAGGAAAGAGAAGTTGAAGTGATCGGAGATCATCATTTCCTTCACCTAAGAAACATTACTGAAAATCAAGAACAGTACAAACAACACGTACTGGTAGGTATCATCGGTCGACCCGAATCCACCACGTAATATCATGCACATAATCAAGAACAAGAACTTAAAAATGTCATTAGGACCCACACACTTCACCTAAAGTCATCGACCTTCTTCCACTGCCGACTCTACCATCTAAGTCATTAAATTTAAGCCCAATTCTCCCTAGTCAAAGGATGTCAACGCCTCTAGAAGTCTGAGACAAACCCGCAACAAAGTTCATAGTGATGCGATCCCACTTCTACTTTGAAATGGGTAATCTCTAAAACTCACCACCAGGCCTCAAATGCTCGATTTTCACCTGCTAGTAACACAGGCAACGGGACATATAATCTGCAATATCTTTCCTCATGCCGCTCCACCAATAGTGATGCGTCAAATCATGATACATCTTCGTAGTGCCCGGATGGATAGAATATCTAGAATCATGGGCCTCACGAAGGACCAGCTGAATTAAGTTCCCAACTCTCTATACACAAATACAGCTAGCAAATCTCAAAATCTCATCTGAATCTTAGGTAGCCTCACCGGCATCACCCTTTAACACCCAATCTCAAAGAGCCATCGAGGTCTCATCCTCAAAATGGCGACCACGAATCCGCTCAAGCAAGGAAGACTAATCTCCCACATAGGCTAAGACAACCTAGAATCTGAATTATACAACCGAATCATCGTATTGGCTAAGGACTGAATGTCCAAAGCCAAATGCCTCTCCCAAATAGACAAAAAGGCTAGACTACACATACTCACCGCCTTGCGGCTCAACGCATCCGCTACTATATTCGCCTTGTTCGAGTGATAGAGAATAGAGAGGCCATAGTCCTTTAAGAGCTCAATCCAACGGTGTTTCCTTGAATCATGGTCCTTCTGGCTCATAATGTATTGAAGACTCCTATAATCAGTGTAAATCTCACAATGAACTCCATATAGGTAGTGCATCTAGATCTTAAGCACAAAAACTACTGCCATACGGAACATCAAGACGAGTCAACCGAGTCAAAGGTGCTACAATGGTAGAGTAGTGTAACACCCTAAAAATTTCTAAGTTAAGACTCGAACCATTCTTCATTTGTGTATAAGGTCGTACCGAGTGATTTTTAATTGTTCTTAGGTGTTAAGGTCAATTCTTTAGAGTGGGAATGATTTTGGATATGAATTAAGGTCACTAGAATTCCCTAGCACAAAGTAGAGTTGAAAGCTTTCTTACCGATTGAGTTTCAATAGGAGATTTTACTTGGGTCAACTTTAAATGATAATATTTCTTCCCACTTAATGAATTTGGTGGCCCATGACCTATCAAATTAAAGGTCTTTGAGTCCTCTTTCCAATGCCACCAAGTTTGCCTCAATATGAGTTCAGAGTAAAACGTTAAGCCAGTTTTAGTGAAGCCTTATTGGGCAGCGTAACTTGACAACCCACTATACAGGCCGTGATGCATTAAACGGCCCGTGAAGCCTTAAACAGTTCGTGAGACTGGCCGTTCTTGGGCACCTTTTCAGTTTTTAAAGTTGGGTCATTTTGGTCTTTCCCCCCTATGCATTGGGTACTTCAACTACGTCATTTTAACCCTATTCTAAGCATAAACTACATCGTTTCACACAAAAATTAAGGGCTTAGAAAGTGTTAATCAATTCCTTTATGTTCATTAACACTTCAAGACATTAGAGCAAGGTTCCAAGAGGAGAAAAACTAGGATTCAAGCGTTCTTCAAGTTTCTTCGAATTCGCCAAAGAACTTCATTCTTCCAGGTTTGTAAGGCTATTCATAGTGTTGGACTAGTTCGTCCTCACGCCCTACATCTCAATTCAGTCATAAATCGTTACATCTAAAGGATCTATTCATAGTTCTTGATATTTGAATTCAGTTCTTTAACAAGTTGAAGTTTTGATTCCTATTTTACGTGTGAATCTTATAATGTTGTCCATGCTTAGTATCACATGAACCCTATTGAGTTAGTAAAGTTATGTTTTCAAAGAAAATTACATGAAAGTTCCTCATATATTGATTTTGGGCTTGAAAGATAAGTTCATGAGCATACGTTTTAAAAGTGTAAGTTTTGAACAGAATCCTTGAGAAGAGAATCAAATGTTTTCATATGTACTAATTGACTGTCCAGTAAAATAAAGAGTATGATTGATGTTTTTGAAAAGTGTTTCAATAATGTAATAGTCCCTTTCTTTGTAAAGGGTGATTGAGCAAAGTGAAAGGTAAAGTAATGTAATAGTCCCTTTCTTTGTAAAGGGTGATTGAGCATAGAGTATATTGATTATTTTGGGAGTAGTATCGAGCATAGAATAGGGTAAGAGTCTATTATAACTCAAAAGTCCCATAAAACTACGTAGCCAGCGTAGGATAGGATAGCGTTGATTCTTCGTGCGACTCCTCACTGCCTTTGAGAAGGCCTATTAGATGGATCCATAGTTACAGTATCATCCTATACCCCGGCAAAGTATAGGATGATCCTTACAACGTGGGCGAAACGTTGCATCATTGCTAGGCTCATAGTAATGGTTGTCGGTTAGAGAAACTCCCCACAAGTAAAGTATATTATTTTCATATTGCTTTTATTGCATATCTTGTTGTAAAGTTTAAAGGGTTTTCACTTCACATTCATGTATTGATATAGTGTTGAATTGCTTTTAGTCCCTCAGTTCAGTTATTATTTTACTCAGCTATATTACATACTCGTACATTCGAATGTACTGATGTCATTCGACCTGCATATTTTATGATGCAGATACAGGTGTTCAGGATCATCAACAGGCGTTTTGTTGAGATCACTTGGCGCTCCAGATAGCTTTGGTGAGCCTCCTTGCTTTCCGGAAGATGTCACAATTATTTTCTTGTCATTGTTGAGTTGTCATAGGTCTTGTACCGACATCTATCCTAGTATTAGAGGCTTCATATATAATTAGAGTTGAGGAGTCCCTCAGTATTTTTCCTTTTTATATTAAAGATGTTTTGCAAACTATTATGATTATTGCAATTAAGTACTTTCAGACAGTTTGAGTTAAGTATTTGCTTGAGTTCGAATGTTCTAAATTATATTTCTAAGCTTGTTATCGCTTGAGTAAGTTTTCTGCTAAATAGTCAGCCAGGCCAAGAGTTCGCTTAGGAATCAGAAATGAGTCTCGAGTGTCGGCATATCCAGGGTGCAGGCTCAAGGCGTGACAAGAAGCCCTCCAAAAACCGTCTGTAGTAGCCCACTAATCCGATGAAGCTCCGAATCTTAGTAACTGAACTTAGCTCAGTCACAAATAGCCTCAATCTTCACCGAATTTACCATAATATCATCATTGGACACTACGTGCCCCAAAAATGCTACAAACATAAGCAAAAACACGCACTTTGAAAACTTGACATAAAGTCGTTGATCACTCAAAGTCTGGAACACAATCCTCAAATGTGGCTCATGCTCTCTCCTGCTCTGCAGGTATACCAGAATATCATTAATGAACACTATGACGAATGAGTGAAGAAAAGGCATGAAAACCTGCGTCATCAAGTCCATAAAGGCGGCAGGGGCATTAGTCAACCCAATAGACATCAAAAAGAACTTATAATGGCCATAACGAGTCCTAAATGCGGTCTTACGGATATCTGTTGCCCTAATCCTTAATTAATGGTAATCGAATCTCAGATCAATCTTCAAAAATACTACGAAACCCTGAAGCTGGTCAAATAGATCATCCATATGAGGCATAGGGTAATGGTTCTTCACTGTCACGTTATTCAGCTGCATGTAATCAATACATATCTACATCATACCATCCTTCTTTTTCACAAACAGGACAAGGGCAGCCCAAAGAGATACACTAGGCCAAATGAATCTCTTACCCAAGAGATCCTGAAGCTGAACATTGAGCTCTCCGGGGTCCATCCAATAAGGCAGAACAGAAATAGGGCTAGTACCCGACTCAAGGTTAATAGGAAAATCAATATCACATTCTGGGATTGTCCAGGTAGGTTGGTAGGAAACACATCCACAAACTCGCGGACAATAGGGACTGACTCAATTGAAGGAGCCTCTCTACTCACATCCCGAACATAGGCCAAGTAATATAAGCAACCGCTAGACACTAGCCTCTGAGCTCGAATAAATGAAATAACCCCAACCAGTGTGCTACTACAAGAGCCCTGCCACACCGCCAGAGGAATACCAGGCATGGCTAAGGTAACGGTCTTAGAGAAGAAATCTAAGACCGCGTAGTAGGGGGATAACTAGTCCATGTACAGAATCACATCAAAGTCTAGAATATCAAGAAAAATAAGGTCATCCCGGGTGTCAAGCCCTTGAATAGTCACCAAACAAGATTGAAACACCTGATCTACTACTAAAGACTCACCCACTGGGGTCGACACATGCAACGGCGCTATCAAGGGATCCAAACTCATACTCAGAGGAGAAGCATAATATATGGATACATATGAAAAGGTAGAACCTGAATCAAATAAAGCCGAGGTAGGCTGATGGCATAAGAGAATCGTATTTGTGATCACATCGTCTGATGCCTCAGCCTCCGCCCTCGCTGGAGATGCATACAAGTGAGCATATTCGCCTCTACCCTGGCCATCTGTCCTGCACCTGACGTGCCTCCCCGTGGACCACTCCGAATACCCTAGCAACCACCATGACGGTCTTGACCCTCGCCTTTTCCTCTAACCGGAGGTGCTACTGGTGGAGATGGTAGAGCTGCCTCTGGAGCTAGAGCAATCCTCCTATGTAAAGGGCAATTTCTGGACCAATGATCAAATTCCCCACAGTCATAACAACCCTGTGCCGATAGACCTGCAAAGTAACGACCACCACGAAATAAAGCACCTAACTGGGACACACCTCGACTCTGACTCAAGCCGGCATCACTCTGACTATAACGGTCACCCTCTGAAGCATCTATTGAGGCCTGAACAAGCTGGCTGGACTGATCCCGCCAAAATTCTTAAATTTTAAGGAATTTTATAATTTGGAAATAGCAGGGATAGAATGTAATTAGCTCTTAACTCTATGAGATTTATGTAATTTTTACTCTTTTTTTACTGCCGAAGTACATTCGACATTCCTTACCCATTTTGACGATTTGTCCATGTGCCCACTTTCCTGACAATTTACAAATAATTCTAGATTTAACTATGGACACCAACAAATTGATAAAAGAGATTTATCTGATTTAAAATTCGATCCTTTGTGGATGTGAATCATTTTGAGTATATAACATATTAAAAGGCTCAAAAAAAATTGCGGAGCTCATATTTAAAATTTATAATTGCTTATTTGAGTTGATCGAAATTTAAAAAAATCAACTTTTGTAGGGAAGATGAACTATTAATTAAAGCTTATAAATATTGTATAACAGCATACATGTATGTGTATACATTTTTCATACATAGTTATATATCATATATACCCGATTATATAGTATTTATAAAAATATTGATACATTACATATACATGCAATCATTTAATTGAAAACATTTTCGGCCAACGGTATATTTACGCAAAAATCCATTTAAAATAGGGAGGTGTCTTATCCCCGCAAATTCGAGGAGCCCTATTATTTTTAAGTAACAATAGGCTATATGTTTTTTTTAAAAAAAATATTGAGTACCGATTATTTTGGTTTGTTTAATGAATACTATTTGTAGAAAAAGTAAAGTTTTCATATAAAAAGCAAAAAATTAATAGAAATTTGACATATCTAGTGTACTATGTCTCAAGTAAAATTAAATGGATTGATTATATTATCAATTGAAAAGGAGTAATAAGAAAAAAATTGATTATGACAAAACTATTAATTTTATATCTCAAAAAGCAAGAACAATAAACATCATTAAAAAAGTATAATATTTTTGGAAAAAAGTTTAAGGCCTCTATTTGAATTTAATTTAGCTTTAGGAAACTAGTGTGCTTCAGCCGCACTGCTAATACTTACTAGGACCAAAAAGCAAAAGATACCTTCTTACAGAAGTAAGGTTTCAAAAGATACCTGCTAATATTTACAGAAGTAAATTTCTTACATCTATTTAGAAAGTATTACATATCACATGTACAAGTTCAACCCAAAAATTTGCACATCACTCAGCACCAAAGCTGCAACCAACATAATTTTGGGTGATTATGTTAAGACGATTTTGCATGACATCCATAGACGGAAAAGGATGAAAACACAGGCGGTAAAAGCAAGTGTGCGAGGAAGGCAACCAATCATGAGAGTCTGAGGTTCGGTAGATGTGAAGTTTAGAATCAAGACCGCCAAAACCCTCAACAGGCAGAGACTTGATTGAAGTCCAGAAGAAGAGAAGCACATTTCTCTGCTCAGCCGACATACTTCCAACTATCTGCAGCAATAGAAAAGAAAACTTTGAAAATGCTGCCCGGATAATAACTTTGAACGAGTTCAGAAATCTACCACATCCGAAAACAATGAAGAAAGAGAAGATCAAAGGGGCAAAGGTGTAGACTTCTCGATAGTTAATAGTCTGGAAATATACTTAGTAGAAGACAAGAAATAAGTACCTTCCAGAACCAGGATATTTGAGGATCATCTTTTTTGTAGCCATTGTAATTTGTATGTTCTTTCCAGTCTTCTACAGAAACAGCAATTTTACTCCCATGAAGCATCCTGTTAAGGTCTTCATGATCTAGGATCCGGTAAAAGGATTCCCGGAGCCGTCGGTCAGTAATTATGTCAGCAAAACCTCGAGCAAAATGTGCTACCTGTTGAGCAATTGATGTGACAAAACGGTGTTTAACAAGAAGATTTACATAGTTATCCCTATTCTCACTGCTCACTATCGTATTTTTCCCATCAGGGCAAAGCTCCACCACTTTCCTGGATCCCAATTCTTCATCTTCACAAACAAATGTTAGGCCTAGGATATCTTCATCCACCATCTTCGTATCCATCTCCAGTATCTTCTTGCAGCCACTGTACAAGTAGGGATCTGCATCCCTAATGTCTTCAAACGAAATATCCTCTCCAGCTAATTGCAAAAAGAACAGACGATCAAACGCAATGCTTATTTGTACTCTATGCAACAAGGCCAACGCAATCATCCTGCCGGAGAAGACAAAATACTCAAGGTGCAAGGGGACAACTTTAGATGCTGCAAGCACAAATGCAGATGAAGGTTATTGCATTGTAGCAGAGAGAATAATATTACTTCTCGTGAAACATCAAAATATTGTATCAAACAGCTTGCAACCATCTTATAAATGCAGCTGTGTAAGATTCATTCTAATCTAGAGAACTCTGATGGAGTATATTCCCAGTTGTTTCAAGCATATTGTAACGAGGAAAAAGAATGATAATACAACTAGTAAATACTCATTCATATGCCATACAATCCAAGTACACTAATGGACCTTCATTGAGAAAGATATCTAGCTAGAACTGCCATGCCATAAATAAGACTTGAACTCTTTTGATCATTACTTCATGAACTTTATCTGATTGTCTGGTGTGATTGGAGAATCAGAGAACCAAAGGACATCAATAATAACACAACTAAGAAAATATACTAACATGAGAACTAAATCGAGACAATTAAATTTAAAATCTCAGCATGTTAGAATGGGTTAATCTCCTCAAGCAGGCTGGCATTATAAATATATATATCAGCATCTATTCATGCACACATTTAAGCAGAAACAACGAGTTAAAAATAATCTGTTGTTGCATATTTACAACGTACTTTAGGGATCCGACAAGGCACAATGAATTCTGAAACCTATTCCAAAATACTAAATTCCAACAAATCCAGACAATAACATAGTACCGAAAAGAAATCAAATCCAGAAACTATATTAAGTAAAAGCCTTGCAAGTCCTACAGAAAGAGACATTTTTAAAACTTTGTAAATGGAAGGATGGAAATTATTGGAAGAAGAGAATATTCTTCACAGTTCTACACAGCACAAAATTAAATGGGCAACGCAAATGTGAGGGCTCAAATTAGCAACGACTTCTTTATGCCTTAGTTTCAATGATTTCTTTCAGTTTCTTAAATGAAGTCAAGTTCTCTCACATCATTTCTGTGCTCTTTGTCTGTTGAAAGTTGCTACTTGTGGTGTGGCATATTGCTGAGTGCCCAAGTCATTACATTAGTTAATTATTATTTGTAGAATATTTGGATTCTGGGGCTGCATTTGGCTGATACAGTGCACTTCAATTTCATCCAAGAGGTAGGTCGAATTTATGAACATTTTATGCATGGCTTTTAATCACTTGAATCAATTTACTTTCACCATGAACGTGTATTTGCAGTCGAATTTCAATTTCTCACCTACAAGAGTCATTTCCCACGCAAGCGACTCGTTCCTCCAATCTACAAAATGGATTTTGGTCAAACCATCCAACTCTTAGTCCTAACAATTTATTCCAAAAAAAGCTCTGCATGTTTTTTTTCTCTGATGAGCAGATATAGATTTTATTTATGAGAGGACCTAGCAATAAGAAGTGACAAAAGGAAACAAAAACTCAGCTTTTCTGCTGGACAGTAAATGAACTTATAAAGTCTAGTATGGTTTCAATGTCATTTACATCTACCATGAAACACCAAAAAGGATGCATTTGAGTTCAAACCGAGAGTATATTCTTTCCTTTCTCGGCGAAATATCATTGAATTTTCTCTCTAGATAATCCACAAGATTCCTGCTAGAATGGTATCCCAAGCCTTCATGATAAGATGTCTTTTGTACTGACCCTGTAAGAAATTCAGCAGCAGCCTTGACATGATCCAATCTTAACCCTAGCAAGTTAAAGATCCTGCTCCATATATGCGCTACTTTTTTTGCAATGGAGGAAAATATGATTCACCTACTATAGATATGTATCCCTTTCATCGAGAAACTATTCTATCTGAGACATACCTCCCTAGGCACCCAAATTATTCTCCATGGCCAACTACAGAAGGGAAAAACCTACCTTTGGTTAAGAGTGTATAGCAAGACTTAATAGTAAATAGACCTTCCCAATCAAAGTATCAGGCTTGGGCAGCTGCGCAGTTGTTCTAAAAGCTGACATAATCTTTATATTTCCTAGTTGTTGCTTCCTTCTAAGGAGGATTTTCTATCCTTCTTTTGGGTCGGCTACATAGTTAAACAAATCTGAGAAGGAGAGTGTGGCAGTGGTTTGATACACGAAAAGATGCTAAACCATCTGAAATTTCATTTTTAGCAGGTATTATCTTGCCATTTTCCCCATCCTCAACCCTTGAATAATGAATAGTGCATGTTTCCGTAGTTCCTTCCACAAACCTCCAATGTGTGTCCTCATTCCTTTATCTTTAGTTATACAAGTTCCATTTCGCTTACCATTACTTTAAATAGATTAATGCACTTTGGAATTACTTAATTAATGTAGCAATGAATCAGTAAAACCCTCAGACATGAGTTTCATGCAAGAGTTGAATCTCAAAGAATGCTATGAGGATATGAACAGCAACATCAAGCAACCTTACATGGTTTACATAAGGAGAGATTGTACGTATACTCATACTCACAAAGATTCAACCTCTATCTCATATACTCTTTATCTATTTTTGAGGAAAAATCAGATAAGAAACATTTTCATACTCGACAACTTTAGATCCAAAAACTAACAGAAGGGATAAATGAGAACAAAATGTCACATGTATGTGTGCATAAAGGCAACAAAAGCTTACCTGGATTTGGGAAAAACCTTCTACCGTCATTTGGGCATGAAACAATTAGAGCATTCTGAGGGTTGAAAATGGCTTCACATACCAAGGAAAACCACTCCCTCAACACACCAGGCCCAGTAGCTTCTTCATTCTCAAATTGCATAAATAACTGGCCTCACAGCGACCTAGGACTCGCATGTCCAATATACTCAAATGATTCCTCAAACAATCGAGACTTGCAAATGAGCATCTCGTAAAGCTCCTCGTTCTTGTGCCTCCCTTCTTGAAGCATCTTCAAGGCAAAACGCTGCCTTATCTTAAAATGTGTTACTTCCTTGTGCTCAAGAATCCACTGATAATCTGTAGACTTTTTGGAAAGTCTACCAATCAGAAAGCACAACGCAACTCTCCTTAGCCTCATCTTCTTCCAAAACATTTTCTCCAAACCCTTGTACAACTTTGAAATGTTTTCTAACTCCTTTAGAATTAAAAGATACCGGGACCAACAGCTTACAATAGGCTCACCTCTTTCTTTGTTTACCAAACCCAGCTGGCTTTCCAGTTCCTTTAGACACAGCTCCAATTTTTCCAGCAAGACACAAAAAACACGATGCACGCCTTTAATCTCAAATCTTTCATTTCCTGCTTCACCTTGCATCAAGGAAGGGAAACTGACCGGACTGCCAAATGCTTCTTGATGCCGTATTGCACACTTCACCGGATGCATGAACTTAATAAACTCACCCACATCACTCTCTGATAACTGTATAAACTCAGCTGATTTCCCACTCAATTCTAAAGCATGCGATAAGCTTGTTGCCAACTCACCAACAAAAGGGAAAACATCCTGCAATCTTAACACACACTTAACATCATTGGCATCCCACTTTATCAGTGCAGCTAAACTACTCCGGCAAAATATATACAAAGTATCATCAACACCGGCAGCCCCTCTTATAATCTTACAGAACTCGAACAATAGAGGAGCAAACAGCCTATATACGGTTGCATGATTGGCAGAAAGTGTCTTACATTTATCTATAAATTCACAAATACATCCATGAGCAGCTCGTTGAGTAGTTAGAGAAGGAGTTACATAAAGTTTTACCAGAGCCTCAGGAATAGAGGAGTGACTAAATATTTGGAGATATTCCTCGAATCCACCTGCGCCATCCTTTGGGGTCATTGCAAGATAATCGGTAAGCATCTTCTTCACACGGGCGACATTAGCATTAACATCTGTATTGTCATTGCAGTTGCAGAGTTCATGAATAACCGAACTCAAGTCACTCATCAACTTCCAAGTGTAAGGATGGCACATGCTTCGCATTCTACCGGCGAGTTGCAGGGTATCGTCGTTTTGTATACCACATTCCGATAACGTTTGGGACAACTCAAGCTGTTTGCCGCGGTAAATTAATCGATGTTCCATTGTTGGTACAGTGGAGGTCGATTGGATTGGTCGAATTCCGGTGATGGACTGGATTTTCCAGTGAACTGATGCAACTGTATCAGACGAATCAGCTTGAATGACGAGGGTTTTGCCGCCGGAAAACATACGGACGAAGAATTGAATGGGGTTTTTCAGAGAAGGAGGAAGGGTTTCGTCAGGTCTCATCCTGGCTGTGCTGGCGGCTGTATAATCATTGAATTTGCGTTTGGTGTTAGTTTTGTGAGGTGACTGATACGCCATGGTAAAGTTGTGATGAGCAGGAAGGAAGGGAAGAGTTTTGCTCTAATATGTTACGAGCACTAATTTTGAGGATTCTTCAGTTATGAGTCGGACAAAAAAAAGGAAGAGTGAGTTTGTCTTGCCTATTAAGCCAAAAAAATCCAAAAAAATACTACCCTTACTTATTTTTCCTTTTTAGTTTGTTTTAAAAAATGATATATTTTATTTTTAATCTATTTTTAAAAAAATGACTTTTTTTCTTTTATGGCAATATTTTAACTTTAGCTTTCCACCAGTATATTTAAAGTCATAAGATTAAAAGATATTTTGGTATATTTGATATAATTTTAATTTATAACTACAAGATTAAAAGTCTTTTTGACATTACTGCTAAAAACTGCTTATTTTTATAAGCACTTTTAAAAAATGGCTTTTTAAAAAAGTACTTTTGAAAAAAATCAATTTGTGTTTGGCTAATTCATTTAAAAAGTGTTTTTGATAAGCAAATTGTGTTTGATAATTTTAAAAAAAAAGTATTTTTGAGAGTCAAATCACGAAAAAGGATAAGTATCAATGTACTTTTAATATTAAGATTATTTTAGAGAAAATAGCCTAAAACCCCCCTAATCTATACCCGAAATCCCAACTACACACTCCAACTTCACGGGGGTCCTATGACCCCCCTAGAGTGTTTAAAACTGAAATAATTACACCCTTCAAAAGCCACAACCAGATCTATGTTGATATGTGAATATCACGCACTTGACAAGTAGAAATTTTATTTTTAAAATTTTTTTTTGACTTTTTATATAATTATTTATCATTTTCTTCTATATTCTCAGCATCCTTCATACACCAAAGATACATTCACCATCATTGCAAACACAAAAAAATTATTGGAGTTGCACTTGTGAGGAAGAGAGATGAATAATGATGACGAAACTCATCGAGGGATATTCAAATTACTTTGCTCATCGGAAAATCTGAAAATAAAGTAAGAAAAAAAGTGAGGGGAAGGAAAGTGAGAGGGTAAACACAGGCAGTGATGTTGCTTTTAATGGAGGTTAGCAGATCCTCTTAGGGGAGATGAAGAGGAGCCGACATTGTGCTTCACGTCATAGTCGTCGTCAATGCCGGCGACAATTTTGAAAAGGAGAAGTTGATTTACCGGCGATTGAACCATTGATAATATACCAATTTTGAGATGTAGTTGATTGATTGAGATTTAAGATCCAAAATTAAAGGATCTATTAGTAAATAATATTTTTTCTTTTTAGGATTCAAATGATTTTGAATATCCAGATTGATTTTTTTCCAAATCAAATTCAAATCTGTATAACAATCGTCAAAATATTGATGAGGAAATAAGGATTAATGGTGGGGAAGAAGGAACAATGGTTTATTTAATTTGGGGAAGATGACCATTGCCCATCTCCCAATTTTATTACTTTTTCTAACGTTTTTTCCTCTTCTAACGCGCCTAGAGGAGGTGTTCTCACCTCCTATGACAGGTCAGCACTCAAGTGTGTAGTAAATAGAGAAATAAAATGTTCAGGGGGGTAATAGGACACACGTGAAGTTGGAGTGTGTAGTTGGGATTTCGGGTATAGGTTGGGGGGGCTTTAGACCATTTTCTCATTATTTTATAGAGAGAAACTATTTAATATTGTGTTCTTAAATTTTGTGTCAAGTCAAATTATGTCATTATTTTTTAAATGGAGGGAGTACAATGATAAAAGTATTTAAGATTCATGCGATATATATAGAAAAACTATCTAATTAGACATACTTTCATACCACATATATTAATCTTACCTATTCTTTCAAATAATTACCTAAAATTTCACTATTTAAGAATTTTGTATCATATTTGATGTGAGATACACCACTGTCTAACAAAACCTAGAATAGAGCAATTGTGTATAATATATTCCTTAAGGATCGTTTGGTAGCTGGATAAGCTCAAAGCTAATATATGAATTAGTTATTCATGTATTAATTTTGTACCATATTTAGTTTGTAAATAAGATAAAAGTTATGCATGTATTAATTCTTTACAATATTTAGTTGGTAGATTTGCAAATATTGTATAAAAGTTATTATTTTTATACAATGTTTAATTGCATTTTTTGTAATCCTTCATAATTAATAGAAAGCCCAAAATAGTCCCTTATCTTGAGTTAAGACCCAAAGTCATTCTTGAGTTTTCACATGGAACAATAATAGTCCCTCATGTTTGCAATATTGGTACATTTTTTGTCCTCCCCCAAACTTTTAACTATTTTATCCACAATTTATGTATGGAATGTTCAATCGTCGTTTTATATATTTAGTAGAAATAATCACTCCATGTGAGAGAAGGTGAGGAGAGGAACATCTTGTTTTGTTTAGTAGAAATATTATTCCAGCTAAAATTGAGAGACTCATCATGTCATTTTAACGTGCAATAGTACAAAATTTTCTTTTCTTGCAATGTCAGATGTCAATGCGTTCTTAGTTTAGTTGCAATAAAATTTATACCAAATAGAACATGCTCTTCTTCTCTCCTTCTATCAGATGGAGTTATTATTTCTATTAAATATATAAAAAGACGATTGAATATTCCATACATAAATTGTGGACAAAATTAATGTTAAAAAATAGGCAAAATACTTCCTCCATCTGTGAAAAATCCAAAATACTTTTATTTTCCTTTTTAGTTTGTTTCAAAAAGATGACTTTTTTTATTTTAGAGAAAATGGCCAAAAGCCCCTCCAATCTATATTCGGATTTCCAACTACACACTTTAACTTCACGAGAGTCCCATTACCCTCCTGAAGTGTTTAAAACTGAAATTATTACCTCCCTGAATGCTTAGCTGGCAAAGAGAGTGCATTTCAATCTCTTTGAGAGAGTGAGCAGAAAAAATAAATATTAGAACTTTATTTTTAATCTCTTTTATAAATATATGTATTTTTATTTTTTTTCTTATTTATTGTCTTTCTTCTCCATAGCAACAAAGACCAAATTCCTCCACCATTCATCATCTCTAAGTCATCATAGTCACCACCATCTTCACCGGATTCACCATTGTTGTTTTCACACAAGCTTTTAAACTCTTATGTAAAAAACTTTTAATAACCAATTAAATCAATTGAAGATAAAATAACATGTATTTTTATCATCCAAAAAAGAGATTTGGATCAGATTTGAAAAAAAAAATCAAATTGGGTTTACATCAAATTCAATTGAACTCCCAAATGAGAATGTTTTTTCTTTTTTATTTATAGATCCTTTAATTATCAATCTCAAATTTGAATCAATCTAACTATGAGAGGATTGTACTTGTTTCAGTTGACCTCCATTAATGGCATTGCAACTACCTTGTTCGTTCTCCCTCTTTCCTTCACTCACTTTTTTTAGTTATTTTTAAGTTCCCCCTATCTTTGCTGCTCAACTGGCTGGCGAAATGCTACACCAACCGCCACCATTATCGCCGCCTCTGGTGAAACCCAAACCACCAGCAAAAATCCATTCTTCCCTCCCCCTCTCCTCTCATCTCTCTCTCGTTCCGAGACAGCCACCATGAAGACCTACCTCTGTTCTCACAGCAAGGTCGACTACTACAACAACAACAAAACCTTGTGGCTACATTGCTCCGACCAGCAAACTCCGGCGAAGCAAGCGAAACCTCAACGAAGCAGCGATATGCACAGATCCTTTTAGTTTGTTTTTCAAGTTCTCCGACAAGCAAAACTCGAATATCGTTTGACGAGCTCCACTATCACTATTCATCTTTGTTCCTCACAATTCAATAGGAATTTGAAAGAATTGGGGAAGAAATTACTTTAGGGATTTGAAGAAATTGGGAGAGTATAGGAGAAAGTGGAAAAGAATTATAAAAAAATAATAAATTAATCAGATTTCCACCTGTCAAACGCGTGAAGTTCACAGGTCAAGATAGATGTGGTTGTGACATTTTAAGGGTGTAATTATTTCAGTTTTAAACAGTTCAGGTGGGTGATAGGACTCTCGTAAAGTTAAAGTGTGTAGTTGAAAATTCGGATATAGATTAGGGGGGCTTTTGGCCATTTTCTCTTTATTTTATGGCAATATTTTAACTTTAGCTTTTCACATGGTATTTAAGGCCAGAAGATTAAAGGGTTATTTTGATACATTTGATATAACTCTAACTTAGAACCACAAAATTGATTTTTTTTTATTTTCTTAAATTTTGTGTCAAGTTAAACTAGGTCTTTTTTTAAACAGAGAGAGTACAATGATAAAAGTATTTTAGGATTCGTGTGATATATATGTGTGTGTGTGTGTGTGTGTGTGTAGAAAAACTACCTAATTAGACATACATTTATACCACATCTATTAATCTTACCTATACTTTCAAATAATTACCTAAAATTTCACTATTTATGAATTTTGTACCATATTTGAAGTGAGATATACCACATCCTAACAAATAGCTAGAATAGAGCAATAGTGTATAATATATCCCTTAATTCACGTCTTCAATCCTAATCAATACATTCTCTCTCCTCAATTTCTCTGTCACGACCCAACCCATCGGGTCGTGCAGGCGTCTACTCTAACACCTAGATAAGAGAATCTTTACCACCCAATTTTTAGAAACAACAACGCGGAACTTAATAAAACATAAGGAATCTCTTTAATACGTTGAAATAAACATAAAACTCAAATGTAGGAATCATCTTTATACAAATAACCAAAAACCCTCCCAAAGAACTAGTCTAAGCAAGTACAAGCACTACTTAGAGAGTAGAATGTATAAAAGAAAATAAGACACAACTCTCACCATAAGGAAAGAGAAATAGAAGCGGACGTAGATCATCATCGCCTTCACCTAAGAAACATTACTAACTCCTTGCAACCAGATTACGCTAAGTGGCATAGCAAGAATAGTATCAGTACAAACAACATGTACTGGTAGGCACCATCGGTCAATCCGAATACACCACATAATATATATGTACCGATGTGGTACCCGTTCCGGATAATAAACATACAACACAACCATAATCACATTGAATAGTAACAACACTTTATATTCAAGTAAACACATCTAGATCCATTTTATACCTTGTCAAAGTATAAGACGAACTAACTAATGGATCCAATGTATAAGCTCTTAGCAAGGGATTAATGAGGAGTCGTCCCAATCAATAGCCCGATCATATCCTATTGGTTGCGCAGTTATGAGGTTTGAATTATCTAAACTCTTATCCATTTCGGTGCTCAATACTACTCCCAAAATAATGCAATAATGTTGAATAGCTTTATGATGTCTCATTTAGGGAAAAGGTCCCACTTTAGCGGAAAACTGATTTTCCTATGTTGGGTTAATACTCAAAAATGCTTCTTTATAACTTTACTAAACTTGCTTTAAAAGACTATGCTTTATGAAAAATTGATTGTACTTTCTCAAAAACTAAGATATGTTATCTTTAAACTAACAATGATTTTCTTTTTAAAAATAATGCACTTGAAGCAATTCATGCTTTCCTGAAACTCTTTCTGAAATACAACTTTAAGACTTGAAATTTACTTACTCATGAAAACCATGCATATGAAATAGTATGTCAAGATTTTCAAACAACTCTTAGCAAAATAGGGTCCATGTGGTAAATTAGGCATGAAAAACGATCAAATATCATTAATAATATGAAGTAATGGAATTTTTATAATAAAATCAAGGATTTAACAATCGGAATATAGAGTAAATTAGAAAATCATGAATCATGGGGTAAAAACTCTAGCTTTGTTCTTATTAATTGAAACTGTAGACGTAGGTCATGAGGAAAAACTTAATCTCTCACTATGATAGTCTTACATACCTGGGAGAACAAGAGTTCCTGAAGAAAAGCTTGATTGAGAAACTTGAAACCCTAGGTTTGTTCTTTTTGATTCTTGCTCTACGCTTGGGGAGAAAGATTTGAGAGTATTCTGAGGTAATACTACAATATAATCCCCAATTATATACTCAAACGACCATGTTTAAGCTTAGGAAGAATGAAAAAAACTGAAATATCCTTAATTAAAAATCTGTCTGAACATTCCATGAGAGAGATCTACAAACCATGGTTTGATCTACGGCCCGTGAATTACATTCGTGGAATTCAAGCCTGAAATTTGAACCTCGGAAGTTCATTCCATGTGCCCTAATTATGGCTCGTGGTTTGATTTACGATTCATGGTTTGTTCGCGTGAAAATCAGACCTAAAAGCAATTTTTAGGACTTCATTCTATGGACCTAATTTACAGTCAGTAGATGGATTTACGACCCGTAGATAATTCGTAAGAATCAAATCAAAAAATAGTTTTCAAAGTTTGATTATACGAGCTCCATTTATAGTTCATACTTCAATTTACAACCCGCAAATGGGGATCATAGTTGACAGACTCTGAAAATTCTGCTAAAAGTGTCCCTAGTAAGATAATCATAACATTTTACTTCGAACTATGATTGATGCAAACTTAGTGGCATTCGAAAGAATACTTATAGACCATTAATTTGATAGATCATTTATAACGGCATGGGTAGCAAAGATCATATGATAGCTTTAGAGGAGCTTGATAGATACCAAATAAAGACATAAAATGTGTTGAAGGTCCATCAAAGTGAAGAGAAGGAAGAAAGTGGCCATGTGTGCAAATGGTCATCTCATGAATTCAAGAATTCACAAAAGACGACAACCAAACAAGGCCCTTATCTTATTAAGGGTAAAATTGTCAAAGAAGTGTCTTCTTTATTTCTTTAGTATAAATAGAAGTTTTATTATTTTGGAAGACTTAGATTATGAATATTATGATGAAATGAATATTTGAAAGCTTTGAAGATTGTAGTTTCTAGGTGTAGCTAGCATTAGTGTAGTTCATAGTTGGTAATTGTCGTTGAGTGATTAAGGTGGATTTCTGATATTGCTTGTGTTAACTTCTTCTTGCTGAATCGATCATCGATTTATCCTCTTTGTGGATTCAATTTGGTTTTCTCGATTTTGATTGAGTTTGGGTTATTGTTGTTTGATCGGATTCAATTGAGAGGTGAATGTATAAAGTCCTTTGTTGCTCATAAATTCGATTACATTTCGATAATTCCACATATGTTTTCTTATTTCTTTCAATTTCCCCTTTCATCCTTATAATTTGGTATCAAGAGCCTAGGTTTAGATTTGTTTTTACAAATCTAGTATTGGTTTGTAACATTAAAAAAATCAAAAATTCAAAAAATTTCATAAAATATTTTGTTTTTGACACTAGATTCTTGTTCCCTAGTGTTTTTTGAGTCTATATTTTAAATTTCATTCAATTTGGATTTGTAGAAGTGAAGTTGCCATTAAAGGGTTTTGAGCTTTTTAAACTTTTCAAATTTTAAAAATGGGTCTTGTGATTGAGGAGAAATTGGAGATTAGTAACCATTGGGGTTTGTTCTCTAAGTCAAGGGGAAGATAATCCTAAAGTTTGAGCTAATTTCAAATTGTTTTGAAGGTATTTAAATTAGTAGGTGTTCTTAGTGTTATATGTGTTCTTCAAGTTGTTCTTGAAGAAGGAGAAGGAGAAGGAAGAAACTACTTTTGATCCAATATTTTCAAGTCAAAAGTAGGTCAAGGTGTTTTTGGGTCCATTAGTAGAAATTAAAAAAAATATATGAATTTCAAAAAAAAAAAAATTTAAAAATTCCACGTGGACTGCCCGTCAGCAGTCAACTGCCAGCATAGCAACCACGCAACAGCCACATCAGCGACAACTCAGCTGTGACTGCCATACAGAGAGGTACAACTCTCACCTGCAGCGCGTGGGTTACAACTTCATAGAGTAGGGTTTTGATTTCAGCCTCAAAATTTGGCTAAGTATGGGAGTTTTTTGGGCCTAAAAAATTTTCTTATTGTTCAAATTCACTTCTTCTTCTTCTAAACTCATTTTTCTTCAATTCCTTAAATATTCAACAATTAATTAACATCATTTATTACTTGTTAACTAGTTTTAAATCATCAAAATTCAAATCATTTCTTTGATCCTTCAAATTAAGTAACAACAAGTAATTTTTCTACTTTTGTTACTTAGTTTGTTTTGAGTCCGAATCTTTTTGTGCTTCTTTCTTCTACTTTTTTCATCTCAATTCGTTGATAACCTTCTTGATTCAAGTTCGTTTGCTTTTTTTGTGTCGTCTTTCTTTCAAGAGTCATAAGAATCCACGCCACCACAAAGGATAGGTGACCTTGAATTGATTGCGAAGCTAGTTCACTATCAATTTTGAGAAAAAGCCATAGAAGGTGAGTTGAGAGTTCAAATAAAGAGTGGCGTGAGGAACCTTACTACTAACTTATTTGTTGAGTTTTATAGGTATGGTGAAAGGATCGTTATCATTTTGTTATCGGGATCCTCGTACTATGAGCACAAATGAGCTATTTGCTTCAATACAAAGAGATATTGAAAAGGTCATTCAATTAGTCACCGAGATGGCACCCGATGAGTTGGAAAGACTATTGAAGGGTACTACTCGTCGTGATGTAGAACTTGAGGAGTTGCACAACCAAGGTGGAGATACTTCATTTTATGAGCTACAAGGTAACAATGTTAATTCTTGCACTTCCTTAAGCTCGAAAATTCATCATGTCGCTAGTAGCCAATTGAGTATAAGTGATAGCTTGATTTCATGTGAGCTTAATGACTCTTTGTCACATAGTGAAAATGTATTTGTTGAGAGTGTTCATACACTAGTTGATCCTATTGATGACCGAATAAATTCTTCTTGTAAGATCAATTTGTGTCCACCTAGTGTTGACACTTGTGCCTTGAATGATAGTACTTTGTCATGTTTTGATGATGTGCATGTTGAGAATGTGGATACACTAGTTGATCCAATTGATGGTCGAATTGATTCTTCTAGTAAATCAAGTTGTGTCCACCTAGTGTTAATGCATGTTCTTTGAATGATAGT
This sequence comes from Solanum appendiculatum, assembly GCA_018342035.1. Taxonomy (NCBI): domain Eukaryota; kingdom Viridiplantae; phylum Streptophyta; class Magnoliopsida; order Solanales; family Solanaceae; genus Solanum; species Solanum appendiculatum. The sequence continues at coordinate 617,620 of JAGDQO010000563.1, read as the reverse complement.
TTATTATCAAGTGATATTGGTGTTGATCAACTTGTGTGTAATAATCTTTTGTTTGATGATGACATGATACTTGAGAGTGTGCATAGTGGAATACCCTATAATGTTGGAAGTGTAGCCACTCTCAAAGGCTATCAATTGTTTGAGAATTCACTATGGTGTGATGACACACTTTTCAAAGACAGAAATATCTTTTGTGAAGATGATAGTACATTTATTGGAGAGGATAGTGTTAAGAAGAAAGGTGATGCTTATGTGTTAATTTCTACTTCTTCCTTGTGTGTTCCAATTCTTCATATGAGTTATGATGCTTTAGTATATAAAGTGGAGGCTAAACTTGGGAGCACCTTGATTGAAGTTCATTTATGTGACACCTTTCTCTACTACTTATTTGCATATGATGATGCTTGCGCTTTTGAGTGGAGTATGATATTGGAAGATAAGAGTGCCAACCAGGCAAAATCGAGTGGGTTTGATCCATGTTCATGGATTTCCTTTCTGTTTGACCCCGGTAATGAGTTGAATTGTGGCACTTGTTTAGTGATGCTTGGCCAAGATGACAAGTACAATTTGGAGGAAATTGTTGGAGCCTTCCCCTATGATGGAAAGTCCTTCTTGAGGGTTTACAATCCACTTGAGGGGCCTACATTGTGTATGGGGAAGGGTAGTTTTCTAACCCCTTTTCTTTACTACCTCTTTGCATATGATCTTGTTGATTACACATCTTATGGAGGTAGGGGTTATTTGTCAAGAAAAGGTGAGGTTTATCCTAAATTCATCATGTTGTCTTTGTGTGTTCCATCTTATGATGTAATGAGTGCTAGGATATTTAAACCTAGTTGTGATCTTGCATATAGGAACACCTTATATGACCCCAATGTGCATGACACCTTTCTCTACTATCTCTTTGCTTATGAAGAGTCTCGTATTTATCTTAAATGTGTATTGCATTTGGGTCGGGATTTCATTGAGGTATATACTTGTTTGTATGACCCGATTATGTGGACCTTCTATCATTTTGAACCCGGTGAATGTTTCGGAGTATGTAAGCTTGTAGTAGTGCCATCTTTTAGGTGGTATTATCCTTTTGATGTGTGGAATAGTCAATTTCCTTGTGCTCTATGTAGAGCTGTCAAAATGGGCTGGCCCAACCCAACCCTAATGGGCTAGAGAGTTAAATGGGTTAGGACGGGCTGGCCCTTTTAATTAAAGGGCCTATAAAATAGCGGCTCAACCCAGCCCTAAGCGGGCCACGGGTTGGGACGGGTTGGCCCTTCAACCAAAAAATAGACAACATTGATCTCTCAGAAAGAGTATCGAACGTTGATGTTTGATGAATACGACATTAATACATACATAAATTCATTCATGAATTACACACACTTCAGTGAATACTTACAAAACAACATAATAATCAAGGTACAACATTCATAAGATTCATCCGAGCTAAAAACATTATATGATCACTTTTTTCATAAACAAAACAAGTAGACAACAAAGGAGAAATGAAAAATTAGGCATAAAAATAAAAGTAGAAGAGGTCAAAAATTCATAGTTATAATAACTTCAATAATATATATATATATATATATATATTGAATATTTTTCAAATTCACAACCCACGGGCTGGCCTCTGAGGCTTGCGGGTTGAGCCTATGAGGCTAGCGGGCCAAATGAGGCTGGGCCAAAAAGCCTCGTTCTTAAATGGGCTGAAAAAATTAAGCCCAACCCACTTAATTCAAGGGTTGGGTTGGACCGGCCTAACAGGCCAAGCCCATTTTGACAGCTCTAGCTCCATGTATGGGCTTAATAGTCATGATAATGGAGGATACTTGGTTGTTCCTTGAGATTGAGTCTCCTTGGTATAATGCTTTTTGTGCTAACAATTGTACTAACCCTCATGCTATGAGGACCTCTTGGTTGCTTGTCCTTCTTATGTTCTAGCTAGATTTGGATTCGAGGACAAATCCTTTTCGAGAAAGGGAGGATAATAATGCCATCAGTAGAAAAAATCATATGATAGCTTTAGAGGAGCTTGATGGACACCAAATAAAGACATAAAATATGTTAAAGGTCCATCAAAGTGAAAAGAAGGAAGAAAGTGGTCATGTGTGCAAATGGTCATCTCATGAATTCAAGAATTCACAAAAGAAGACAACTAAACAAGGCCCTTATCTCATTAAAGGTAAAATATTCAAAGAAGTGTCTTCTTTATTTCCTTAGTATAAATACTAGTTTTATTATTTTGGAAGACTTAGATTATGAATATTTGAAAGCTTTGAAGCTTGTAGTTTCTAGGTGTAGCTAGCATTAGTGTAGTTCATAGTTGGTAATTGTCGTTGAGTGATTAGGGTGGATTCCCGATATTTCTTGTGTTAACATCTTCTAGCTTAATCGATCATCTACCCTCTTTGTGGATTCAATTTGGTTTTCTCGTTTTTGATTGAGTTTGGGTTATTGTTGTTTGATCAGATTCAATTGAGAGGTGAAGGTATAAAGTCTTTTGTTGCTCATAAATTCGATTACATTTAGATAATTCCACATATGTTTTCTTATCCATGCTTAATTCTAAAATAAAGTACTATTTGCTCATGAAAATATGGATAAATATGGGTAAACTTGTATTTTACCCAACCCATTTGTTACCCAACCCATTTTTACCTATATGAAATATGGGCGGGTTGAATTATTACCCATTTTATGTTTACCCATTTTCAACCCGCCCAAATTTTACCCAACACGCCCATTTGCCACCACTAGTTACAAGCACTACTTTTGTCTTGCCTATTAAGTCTCTCTTCAGTCAAATTTGTCTTGCTTATTAATCCTCTCCTCCCCGCCCCGCGTGCTTGCCTCACTCTTCCTGCATCTGTGCAAAATCCAAATTACTCTCGTTGTTTTTAAAAAATAACTTATTTTTCTTTTTAGTTTTTTTAAAAAATATGATTGTTTTTTTTCTTTTTTTTTTGTAATTCTTTAATTTTAACTAGTGAATTTATCCGTATTTCACGTGGTTAAAAAATGATAAAATATCAGTAATTTTATTAAAATATAATATAGATAGAAGATATATTTATATTATGTGCATACCCACCCTTCTAGGTGTGGGTGCACGTGCACCCATTAATTTCGAAAATAATATATATATATATATATATATATATATATATATATATCTTGAGAAATTGACAGAAATTAGGATATAATTAACAGTGCATCCATGAGGAGCAAGAAGTGTCATTGTGCTGCTGGTACAAGATAAAGGGTCCACTTGCGAGACCTGGGTTCAAATCCAGCTAGACTAATATTTCAGTGTTTTTATTTTAAGTTTATTTTATAGCTCAAATTTGAGCTAAGCCCTAAGATAATATTGGTGCAGGCCTTGCATAATAAGAAAATAGATAAAAATAAGAATACAAAATAAGTGCTTACTTTTTTAGACACCCTTTTTGGCAAATTAATCAATATGCAAGAGTCTTCTTCGTCATGTCAAGTTAATGCATAAATTTGATAATAGAATAACACTACAAAGAACAATGAAATATAAAAAATAATCTTGAGTTGAAATTTCTTGAAACAAAAAAATTGTGAATTTATATAGACAAAAATTGAGGAATATCATAAAGTACGTTAAAATTTTTAATTTAATAGTTGGAGGTTCTGAATGTGAAAACTTAAAAGCCATAGAATTAATGATATTATTAAGAGTAGAAGTTTAATAAATATAAGTTATGGAGGCGAAACTTTCAAAATAAACAAAGAAGGAAAAACACAGGTAAAGAAGATAAAAGAAATACCTTTATATTAAATAGAGACATAAATTCCTTGAATTGAATAAATTTTTTTAAAAAGTAAAAAAAATAAAGAAAGGAAGATAAATGATTTAAGGATATGTTATAAATGATGAGATTTAGGGAATAATATAGCAAAAACTATATTTTAAAAAAGTCTTTATATTATACATGTTGACACCCAATTTTGGACCTCCACAATAAGGATTAATCATCGAGCTTAATTTTGTATAACTAGTACATTTTATGAATATTCAAAAATTAACTCAAAAAAGATTTTATTTTTAGTTAAAATTGTAATTTATATTTTTTTTTGAATTAATTAGTTTATAATTAAGTTAATTATTTTATTTTGTTAAGATTAAGGAGCTCGTTAATTAATTAATATTAATTCGTCTTATTTAATGTTTTGCCGAATTCACTAATTGAATCAATTTGGCTATCTCTTAAACTTCAGTGGTTATAATTGCAACCCATTTAGCTATTGTTTAATTGCAATTTTAGCCATTTCTTCACCTCACTTTAAACCCACTTTGTTAGATTAATTTTGGGCCATTCTTCTTCCCAACCAACCCAATTCCCATTCTCAATTCCTAAACCCATACCCCAAGCCCATTCCAAGAACAACACAACAATACACAAATTCATAACAATACACAATTCCATCAGCCCACATACATACGGCCAACAAACAGTGTACCATACGCAAACCGACCGACCCAACAACAGACACTAAGAACGACCCCTATACTCTTCTTCTTCCTTCGCGACGCCCAAATCCAGCAAACCCAGAAACTCCAACGATCTAGCAGCTCGAAGCAAATCCAGAAATGCGAGCCCAAATCGCGATCCAGTAACCCGGAATCGCTACCTTCTCCAGCGCGCATGTCCTCTTCCCTCTCCCTTATCCTCTCGTACAAGACTGTTCGAGAATCATCCAACGTGGAGTCATCTCATGTCCCTCTTTTTCCTTGCTTCAAAATCAACGGCTGCCATGATCCTTCCGTTGAGAATTGGTGCTATTCGTTGACAGCTCCTCAAGCCTTATCTTGTGTGGAATTTGAATTTCGAATTTTAAATCTCTCCAATTCTTATCCGTTTCCTCCAATCGAGCCCCAATTTCCTCTTCTATATAAACCCGGCTCTGCTTCACTGATAGGGGCAGCTTTAAAAAACACGAAAGTTCTCATTCAACACACGGATTCTTGGATGTTTATCCCTTGAAAAACAACAAAAGTTTCTGTGAGAAATAGAGGTTTTGGGGGGGGGGAGGGGGGGCACCATAAAAAAATACATGATTCTTATCAAGAAATGGGAGCCTGGGATAGCTAAAAGAGTGTTTCAGTTTTAGGAATTTTTCAGAGGAAAATATCCTCTTCTTTGTTGTTTCTGAGCTGTTGGTTCCTCGTTGTTAAATTTGACAAGATTCAAGATGAATAAATTCTTCATTGATACAAAAGTCAAGATAGCAACTTTGTAGGTGAAATTTAGGTAAACCATAAAATGATTTCACAAGTTAAACCTTGACATTTTGACACATAGTGATACATAGATGACATCAATAGGAAGAATTTACTCCTATAAATAGGTAGCTTTTATTCATTTGTAAGACACATCTCTCACTTGCCTTCTCATCATCCAAGGCATTTGATCTTCTTGTAGTATTTCACTTGTACTTTTTTGGAGTGAAATAAATATTGGCTGATTGTGTTTGAGGAGTAGGCAAAAGAAAACAAAATATTGTCGAACCTCATAAATTTCTGGTGTTCTTTTTATTGTTGTCTCATTTACTATTTATTAGCTACCTTTAGATATAGCAGTTGTGATTCCATCACTCTCTATATATTCGGCTTCCGCAACAATTGGTATCAGAGCCAAGGTTTTATCTGTGTATGCTCTGTGGTTGCAGCACAGTCTGAACTTCCACATCATAAAAGATTTACTTTGATCTTTTACATTGTTAGCTAATAAATAGTATTTGTAGCAAAAATGAAAGACAATAGAAATGAGGAATCCACATCGAATGTCAGTAATACGTCATCGTTGGCATCTTTGCTTATGACAAGAATTGTGTCAAATGCGAAATTTGCAGTTGAAATTTTTTACGGGTCAGGACATTTCGGAATATGGCAAGGCGAGGTCCTTGATGTTCTTTTTCAACAAGGGCTAGATATTGCCATTGAAGAAAAGAAACCAGACAGTGTAGGAGAAGAAGAATGGAAGATTATCAACTGTGTTGCTTGCGGTCCATCCAATCTTACTTCGCAAGAGAACAAAAGTATCCATACACAAAGGAAACTTCTACAAATAAATTGTGAAGTGCATTGGAGGAGAGATTCTTGAAGAAAAACAGTCAAAATAAACATTACATGAAAAAGAGACCTTTATGCTTCACTTATATTCCCGGTAGCACAATGAATGATCATATCACCAGCTTTAATAAGTTGGCGACAGATTTGCAGAATATGGACGTTACTTTTACGGATGGAGATATGGCCTTAATGTTGTTAAGTTCACTTCCCGATGAATTCGAACACCTTGAAACTATTCTACTTTATGGGAATGATGAAGTATCTCTCAAAGAAGTTTGTTCTGCCTTGTATAGTTATGAACAAAGAAAGAGAGAAAAACAAAAAAGTGGAGAAGCAGAAGCACTGATCGTGAGAGGTCGTTCTCAAAATCAGTTGAGAATGAAAAAAGGAAGATCCAAGTCAAGATCCAGACTCAGCAAAGATGAATGTGCCTTTTGCTGAGGAAAAGGGCACTGGAAGAAAGACTGTCCAAAGTTGAAAAGCAAGGCCAAACAAAATAATGGGAAGGCTGTCATGGATTCAAATGTGGCTAATTGTGATGACTCTGATTACTCACTAGTTACAACAGCGCCATCCAAATCATCTGATGTATGGTTGATGGACTCAGCTTGTAGCTATCATATGTGTCTTAATCGGGACTGGTTTGTTGATTTACAAGAAGGAGAATGTGGAGTTATTCACACCGCAAACAATAATCCTCTTACCGCATATGGTGTTGGTTCAATCCGATTAAGAAGTCATGATGGATTGAGCAGAACATTAACAGATGTTCGATATGTATCGGATTTGAAGAAAAATCTCATTTCTGTAGGAGCCCTAGAGTCAAAGGGGTTCAAAGTCATTACAGATAATGGGGTAATGAGAATATGATCCGGTGCACTGGTGGTAATGAAGGAAACTCGAAGAAATAATAACATGTACCACTATCAAGGTAGTACAGTTATTGGGACAGCGGCAACAACATCCAGTGACGACAAGGAGACAGAAATGACCAGACTATGACATATGCGCTTGGGACATGCTGGAGGAAAATCCTTGAAAACTTTATCTGATCAAGTATTGCTAAAAGGAGTAAAAACTTGCAACTTGGAGTTTTGTGAACATTGTGTCAAGGGAAAGCAGACAAAGGTTAAGATTGGAACAACTATCCATAATACTAATGGTATTTTGGATTATGTTCACTCTGATGTTTGGGGTGCTTCCAAAACACCTTCATTAGGTGGGAAACACTATTTTGTAACCTTTGTAGACGACTTCTCCCGAAGATTGTGGGTGTATACGATAAAAACTAAAGAGGAAGTATTGGAAATTTTTCTCAAATGGAAAGCGATGATAGAGACTCAAAGTGGCAGAAAGATCAAGTGTCTTCACACAAACAATGGTGGAGAATTCAAAAGTGATGTTTTTCAAAAGGTTTGTGAAGACAATGGCATCGTCAGACATTTCACCGTCAGAAATACACCACAACAGAATGGAGTGGCAGAACGCATGAACAAAACCTTGCTGGAGAAGGTTCGGTGTATGTTGTCCAATGCTAGCTTGGGAAAAGAATTTTGGGCTGAGGCAATACCATATGCATGTCACCTCATTAATCGTCTACCATCTGTTGCTATTGGTGGCAAGACACCATTAGAAAAATGGTATGGAAAACCTGCTGAAGATTATGGCTCTTTACATGTATTTGGCTCAATTGCATATTATCATGTAAGAGAGTCAAAATTGGACCCAAGAGCAAAGAAAGTTTTATTTATGGGGATTACTTCTGGAGTCAAAGGATAGCGGTTATAGTGTCCAGAGACAAGAAAAAATATTTTCAGCAGAAATGCTACCTTTGATGAATCTGCCGTGACAAATAAGGTAACAGTTGAAGATGTCAAACAAACTGATGGTGCTTCAAAGCAGGTGGAGTTTGAGGGTAAAATAATTTTCCCAACACAGGGAGCAAACGAGGAAACAATAGAAGATTTTCCTCTGGAAGAAAAGCCAGTCGAGAGGGAGGTTCCATCTCAAGAACCTCAACTAAAACTTGAATCAATAGCAACCAGCAAGCCAAAAAGAACAATAAGAAAACTTGATCGACTCATAGATATGGTAGTTTGTGTAGACTCAATTGCAGCTGATGACATTCCTACTACTTATAAAGACGCAGTCCAAAGTTCAAAAGAATATAAGTGGAGGATTGCCATGGATGAAGAAATACAGTCCCTTCATCAGAATCATACATGGAAATTGGACAATCTCCCGAAGAGCAAGAAAGCAATTGGGTGCAAATGGGTATTTGCAAAGAATGAAGGATTTCCTAACCAAGAAGATGTTCGCTACAAAGAAAGATTGGTGGCCAAAGGATATTCTCAAAATGAGGGAATTGATTATAATGGGGTGTTTTCTCCAGTCGTAAAACACTCCTCCATTAGAGTTTTGTTGGCTTTGGTAGCACAGTTGAATTTGGAACTAGTTCAGTTGGATGTAAAAACTGCATTTTTACATGGAGACTTGGAAGAGGAAATCTACATGACTCAGCCAGAAGGATTCAAAGTTGTTGGAAAAGAAAATATGGTGTGCAAACTTGAAAAATCGTTGTATGGATTGAAACGATCTTCTAGACAATGGTACAAACGATTTGATAAGTTTATGTTGCAACAAAGGTACATAAGAAGCAAATACGATCCTTGTGTGTATTTGCCCAAGCTTGAAAACGAATCTTTTATATATCTTCTCCTATATGTTGATGATATGTTGATAGCTTCTATATTGAGAAGCTGAAGACTCAACTAAGAAAGGAGTTTGAAATGAAGGATTTGGGTGAGGCAAAGAAGATTCTTGGCATGGAGATAAAAAGAGATAGACATTCAAAGAAACTCTATTTATCTCAGAAAGAATACTTGAAAAGGATACTAAACCGATTATGTATGAATGAGAAAACGAAATTGGTTAGCACTCCACTTGCTCCTCATTTTAAGCTTAGTGATGCTATGTCACCAAAGAATGAAGCTGAACGAGAATATATGTCAAAAGTACCATATGTGAATGCTGTTGGTCGCTCTATGTATGAAATGGTTTGCACAAGACCAGATATTTCACATGCTGTAGGAGTTGTTAGCAAGTACATGCATAATCCTGGAAATGATCATTGGCAAGCTGTAAAATGGATTCTACGGTGTATTCATAATACTGTAGATGTTGGTTTGGTTTTCGAGCAGGAAGATGGTCAATATCTTGTTGGATATTGTGACTCCGATTATGCAGGTGATTTGGACAAACGAAGATCAACTACTGGTTATGTTTTCACTATCGCAAACGCACCAGTTAGTTGGAAGTCTACTTTGCAGTCAACAGTTGCTTTGTCTACCACTGAGGCAGAGTACATGGCAATTACAGAGGCTGCAAAAGAGGCAATTTGGCTTTAGGGATTGCTTAGAGAGCTTAGTATTGGACAAGAAAGAATCACAATATTTTGTGATAGTCAAAGTGCTATTCAATTAGCAAAGAACAAAGTTTATCATGCAAGGACGAAGCACATTGACGTCCGATATCATTTTGTACGAGACATCATAGAAGAAGGTGGAGTCATAGTTCAGAAAATCCATACTACAGATAACCCTGCCGATATGCTGACAAAAGTGGTGATTGCGGTCAAGTTTCAACATTGTTTGAGCTTGATCATTGAAGATTGAGGTTGAAGACACAATCAAAATTGATGTTGAGAGAAAGTTGAAATTGGAGAATCTTGCCAAGGTGGAGATTTGTTAAATTTGACAAGATTCAAGATGAATAAATTCTTCATTGGTACAAAAGTCAAGATAGCAACTTTGTAGGTGAAGTTTAGGTAAACCATAAAATGGTTTCACAAGTTAAACCTTGACATTTTGACACATAGTAATGTCATGGATGACATCAATAGGAAGAATTTACTCCAATAAATAGGTAGCTCTTATTCATTTGTAAGACACACCTCTCACTTTCCTTCTCATCTTCTAAGACATTTGATCTTCTTTCTCTCTTGTAGTATTTCACTTGTACTCTTTTGAAGTGAAATAAATATTAGCTGATTGTGTCCGAGGAGTAGGCAAAAGAAAACAAAATATTGTCGAACCTCGTTAATTTCTGGTGTTCTTTTTATTGTTGTCTCATTTACTATTTATTAGCTACCTTTAGATATAGCGATTGTGATTCCATCACTCTTTATATATTCGGCTTCCGCAACACTCTTAGATTTGCTTGAGTTCATCGGAATCTGCTCGTGGTGTTGGAACTAGCTTCATCACTAGCTTGTAGCCCCAGTTCGCTACCCACAAGGAGGTAAAATCTCCTCCTTAGCTTTCTGTTTGGTTCACAATTTTTCTTTACTGATTTTGTCTAGCTGTTCCTAAGAATGCTTGCTCATTGTATGTCAAAATATGTTTGTAGCTGGAAGTTCTCTCATTATGTCTGTTGTTAGTTTCTTTATTCAGAATCAAAAACTGCATGATTCTTATCAAGAAATGGGAGCCTTGGATAGCTAAAAGAGTGTTTCAGTTTTAGGAATTTTTCAGAGGAAAACATCCTCTTCTTTGTTGTTTCTGAGCTGTTGGTTCGTCGTAGGTTTGCTTGAGTTCATCGAAATCTGCTCGTGGTGTTGGAAGAAGGTTCATCACTAGCTCGTAGCCCTAGTTCGCTGCCCGCAAGGAGGTAAAATCTCCTCCTTAGCTTTCTGTTTGGTTCACAATTTTTCTTTACTGATTTTGTCTAGCTGTTCCTAAGAATGCTTGATCTTTGTATGTCAAAATCTGTTTGTAGCTGGAAGTTCTGTCATTATGTCTGTTGTTAGTTTCTTTATTATAAGATGCAGCTTCATTAGTCTTATTCTTGTTAAATGTTGAAGATTTGAAGGCGTCGGATTCATGAATAGCTATGTTCTTTCTGTCTTGATACATCCTCTGCATAATGAATCTCGAATTGGTCTCAATATCGGCTTTAGTTACTGATTTGCTGCTCTATGAATGTTAGATCAATCTCGTTAATATTATACCTCTCTATTGTTCGTTTTAATGTTTCAGTTGGATTGTGTCTCTCCCTTCCTATGATTCTAAGTTTATTTTTGGTTCATCTTGTTGTAGTTTAGGAGGTTGTACTGAGAACTGTTGCTGGCAATTTCTATCTTGTTTTTGCATCCATTTTCAGCTAAATTAGAATTAGTTCTCATGCGTAAAAAATGATATACATCAGTTTGTTTTACACTTATCTTCAAAACTGACCATTTTGGTTAAGTGGTAGCAAGTCCCAATTTCGGAAGTTGAAAAATAATTACTTTCCTGTGTTTTGTTTGCTGCTATTAGATGATGTTGCAAATGAGATTTGATCATAATTATTTATAAGTTGAAAAATAATTACTTTCCTGTGTTTTGTTTGCTGCCATTAGATGATGTTGCAAATGAGATTTGATCATAATTATTTATCTTATTACCTATGAAGCTTTTCTTTTTTTGTATTAGTCCATTCTCTGTCTTATTAGATGTATCTTATTTGCATAAGATTTTATTCACACTCCTTAAGTTAGGTACAGTAGGATGCTCTATTGTTTAGTAATTTAAAATGCCATTGTTAGCTTTGAATGAAGTAGATTCTTATGTGATTTTGCCTTCTTCTTTACATGTGACATCAATCCGAGTTCTCTTTGAACTCCATCCTCGCATTTCATCGAGTTGAGATCTATTTTCGAGTCCACCACATCTTGTTCTAGGCAAGGGAAGCTAAATTACAAGTCTCGGGAACAGAGACTACAGGTTGAGGGCTGATACAAGTCTCGGAAAGTACATAAATAGACTGTGTACATGCTGTATACAGCAGTATACACTGATATACAGGCCCAAACACACGAATCTGAAGCCTAAAATTGAAGTACAGGTTGCAAGGGTTGAAGTGGGCTGTCTACATACGATATACAGTCCAATATACAGGAAAAAGGGTCCACATACGGCCCATATACAACAATATATACTTGGTGTATGCAAAGTGGTTTGGGGGCAGAAATGAGCCCAAAGGCCTTCAAGAATTCAGCAGCCCCTTTTCTTTTGTTATTTGGGCCCAAAGCCTACTTATTTTGGTATATTTTTGTTAGAATAGGACATGTACTATTGGGTTAAAGGCCTACTCATTTTGATAGTTTATTATTAGCTTAGGACAGGTGCAGGTGGGCCTAAGGCCCAAGGACTGGCCCAGGCGGACAGGATCCAGACTTGGGCCCAAAATCACTCTTTCCCTTTTATTGTTATATTTAAATATTATTTGTTTATTTGATAATCAATTTTAAGGTTGCCTCGATCAAAATTCCCAAATGATATCTATTTTGCATTAGTTATGTACAAAACTTTTTTAAAAAAAAAAAAAAAAAAAAAAAAAAAAAAAAAAAAAAAAAAAAAAAAATATATATATATATATATATATATATATATATATATATAAAATTAGTAATTGTTTGAATCTGTAAATTGATTTTTAAATATTTATAAGTTTTTCCTTACTTAATTTAAATATTTATAAGTTTTTCCTTACTTAGTCTTATTTGAAATAAAAGTGTTTTTTCCTAAAAGTTGTTTAAGTGTAAAAAGTTTTCTTTTATTTTTAAAAGTAGTCGAGCATGCCTAGTTTTCTTTAAGTTAGCCAAATATTTCAAAATTGTCGGCCAACCGCAAGTTAGTGGGCACTTCAAATGTCTAACCCCTTCTTGAAGTGTAAATTGAACCCCCGAACTCCTTTGGTTATTTCAAATTGATTTTCTGTTTTAATTTTTTTTGAAATTAAGTTTTTTTGTTAGAAAATTAAGTGGCGACTCTCCTTAAATAAACTTTTAAATTAAATAAAACAGAATAACGACTCCGCTGGGGATTATGAAGTGTTTCTAACCTTAAAATTTGATTTATTTGGCTAAATTGTTAATTACTTTATTTGTTTAAATTCTCGTAAATTATAAATTGTCATTTTGCATTCATGGCATAATTCCGTCACCACAACTTAAATATAATATATTAAAGGACGGTTTGGCGATCCCGCAACCGGACTTTTTTTTATAATTAACCCTTTGCGGAACGACTGACAATTTATTGGTTCGTCATGCATCCAATGGTTGTCATAGTTCCAACCTGAGTTGTCCCCTTGGGCCCCGGTTTTTCAAAAGCCACTCTTAGTCAACTAGAGTAGAGCGAAACCAAATTCCATTTAGCGCATTAAACTAAGACGACCCAACACCCAAGGCGTGTTGGGCTCATTAGAGAGACCACCTTGAGTCTAAACGGCCCACGGCCTAAATGGACGATTATATTTATGTGTTTAAATTTGAAGGATGCATACACTATTTGGCAAACCATTGTCCCTTGGGTTGGGAGTTTAATAGTTTTGTTCGAGTCGAAGAAGGATCAAGTTACCATTTCATCCCAAAGACGTTGACATTCGGAGATGATAGACCTTCCATGGAGGCTTAGTTTAGGATTGTACCCCTGTGTGAGACTGATTATTTGTATCCCTTTTTTCCTATTATGTATCCCATTCAGTTTATTCATAAAACTTGTATAAATTTGGGTTTTTGGGGCAATGAATGTTTCAAATGACGTTATACATCCTTCAAATCGTTAGGCGTACCCTTGGCACAAAAGGGTCACATATTTATTTAGAACGCGAATTAACTATTTATATGCTATAATGGCTTGTGTGAAGATGTTGCTTTATTTGGAGATGTTCTAGCTCACTCCTTTTGAAATTTCTTTTTTAGAACCCGTTAAGCGTAAATATCAAGTCTCTATCAAAAGTGCGTCCAAATACTACTTACGTCTTTAATTTCCCAACAAAACCCGAATTCTGCTTTCAAATCATAAACCTTGCTCTCTCATCTCAGGAAAAAGGTCAATTTACCATCTCAAATCAGAAAAAAATTCAAGTTGTTCATGGCCTATTTTATCCACCGTGAGATACATAGGCAACCCTTCGAGGTTAGGCCCCATTTTTGAGAAATTCCATATTTTCCACTCTTGCAAGGAGATCAAAGTTTCATCTCGATCAAAAATCGGAAGTACGAAATGAAAGATACAACCGACTTTGTCTCGACGCAAGTCGACATTCCTCATTAACTAATCTAAAAATCAAATAGACAAATTTCTGTCTATTTAGTCATTTCTCTATACTTGTGGGCTAGTTTATCTTCGAATGAAGTAACATTTGTGTGTTTGCATCTCTGTGTGATATCTTGTATTATTTATCACATACAGGCACTAACATGTTTATCTTTTGAGTTATTTTCTTTTGTCAGGTACATAGAACTGATCTGTGTAGATAAGTTGGCCGAACACCCTTACTTCACGAGATCTTAAGCTCCTAAAGATTCCTTCCTTGACCGAAATCTATTAAAAGGCAAAACGATAATGGTTGACAACAGTGAAGATATTGGCCTGACTGAAGTTGCTATAGTTCAGCCCTCTGCCGCTGACCAATACGAGTTAATTGCACAACGAATGCAGCAGATTTCCGAAATGAGAATTGAGCTCTAGAAAAAGAAGGATTTGCCAATTTCGATTGTCACCGTCAATGCTCCAGGCGATGGAAGGCCTCCACTCTACTTTCCTCCTTTGAATTCAAACGCAGAACATGTCTTGAATAACCCACCCCCCAACCCCGTTCAGAATCCCCCCACTATCGACATAACCACCCCCATTCCTCATCATGCCACCACTTCTTATCAAGTACTACCTCCCCTTCAGAATACCAACCCTAAAGAATTCCCTCTGATATACCAAGCCCCTGCTCAGAACACCCAAAATCCATCTATCGCTCAACCCTTACCTTCAAAACCCACTTTTTAGATCCCAATCCACAATGAACCTCATCTGCATTACACTAATTATCCCTAACTCGATCATTATGAGGAGCAGGAAAAAGAGTGGAAGGACAAAGATGAAATGACTAAGCAGAGTATGAAGGAAGAGATTGCAAAAGTGATGAAAGAACTCTATTATTCTCCAGATGTTGTGAGGTTGAACTACGAAAATATATGCCTTCATCCGGATTTGGACCTTCCAGAAGGGTTCAAAGTACCAAAGTTCGTCGCTTTTAATGGAACTGGAAATCCTCTAGCACATTTGAAAGCTTATTATGATCAACTCATGGGAGTTGGGAAAAATGAAGCATTGTTGATGCGCCTCTTCAGTCGACGTCTAAATGGAGAAGCTTTAGAGTGGTTTACATCACAAGAATTAAAACAATGGTCGAGTTGGAAGGCACTCGCAAAGGATTTCATTGAAAGATTTGGACATAACGTAGAGGTTATTCCTGATCGCTACTCTTTGGAGAAGATCAAACAGAAGTCTATAGAAAACTATTGAGAGTACGCTCTTCGTTGGAGAAAAGAGGCCGCAAGAGTTCAACCTCCCATTTCCGAACGTGAGATCAATGAAATGTTTATTTGGACTCAAAAGCCCGAGTACTATTAACGAATGTTGTGTATGATGGGACAAAAAGTCGTCGAGGTTTTTAAGGTGGGAGAAGCTTTGGAGGATGGCTTCATGACCGGAAAGGTCACAAACCTTATTGCATTGCGAGCTAATGACAAAACTACATGAGTTAGTGATATGGATATGTCAAAGGAAAAGAAGGAGAAGTATCTTTTGTCACGACTACCCATTTACGATCGGCTCCACAAGAGAAATATCGAAACCACAATGTCAATCAGAAAAAATCCCCTCGTCCAAACTTTAGGAAGTCTCCTAAAGTATTTACACCAATAAGAGAATCTCAAAATCAACTTTATGAAAGGTTGAAAGCAACGGGCATGCTCCATCCCATAGAAGGAAGACCAGCTAATCCTTTGGGAAAATTTTATCGGGCTGACCAAAGATGTGATTATCATTCAGGAGCAGTTGGACATGATACAGAGAATTGTTCCACCCTCAAACACAAAATTCAACACATGATCAACAACAAATTAATCAATATTGAGGAAGCCTCCTCAAATGATAACATTGTTGATGCTTAGGATTATGCGCAAGATGTTTATGAAAAGGGCATGTGAAGACATTCACCATCAAGGGTACAAACGAAGTATGCTCGACATTGGAAAGAAGTCTGCATATGAAATTATTGCTCTCTTTCTTTTGTAAACGCACATTTAATTTCTTTCTTTCCATTTTATCGCACATTTCCTTATAATGATCTACGTCTGACCTGAATTCTCTAGAATGAGATACGTAGGCGGCCTTTGTCGGCTTCGGTCACTCCTTTGTCAAGCTTCAATATTTCGTTTTGTATTTGGGAACTACGTTTGACCTGATTCCTGCCTCAACGAGATATGTAGGTGCCACAACGGTTCGGTCATATTTCTTGTAAGATTTTCATTTCTCTTTATGATGGAAATTGGGACAGAATTTTTGAGAGGATCTCAAAAATTCGTTTAAAGATGGGCTTCTTCAACATGTCGAGACCAATGATCATAAAGGATCTCAAAAATTTCACAAGATAACATTTTCTAGAGAATCAAGTTTGAAATCATGTAGAAATGTGCAACTGGGACAGAAATTTTGAGATCACCTCGAAAAATCTACAAAATGTCATTTGCTAAAGGACATATACTTATGATCATTACAGCAAACTGGGACAGAATTTTGAGGAGGGTCCTCAAAATTCCAGAATGGGCAACCTCAGAGTTTACAAAGCAAGCTACAAGAGTTCTTCCATATTTTAGATTGGGACAGAATTTTTGAGGAGGGTCCTCAAAAATTCCATCAAGACTATTTTACGAAGGATGAATGAGTGTGCAAGCCAACTACATGAAGGAGGGCGGAAACAAGGCCAACATAAATCAGTCTTTCAAACTAAGAATTTTTCTTTGGATGCAGGAACAACGAAGTCACAAAAATGACAATGTCAAAGTTGTCAAGCATGATAAAAGGCGTCATTTGCACCCATTGTGGCCTCGTCATCATAACTCAGTCAATTTCTCATCTCATTTTATCTTCATTTCATTATTTTACCTCAATGATTTCTAATTCTTTGTATTTTGTAGGAATTGAAGATAAGCTTTAATGAACTCTTCCAAAGTTTGAGAGACAAGTTGGAGGATCGCTAGACGCAAAGCGTGCACAAGTCTTTTAAAAGATTCCTAATTATAAGCAAATTTATTAACTCCTGGATGACAAGATCGCAAAGGAGCAAATGCCAAATTAGGGACAAGTCTTGATCAAAGAGAAAGTATTGGTAGAGTCAGGACCATCCATGAAATCGACATCAAATCTGAAGGTGCTCAAAAGGGTCACTATTTCAGAGGAGTTGCAAAGACAAAATCACCAAGTCCATCAGATCGAAAAAGATGTTGGAGATCATGATATCCTCATATCAATCGAAGTTATCAAATCATTACAAGATGTCATCGATAAACTCAAGTTTTATTGAGTTTTTCAGAAGGCGGGAGTGACTTTAATCTTTGTGTAAAAAAATTAAGTCATTTACCTCAATAAATCTGTCTTTTAAAAAGAGAGAGTCATGATCACGACAGGCGTATAC